>JBAMHV010000006.1:4132120-4145809 GCA_037177535.1 Pseudomugil gertrudae | reverse complement strand
TTTTTCTTCTACTATTAAAGGATGCAGGTACAGAAAACACATTTCACTGTACAATTATGCTATGTATAACTGTGCATATGACTAATAAACCTCTTTGACTTTGACTGTATCACCTCATAGCCAACAGTAACTTTTCACTTTGGTACTTTTGGTACTTTAACCAAACAAGATGTCAAAAATCCAACAATATCTCAAGTAATGCGGTTTGTTGATGAAAGGCATCAAACTTTGGCTCATCTTTCGGACCCGTGTAATGTTGTGTTCTGGAGACGCAGATGTGGAGAGCCTATTAGACTGTGTTTGGGCGTCTTTGGGGTGCGCACCTTGCGTGGCACTTGGGGAGCACACGGACCTGCCCAAATCAGCTTTCCATATAAAATTACAAAAAGCTCAAAAGACGCCCTTTTGACACTTTTGGACGTTCGGATTCAGAAAGACAAAAAAAGACGTCTTTGGCAGCTAATGAGTTAATGATGAGTTAACTTCTTGATAAGTGAACATCAGCAAATGTTAAAAATCATTCATGTGGATGATGTTAAGCACCAGGTTCAATGCAGTTTTACGTAAATAAATAAATACAATTTTCAGAATACACAACACAGTAACACTGGTGAAATACTGTCTTGATGGTTGCTTCCTTCAAATGAAACGGAACCGGCCATTTTACTTTCCCATATCGACTCAATCTCCTGCTGACTTCTCTGCTCAATCTCAGCTCTTGTCTCTGTTTACACAGGGTCAGTGCTGGCTTTCACTGTTTGTGGTTACACAGCACTCTACTACAATATTTAACTGGCTTTCCTGGCATGCAAACTGTACTGCAGCTAAATTTCAATGGTCTAATTCTGCTGATTCTCATTGGCTTCACTCATCTAAGTAATAAAATAAAATAAAGTAACATAAAATCATTTGTTATGCACAGAGTGACACAACCAACTGTGTTAATTGGAACATACTTGCACTACTTTTTAAGCCCATACCTGCTAGTAGGAGGCCAGTTTATCTCTCTGGATCGCACCTGTTTATGTCCCCTGAAAGCAGCGGCGCTTGGTTTTTTAAGCTTAATCTGTGCCTTGTGGTTGACATAGTGCTCCTTTCTTGATTCAGGCAGAGTTTGCGACTGCTCAGCTTGTCCTCCAGGGAGCAACGGAAACATTCCCTAGGAGGAATTTTCCTCAGGAGTCCCTTGATCTGCTGTTATAAATACTCTATATTGTAAACACAGCAACGTCCCAGCAAGCTTGCACAATGGGTTCAGCAAAGGCCAAAAGAGGCTTTTGAAATAAAGCTTTTCCACCCTACGTGAAGGAGTGTCGTCTTTAAACCCAGTTCGGATCACGCTCGCTGCCTTGCCAGGCATTCATTGAAAGCGCTCAATGAATGCCTCCATCTCTCGGCTGTCAGTCCTGTTCACTAAGTGCTGCAGGGTTACGTGGGTGCAGCTGTAAGGCCTGATTTGGCAAAGGCTCAGCAGCATCTCCGTCAGTGAACTAATCCGGGATTGAGCTGATCGGAAACTCAACAAGCAGGACACAGGCCCTGTGACCACCTCCCATAGCTTCCCTCCTCCTCTGGCCAGCCTACACTCCATTATGCTAGTCATAGGAAGCCAAGACGTTCACATCTCAAAAGCATGGCAGAGCTGAAGGAGGCTTTTCGAGCCAGACTTTACAACTACAGTGGAAAATAACCTGCCAAGTGCTGGTAACCAGCAGTCTTAGGCGAGTGAGGCTGTCCTCTTCTGTTGTTTTAGCAGGTAACCAGTGATTGCTTGGAAACCCTGTTGAGCTGGCATGTGTTAGGCTCCCATGACCGGAGACATAATCACAAAAATGTTGGCTAAAATCCATCAAACCTCATATGAATCTCCACAACATAAGCAACACTATATCATTAGAGCATCTGTCCATTTATAAACTGCAAACATGGACGAAGAGCTATTTATTTTCATGTATAATTACTCCAACAAGGGCAGTTTGTAAAATAAACATGTTTGAACAAAACATTTACTCAGGACCTAACACAATAAAAGCAAGCCAAAAAAAAACAATAATAACTCCAATACAGGCAGAAACTATACTTGTAACAGTCACAAAAAGAACTAAGATCATTGCATATCCAAATAAGTAACAAAATTATTGATCACAATAGATAACGCAGGGATGGAAATAAAAATGCAATGTCAGTTTTCCCCCCAAATCTTGTACAGCATGAAAAATGTCAGCAGCATCAAGCTTTGGTGTCCATGTGCAAATCATAACCTCACAAATGACAACCTGAAACACTGACACAACAGTCTTTCACACTACTAGAATAAATCAAATTAGGAAGATCACTTTGGGTCTTTTTTTTGCTTAATCAGATGGCTTACAGATTAAATTAGATTTCCAAAGCCACGTGCTTAAAACATAGCTCCGAGGAGCTGGTGTGCTGAGTTATTAGAACTTTATCATTTCTTTTATACAACTCAGAAACACGTAGAAATGGAAAAAACAAATACACTTACCTCTTTTCAACATTCCCTAAATCATCCAGCCGGAAAAACCTTATAGGCTCCACAGATTTCAGCAGCATACTCAGCAGCTTTTTGTATCGAGCAATTCATTCGCTGTAAAACCAAATGCAAGATCCGACATTCCACATAACTTCAGGCTGCGCTCATTTTCCCTTGCATAATTGCATCAAAACTCAGTGACATAGTTACATAATTTTGAAGCATGCGCTTCTGATCCGTAGAGACAATTAGTGCTGATCCAAATGAATAGATAAATCAAAGTGAACGAGCTGCAACTCAGCCATTTCCAAGCAGAGCCGATGGCTAAAAAAAAAGGAGGCATGTTCTGTCAATCAGTAACCATTCTGTAATGATGATGTGTAGCAGGTAGACTACTTCCACACATGCATTTTGGGTTGTATGACAACATACACAAAGAAAGAAGAAGAAAACGAGGTCATACATATTACTACATATACCTGGACAATATCATAAAGCACATGTTCTCAAATTTAGCATTGTAATAGGTGATGTTCTGCATGTTAAGTGCATTTACTATGTAAAGTTATTAAAGCTCAAAATGTTTAATGAGCTTCTCAAAGACAGTGAGCACGTGCAGGGTTGGCTGATGTGATGCAACTGTGTTGCAACATCACCTGTCAAGATGGAGCTAGCATTGTCCCACAGATGAGACATGGCCAGATGTTATCTGTCTTTGGTCAAACCGTTTAACATAGCTCGCAAAGTTTTGGTACAAAAGAGAAGTTAGGACAAAGCATGTCAAATTAGATCGAGTCATCCATCACGAGTATCTGCACAGATGGACATTATGTGCTTTTATTTTCTTGATCCAATGCATATGTGACAATAAACTGGACTCTACAGCTTAATAGATCAACAGTTTTAAGGAGTTGAACAACAAAAAAAAACAACCATTTAATGCGTGAATTTTGATCTAATTTGTAGGACCTGTCTGTAAACCAGTGTTTTAACAGCACCTTAGAGAAGCAGGTGCTTATAAAACCAAGATAGTTGACCACACAAATACACAAATAGTTAGCTTGCTAACGTTAACATTTTGATGTACCTGAACCCGTGAACATCGTTAACAACTATTAAAATGACCACGGAAATAAATAACCATACTAGTAGTACAGTATATATAATTGTTCCTGATAGATATAATCAAAATCCACCTTTAAAGCATCTGCAGTCTGGTTTTTAGGGCACTGAGCTATAGGCTAACACTGCTAGAGAACAGCTAGCCATGCAAGCTTTCTTGTACTTTTTTGTAAGTCTTTAAGCCTAGGGTTGGAAACGGTAGCAAGCCTGGGGTGAACAAAACCTAATTGCTTTTGTCGTTTCTGTGAAACTTCAAGTAGTCTTCAACCCCAACCACAAATCTTGCAAAAGTGACGCTTACGTTAGCTTGCATGTTGTTAGCGCGACCAAAACGGCAGGCTATCCAGTCTCCTTTGGGACGTAGGGGGGCTATGTAAACCTGTTACCCAACTTAAAACATGAACTGCTTCAAGATCTACCAGAAACTATAATTATATAACAACAAAACGAAAGCTCGCATGTTTGCAGTTAGCTAAAGTAGTTAATGCTAGCGGGTTATACTTTTATCATTCACACTTGCCTGGGCAGACTTCAGGATTTCCAAAACGTTACTGTCGGCGAGGTCTTGTTGGCTAAACTGGCGCTCATGTGCTTTATTATGTTTAGTTCTGTAAATCTGATACAGGCTGGCTCCTTGTAATGAATGTTGTCATGCAGGAGTAGCGTGTCAAAATTACTGCTTGTCAAATCCAAGCAAGACCTCTCCACTTCGACCTCTCACCCCAGGATGGAAAGCAGGGGCGAAACGCCCCCTAGTGGATACATACGATAACTGCATCTGATGCATGCACACATAATTCACAGTAGAAATATTAATGTGAGACTTATTCCAGTTGTGGTCTTCTTTTTGTCCATTTTCTGTCCCATAATTTTGAGAAATTATCTGCAAGTTCAATATAATACTACAAAAACATTTATTCACACACAAAGTATTAAATTAACCAGAGATCAGTGATTTGCTGATAATCTCGGACCAGGTGTAAATAAGACATCAGGATCTCACGGTCTTTCTCCAAGACTCTCTGCACGTCCTTAAACCAACCAAATGTAAATATTACAGATTACATGCACAGGTTATTATAATATAGCAAATAAAGTGTTCAGTTGGTTGTAATATGCAGCAGAGCCTGATATAGATGCTTAAAGGTGAAACTAGAGGACAGCGCTAGACGTCCCACGGGCAAAGAAGGATGCTCCTTTATCATGGACTTTGTACTGAAAGAGTTTCTTTTGTGCATGCTGCCCATCACCCTGTCTCCTCCTCCAGCATACCTCTACCTATAAAAACAAGAAGTTTCAACTGTTACTGTTGCACATATAATAGCATATGTAAATATATCACATGCACAGATTTATCCGTTATTAAATCAAAGTCAGTTAGAAACAGTCCCTGCTGCATCCCGGAACAAATGAAATGAAGGCTAAACCAATTTGGTCGATAAAGGGAAAGATGCAGAGTTACATCAAAGCCATTTAGGATAAAGGTAATCTCTTGAAGAAATAAACAGATGATTTAGAGAGAGCTTAGCTTCTTTATTTAAAACTAAAACTGCTTCATTAAGGTGCATTTCTCAGCTCAAGCTAATCCCTGACAAGTAAGTTTCACGTCAGGCTTAGAAAAGAAAAGAAAACGGTTAACATTTGTGCTTCGTTATCAATTCAACACGAGCAGTGTCAAAGAAACTACTAATAAATCCAATGTTGGCACCAGAATCCACCATTTATGCATCTAAACAGATCTGGTATCAGATCCAACAGATATTCCCACAATGCTGCTGTCATTCATTATAAAAGCCTTAAATCATAAAAGCTCAAGCTTGCAGTTGAAATCTTGTTGCAGAATAAACAGTTTATTAGTTATTAATGAATCAGTTACTCAAACTTTATTCACGCACTTGTAGAAACTACTACTTTGAATTGTCCTGTACGTTAAGGGTGTTATAAAAATAAACTTGCCATTCCTTCCTACAACTACTATATGTGCACTGCAAACATGGAAGCAGTGTTTTAGCTCGTACAGATAGACTAGAAATAAAGAACTGACTCGCAGCTTTTGTTAAACATGTTAAAAAGCTTTCCGTCTCACACCTGTCCATGTATGTCCCTGCAGTAGCCCGTAGGGAGACCCTGGACATGAAGAGCGAGGCTACACTGGTGGGTCAGGCCCTTCAACAGCCGCTCAGAGCCTTCATCATCTCCATCTCCCTCTTCTTCGCCACTGCATCGTACCAGCATCACCATGTTCCCCTGTCATAAGGGTCACAGTTAGAATGAAAGGTCTGTTTTATCTCATGGTGACACGACTGTTACTGGGGGTCAAACCTGCAGCTGAGAGCAGACTGCAGCTCTGCAGTAGTGACTGAAGTCCAGCACGTCTGTGGTGCTGACACCCAGACTCAAAAGTACGCTGAGATCATCCACCAGCAGCACAGGTGGTCCCCAGTCTTCTGCCACTTCCTCCTCCCCACCACCAGAACTAGTCACACTGGTTTTAACAAACTCGTACAGACTCCGCTGGCCAACAGCGGGGTCCCTGAGGGTAAAAAGGAAGGTTGAGATGATGGAAGTGATGAGGAAAAAAACGAGGCAACAAAGATGTAAAAGGTAACAAAGAGGACAAATTATTTTACTACACCTGAGAAAATCCATAGCTTGACATTGTGCATTTCCTTCACAAGGAATCAAAACAGAAAGCGACTCCTTTAGTCCCTCCAGGAATATCAGCTGGCCCTTTTCCTTTGCTTGGGTTAAGCCGACACCCTGAAGCCACACATTTCACACACAAACACAAACATGTTAAGCAAGGCACAAACACCACCTGAAGTCAAACCGTTTACTGGAACTGCACGCTCATTATCTCCTCAGCTGTACAATACTGTTCGCTATAAGTGAACCTTATTATGTTGTAACAGCTGAACAATCTGGCTACAGAAAAAGATGTAATTGTAATTAATGGGATTTGTTTTAGGCTGAAATTGATAGAATCAAAAATATGGGAGGAAAAAAGGAAATATTAGTACTGTGTTGTTTCTCCACGGGCTTTTTCAGACAGCTTGGGGCTCTCGTAGGACCAGAATGAGTAAACGGCCCCACACCCACCATATTTCATCCACCGTGGGAATTCAGACAGTCGTTTTATGTTTCACTGGACCCGCACCAAACAAAAGATTAATGACTGACTGGTTGTATTGTTCTACATTTTAGCAATGGGGGTGTCCCATCTTTTAGACAGTGTGAGTTATATACCTGTATCTCCCATAGAAACCATTTAAAGCTCATTGAAGGAGCCTTGCAGAACAATACATTCAAACCCAGATAATACAGCGCATACAAATAAAACAATAAGCTACTAAACAATATAATATACCACATTGTACATGTATGTACACTGAACATAGCATATACCAGTAACTTGTAAAATATATGTGCATGTTTTAAATGATGGTTATGTTATAGATGAGTTGCGACATGAAACAGTGCTCTATGGTTGACTTAAATAAATAAACTAATAAAAACATGTGGATGAAGATTATCCACGACTCACCAGTCTTTGACTAACTGCACTGTAGTGGCTGAAGGACTGAACCAGACCCAGAAAACACACCTTGCAACGTGCTTAAGGAGAAAAAGAGACATTTATTGTTACGTTTAAATAAAATGTATTTAATCTGAAAGACTAACAGGTGGTACAGCTTACCTCGGAGGTAGAAAGAGAGGAAATGATGAATGAGGAAAGAGGCATCACTCTTTCTGTCGGACACTAAAATAAACTCTCCCTGCAGATAAAAAAAAAACCTCGTTACTTATGGAAAATAAGGATATGGTTTTATTTGCCGTGTGAGGTTTACATGAATGACAATACCATCTATATCACTAAAGAAAAGTAGTAAATTACAGGCAAGTTGCCATGATAAAGATAAAACTTTACCTGTGTAAAACTGTCCGGGGATGTGTTCAGGATACTGTTAAGCTCTGTAAACATCGCTACAATAACCAAATCCGCTCTCTAGGGAAAGGATTTTGGAAACTAATATAGTAATATGAAAGAAAGTTGTCAGAAGATGCAAGGTTTTTTTGTACTGTGTATTAATAAGTCTAAAAGAAATATTTAGAAAGCTAACCTCTACCTGCTAGCTTAAATCTAGTCGTTTGTCAAAGATGCTTTATTTTAAGAAAGAGGTTTCACTTCATAATATTTTTGGCTTGCGGGGGAAAAGAAAGTTATTTAAACAAAATGTTTTTTCTAAGTGTAACTTTCATTTTCACTAAAGAGAAATAATAGATGAATAATAGATACATTGTTGTTTGTTGTATAAAAGCAAACTGCTGCTGGTTTTTTAACGTTGACCTAATTTTTTCATTAAAAACGTTTTTGTGTTTTTTTTCAAATAAATCCTAAATATCAGAATTAGGACGGCAACAAAAATAAAACAAACTGTTACATTAAAGTATAAATACTTTTTAGCGCTTTATATAATAATTGAGTTATGTAACTTAATCATTTTATATATTTTCAATATAAAATATAAAATTTTTAAATACAATGGAAAAAGTAAATAGCAAACCAGAGTCTGTATTTGTGTTAATTTTTCTAATCTTGCAAAACCTAAATCTAAGTTTTCTTGACCTTACTTCCACTTCGATCACAGATTGCCATTTATTTTTAAGCCCTCCTAACAATTTCTTTTACAGGAAGTTTGAGTGGGGTCTTGGAGATATTTAGGAAACTGATTGATTGAAATTAAAACATCTCAGTTGTGACATTGTAACACAGTGGTTACAAGCTTTAGTTAATAGACGATCTCTGCAGACGCATGGTAACTTCTTCGACGTTCGCCTTTAGTTTATTAATTATGCAGCGCCCCCTGCTGGTGCTATTTAGTACTGGTAGCATTTGTGAAATGCTTGGAATGGTACTGTAATAAAAATAGTATCTTTAAATGCTAAAACAAGAGCTCATATTCTGTTAATTTCCTTTATTGTTATTATGAATGACCTCCAGTAACAGTGTTTCCTGAGTTGGATCCTCTGCCATAAGTTTTCTTTTTTTTTTTAAAAAAAGAAGTTTGTTACAGGTTTTGCACACATAGTGGTTGTATACGTGTACCTATATGAAGGTAGGGATGAAGAAGGGATTGGATTAGACTGCTTTTAAAAGTGTAATGAATTTTGTGCCACATTTTCAATATATGAAAAGTGCTTTATAAACAAAGTTTAAATTGAATCAACCCCATATGTGCTTATCCTTACCGAGAAGGAGGGTCTAAGGACAGGGATGTCCTGGGTCTGCTTAGTTTAGTGTAGTCATTACTGTGTTTATTGTGTGTTATGTCTGTTGTGTGATGAAATGTGTGTGAAGCCCTTTGAGACGACTTTGTTGTGATACTGGGCTGTATAAATAAAGTTGAATTGAATTGAAAATATGTAACATTAGCTTTGGAATTTGGAAATAGATGACCTACTTACTTACCTATAATCTCTCTGCAGCCTGTGATTCCGGAAAAAACACTGTTTTAATACTGTGATCCATCAGCAGATGGGTCTCTGCAGCTCTAAAAGAACAACAGTCATTCAGTATGCATGTAACATGTAAAAGTGTAAAACAATTCCTACATAAACCAGGTGATCTCTTTATTTAAACATACATTTTTTGCAAAGAAATGTTTATTTAGTTTATTACGACATTGAAAATGAAACAATAACCATTTTTACACGACAATAATTCATATATTAATTAGAGCAGGAGCAGTTTGAATTATGAAAATTGCCCAAAGTAGCAAGGAGTTCCTGTACTTTGAAATACACATGTGCTGCAGTGTCACCGGTGATCCCCATGTGAGTAAAATAGTCAAAGTTTCATCAGGTAATGTCGTGAGTTGTTCATTCAGCACACATTCTGTAGAAATGGGATGTTTAACATCTGTTTGAGCATCAGTCCAGATGAGCATCCAAACTCTCCTTTGTCTTCTCAAACTTTTCACCAAAATATGTAAATTCTCCACTTCAGGGCCCAGCTTCACAAGGCTGCCTGCAAAGGCTCCAAATTTTACTGACGACAACAAATTAAACCAACAAAGACAGCATCGCCATGGCGATCAGCATCTTTCATCAAACAATATGTACCAATCCATTTTCATATGTGTAAATATGAACAAATATTTAAAAAATAAGCATAATAAAGCTAATGTATTTACAGCCAGCAGCATATAACTAAAAAGACAGCCTATAGTTTGTAAGTAAGAAAGCAACTCTTCCAGCAAACATCCACAAAGTCTGACATGATGAAACTGTAGAGATTTGTATTGCTGCACTGCTGAGTCAGATGTAAGAGAGACGGGTTCAGAGCATCATCGCTACGGATTTACATGCATAAAAATGCATCTTGTATCACTTCCAATCTCTGATCAGATTGATTTCAGCCAGAGAGAATCAATCTTTGTCCATGTAAATGCAGGAATAATGCAGAGCGTTCCAACGTCACTCACTAGTTGTTTGGCAAACTGCCTGACTCTATAACCTTTAGTACTTCAACCTGATACTTTGTGTGCCGCACAAAATGGTAATAATCCAGCAGAGCTAGCAGGCATTTCTTATAGAGCTTGTTTTATTAGGTTCATGAACCACTACGCAGCCCATGCGTTCCACATAATGACATCTTTGCAGTTTATTAATAACTACATTCAAGTATTTTAGTTTTTAGTTTTCAAACTGCATTTGACTGCCAGAGTATTACTTATCCAGTTCACTCTATCCATGTCCTGGCGTCCTGGCACACAGTGCATTTTCCCTCTGAATGAGCCATAAAAACTGCAGTTCTTCTGCAAACTCAAAGCAGATTCCACAGGATGTATTTTCATCTGACTGAACAAACTTCTGTCAGCCTGGCACGTGTAAACAAGGCATTAGTGACTCATTAAAAAGGACAAAAAGGTCTTTATCTCATCTCTTTTGTTAATATAATTCTTCACACATTTTCATAATAAATGGATGGAGGAACACCTTCCAGTAAAGTTTTCCTTAGTCTATCAGAAATGCATTTTAACACAGTGGACACTAGGGAGCGTGATCTGTACATCATTCACAGTTACAGACTAAAAACAGAAAGAAAAAGAAAAAAGGAGGAATTAATGTTTCTGAACATGTTTAGTCTGAGAAGAGTTTTAAAAAGGGTTTTTTTTTCTATTTGGCACCTGAAAACTAAATGAGCACAGAAAAATCCATACTTGTAATAATTTCATAAACTGCTCCACAAAATGAAACAACACTGCAGCTTTACTCTGAATCATAAATATCAATCAAGCCATAAACTGTAAAAACTTTGAATTTGCTTTGTGTTTCAGCTGTAAAAGCAGCCAAATACTACAGAAAAAAACAGGCTCTGGTTGAGGACAGGTGATAAAAACCTGCCTGTACTGCTGTGGTCTCAGATTTACCAACATCTGAAATTGCAAACCTCAAGTTTGGATCCATTGGATGCAAGTGGAAGATGCACTCAAATATAATCGTGCCACAGTGAGGAAATGTTTACACTCTGAACAGAAGATGCTTATTAGAGTCAAAGAATGAGCTGTAGCGCTACTCTTCTCTGATGAGTGATAGCTCCAAATGATCATTTTTTTATTGCAGCTGCTGCATCTTTTGCCCAGCACAGTAAACAGATGGTATCTGCTGGTGTGATTCCCACTGTGAGCCATGCAAAGGAAGTTATGATGGTGTGGGTTGGTTCTGCTGAAGCAGCCATGTCATACCATTCGGTTTGATCCCAGTGGGGTTGCTATTTGCTTTGTCAACAGAACAATGATGCAAACACACATCTGCAACCAACGACAGTGATGAAATACTGCATTAGGCTATGATGCAGAAGAAAAACAGCTCAGAAGTACTCGACAAGACATCGTAAAGACTACTGGAAAAGGAGATAAAGAAGCACCATGAAGAGGTTGTATGTTTGCACAAGTGTCATCAAATAAACAGTACCACTGAAAATGTAAAATATAAATATTTATTTAGTTTATTTTATCATTTTTGTTCATTGTACATCTCTGTATCACATAGTTTGGACATATTATTTTAGACAGTACACAATAATAATAAATACAAACTATGAGTTGGTGTGTTAAGCTTCATTACTTATCTTTATTTTCTCTCCCAACAACTTAAATGTTTTGAGATAGTATAGTTAGCATGGATATCACATTTATAACTTTCATAATTTGAGCACAAAATGAGAAAAATTGGTGGATTATTTCTTTGCTGTATCAATGCAAACTCATCCCATTGGAAAGAGTGTTCATTTCCATTCTAACCAGTGCAACAGCAGTTTGTAAAAGATGGATTGGTGTGGGTGTAAACTAACCAGTTCTTTTACTTTACCTAATCATTGACTTTATGTAGCATGTGGAAGATCCAAACACAAAATCCTGGCACTATCTCTTTGTTCTGATGACCAGCTTGCTGTGGGACCGCATCCTATTCAAGCTAAATTTATTGCAAGTCAACCAATGTCAGCTGTTATTTGTCTATGATAAATCCTGCTCTGTGGGGGAGCACATTGCCATCTTGGAGGGTCGAGTTTGGCCCCAGGCTGTGGAAATATGCATCTGGTTTCAGAATCCCATGTTATCTTTCTGCACTGATTTGCCTTCGATAATGACAAGCTTTGTTTGTCCAGAGAGGGTGATGGAACTCCACACCATCACACTGCTTCCACCAGAAACTGCTGTCCCATCAGTGCAGCGAGCAGAGAAGCAACCCAAATACCAAACTCTGTTGCTCATCCCACAAATGCATTTTTTTTCAAAACCGTGATGAGGAAATACACGAGCTTTCTCACTGATTCAATATTATTAACCAAGAAGAAGAATTTCACCAAATATAGAACACCCAACCAAACAGAAAGTTATGTTTTTGGTAGCAGTTATAGATCATTTTCTAGATAATTTATTATCCCATACATGAAAAAGAAAACATGAGATGTTATATTGAGTATAAAATCTTATGACTGTAATGTTTACATCCTAGATATTAGCTTGATGTTAAAGTTTGTCACTGGGCAGTTGTTGCCTCAGTTTGTAAACAAATAAACATAAATAAAGGAAATGATGTAATTTCCAATTAACGTTTTGAACCTCAACATTAAGTCCTTCTCCAATGCTAAAAGCTACATTTTAGGAAAGCAGAATTCAAGTTAGCTTGAAGTTGGTGGTTCCCTGCAGCAAATATTCACTTCATCTGGGTCCATATTTGTCCCGCAGACTGTCGTGTCTGGTTCAGTAAATCCCGTAAACCTTTGATTCAGTCTGATTTTTGGAATCAGTTTGTCAGAGGTTATAGGAGCTCAGTGTCCACGGTTTGGGCTGCTGATGCTCTTTGATGACAGAAGCCGGCAGGGAGCGAGTGCTGACCGGGCTGCAGATGGAACAAGGAGGAGACGGTGGGTATAAGTCATCCTCCCACCTCAAGACTCGCCGTCTCGCTCGACTGGGCCCATTCGCAGCTTTTGCTTTTGGAACGCGGAGCATCCGTGGTTTGGTTCGAGGCATCCTGTAGAGGTAGACATCATATTTGGCAAAAGCTTCTCCTGTAGGCTTTAACTTAGTCCTCTTGTTGATGTAGAGCTCCAAGTCGATGGTGACCTTGCAGTGAAGGAAGAGACTGGTTACTAAGGGGGAAATGCACAATTAAATACAAACATGTAAATTATTTTAAAGGGGACATATCCATATATATCCAACAAAGTTAACTTTTTAGCCCTTAAAACCATGTTTTTGCAGTGTTTAGAAATGCAGAAAATGTAAATTCATTCCCTCCTGATGCTGCACATATATCTTTATATTTTTTGTGTGTTTAATTTTCTCTATTCTCTATTACATTTTTATCTATTACATCATAATATTTGCTGTGGGTCTGCCAAATAAGGTCGTGTACTTCCAGGTATTCAATGTGGTGAATCTGATATGTTGACATATCTAGTAAACTTACCAATAAAATGTTTCTCTATCAAGCTACAAACATGGTGGAACAGGGTAGAGTTGAACTTCCTGTGACCTGGAGGGGGGCGGGGCTTAACATGC
>JBAMHV010000006.1:4110269-4121935 GCA_037177535.1 Pseudomugil gertrudae | reverse complement strand
AATCAACCAAATAGAATTTGTTGTTGCAGAGTTATGCTGATTCAGGGTATGCAATTCAACACAACTCTTAATAGAAAAAAAGTCGACTCAAGATGTTTGCACATTATTATATGCATGCAAAACATAATTTATGATGATACTTTGCTGTGAATCCCCTTGTAACAGCCATTTGATTCAAACTGTTATGTGGTATGGTACAATAGATATGTCCAAATGTGTTCTGATCATCTGGAATAGAGATATAGTAAAAGCTTAGTCTGCTGGGGGAAAAAATATCTTAATTGTGCTGTAATAAAAAGGATTAAAATGCAGCTAACCCTGACTGGAAGCAAGGAAGCACATGTATGACAAGGACTAAAGAAGCTGCATTCAAAGCCATGCAGAAAGCACCGGAGGTCAGGGGTCAGAAAAAGGGGAGACGACACTGAGGAATACACAGGATCCAGAGAGGTCATGTTAAAAAGATTTATTTCAACAACTGACTGAATCTCGTTTGTTTATTCTCTGTTTGAAGTCCAAAAAAGTACAAAAAAAAACTAAACAAAAAACAAACAAATAAAAAAGTACATCAAAGGATTAGAAATCACATCAATGAAAACCAAGACACATTGTGTTGCTATTTTTGATTCAATCCAAGCAAATTTTTTTCCAATATTTATACATACTCACTGGATTAGTCTGACAAACATCGAAAACCTCTCAGTAGCTTTAGCTCGTTTTTTTTTTTGTTTGTTTACAATTATGTTTTTACGTACGTTTTAAACTTCTGTATCATTTCTGTGTGTGTTGTTTTTTGTTTTTTTTTTGTTTTTTTTTAACAAAATACACCAATGCAGGCAGGAGAGGGGAGGTGTGAGAATGTGTACACGTTTATGCATGGTTGTGTCATCTTTTCACAGCACATGAATGCTTGTATTTGTGTGTATGTGTGTGTATGTGTGTGTATAGGTAAGAAAGAGAAGGGAGAGTAGTGACAGCAACGAGAGGGGTGCGACTGGACGTGATGGGGAGTCATCAGGAAGCTGCAGGTTGAGGCGGGAAAGGGGTGGGGTTACTTTCAGCTCGGGCAGTGACGGCGGCGGCGGTGGTAGTGTTTTCCTTTTTTTTTTCTTTCTTTTTTTTGTTAGCAGCGACCCAATGCGCTTGTGGCAGTGTTGCCATGTTGGAGAAGGTTGCAGATAGTGTTGGCTGGCTGGTTTGCTGGTTTGAAGGCTGGATTGTTGGTTGGTTGACTGGTTTGACGGCAGATGAACGGAAATCAGGGGGAGGTTTTTACGGGCTCCCATTGCCGGTGCAACTTCTTGTTTTCTGTGTGGTGTTGTTGGGCTGCTGAGGTTGTTTTACGTTTTGTTTTGTTTCACATCATGTTGTTCTGCAGTGAGTTTACCTCCGAGGAGTTCTCCTCGCCCAGGACCTTGTGATTCTCATGTTTGGGGGTCAGAGAGTTGTGGATGTTAAGGGAGTCATCCTCCTTGGGCGGAGCCTTCACCGGATCCTCCAGCTTGTTCTGGGAATTAGGATCATCCTACCCAAGGAAGGGTAAAGATGGAGTGATGGGGGGGAGGGCAAAGAGCACAGTTAGAACAACAGTAACAGTTATTATGGTAATTTCTAAATGCATCACTGACCTTCCTGATCACTAGGAACGTTAAACTAATGACTCCTTGCCAAAGTCGATAACATGCTCTACCAATTGAGGAGATGTTTAAATCGTTATGTTGCAAAACGTGAGGGGTTAAGTTGCCATTATGCTTGCAGCATTGGTAATCATCAACACCATAACCACTTATAAAAAGGTGCTTGAAGGGCACTGGACTAACTGCAGTATTTGTCATAATTAATCAGGGTGGCTACTGAGGAAAACGCAGAAGTTGTTGTATAGGAAGGGAATTATTCCTGCACAAAGTTTTTATTTTAGGCCACATTATATTATTTTGTAACATTTGTAATTACCGTCATGTCCTTGGTTTTGATAGTTTACATAGATACCTATAGCAACAGATCTTCCGGTACATTCCTTCCTCCCTGCACCTCTTCCTGGTTTTGCCACTTGTGTGGTTTGTAACAGGTTGCAACAATCAGGGAATGCTTAACCAGCCAGATTTACACCATTAACTTTTATGTATTCTCTGTTGTTTTTATCATGTAAAGTAGTTTGTGTCACTCATGCATGATAAGTACTTAATAGAACGTGACTGATTGATAGGATTTTAACTTCATTAGGTTCAGCCAGTCCAGATCTAGTATGAATATCACATAACAGTGTGGATATCATAAAACTGTAATTATTTATTTTAATCTTTGATTACTTGTTGTTTAACCAAGCATTTCTATTTTGTTCCAGCCTTGTACTTTGAATGATCACACCAAAGTTTTAATTAACCATCTTTGGTTGCAAACAACAACTGCGCATATTAAATTATGACAATAATTGCTCAAATACTTTTTTAAAAAGTTATAGATTAACAAATCCTGCAGAACCAGAACTCATAATAACTATTTAAACAAAGTTTTTGTTGGTGTAAGCATATTTTATTTATGCTGGAGCTATGGTTAATCAACTCTTTAACCTATAGTTATCATCACTGGTTAAAGAAAAATGATTAAGCATGTTTAGTATGCACAGTGTATTCTGTTTTAAAATGAATTAAACCTATAAAAGCAGTGCGATCCCCAAAAAATTGCAAGATGTTGATGAAAATCAAAATGCAGCCGTTGTAAGTAGCAACATTGTTGGTTAGCAGCCATTTCATGCTCGCCTGGCATGTTGTGTTTGGATGAGGAGTCAGAGGTGAGCTGCATGAGCGACGACAACTCCCCCCCCCCCCCTTCCCCCCCTCAGGCAACTCAGGAAGCACATGCACATCCACATGCAAGACCCTCACAATGCACCCCACAGACTGTACTGATCGCTCATGCAGAACACCTCCCGTCTCCATCATCCTTTCATTTTTCCAAAATCAAGGCGTGTAAACAGTCCACCCTGGCTGATTGTCTGTGCGTACCACCATCATACATACCCAAACAGTTGTGAGAGGAGAAAACATTGTTTAGAGGTTTTAGAGTTGAATTAATCTGCATTTAATTAAGGTCAGATGAGGGAAATTGATCGCAGAATCCATTTTAGCTTTGTTTTCCAGTCTCTTATCCCCATTAATTTTGCATGGCATCATCGACTCAGCTGCACTGAGGCATCCTGGGGCTGCACCTCTTTGTCACAATCGCAACCACACTGGAGAAAGCCCACCCATACAGACACACACACACACACAGGCAGAGTATGGAGAGATATAGATGCACTTATTCTCACAGTCAGACACACAGGCATCAAATTCCAGACCCTGAGGCCTGTGCCATTTGCAAACACCCCCTAATTGAATGTTTGCATTTGAAGTCAATGGCACTTTTAGAGAGGAAGAGCAGTGAGAGGATTTACCCGATGGCTGTTGGCCTAGATAGTAACTTCAGGCAGGACGTGTGGGTATGTCACTTCCATGGTTACGGGATAGGGGCCCTCTGTCCTCCCGTCAGCATGAAACTGGAAAATGTTTGTGTTTGTTGGATTTCATTTTTGCTGTGCAGGGGTGGAGGGGTGCGGGCAGTGAGTGGGAGCACAGAGTCACAAGGACTTTCGAGTGGGAGCAAATTTAGGGAGTGGGAACAGAGATATACAGGGTTCTGATGATGATGATGATGGAGGCACATGGATAGTTCCTGATGTCCTTTGGTCGTGTAGTGGGTTGTAATTTACTTTATAATGAAGCATTACAAAATTAATCTTATGCTAATTTTAGTATGTAAATACAATAACTTTTAAATTGCTCAAAGTGATGAAAGAAATGTGAGTGCATAAAATTAACAAATAGATTTTATCTTTATCCCACGTATTTCCAACATATGTGAAAACCTGTTTTTTTCTTAAGATGAAAATGTTATTTAATTGAAATTAAATTAAAGCATTATATTGTATTTCTGGAATTATACCACTCTGAGGGCTGGGATGGACTTGCTTTTAAAAACATGTCTGCGTATGGCTGCCATTCATCACATTCGTTTCCCACGTATGTTTGATACAAGCTAAAATGTCATGTGCATGAGCTGCAATATTCACTTGACCTCAGTCATGTAAACAAGAGCATAAACATAAGATCAGAGGTCACCGTGAAGACAGACGCCTCTCAGACCTTGTTCACAGCTACCAGCATCTCCTCATTGTGTCAAACACTCCTACTTAAACAGTTAGCAACAGGTTGGTAAACTGTTGTTTTTGGAAATTTCACAATGTGACCGGCAGATTGACCCTTTCAGAGTGCAAGGGCTGTGTACTACCCCCACGCTTCCACTGTTGGCAGCAAGTGTAAACAAAGATGTAGATGAACGTTGCAGTGCGCGCTTGCATACACTCCAAGTATATCCCAGCTCTAAATGTTACAACACAGAAGTCTACGATTCATTCATTCCTTAGGCAAGTTAAAAAGTCCAATTAAGTTCATAGTGTCTTTAATTACTATAGCTTATTTAGGTTTGTCATGGTTTCAGACTCTCAGTTATAGCTTAGGCCTACCTGACATGTGTCAGCGGTAATCTTTCAGCTTCATCACAGCTATTTCTGGCGGGTGCGTGACATGTATACATCAGCTGATGTTCATTGAGTGGATGTCAGTGAGCCATGTCAGATAGGCCGATGCTATAACTGAGTGTCTGATTACATAATAAAACTAAATAGTTTAAGAAAAAGGGCAAAAAACTTGTTGTTTCTTTTCACTTTGAGTGACACAACACTAAGCTGGTAGCAGGACTGATTGTACTTATTACTCTGAATGTGACAGTGTATCACACAGCAACTAATGCAAAATACTTTGGAAACCTCCATTCATTTACAAAAATCAATCTGAACACACTAAAAAAAAGGATTCTCCTTGCGGTCTGATTTTATGAGTGAAATGCAGCTTTATTTCTTTACCTTTATGGTTACAGCATTGTTGTCCTGTGCAAACTGTATGATTGCAGCTACCAGGCATTTACATTTCGTTATACGCATTAGCTGTAACTGGATTGGATATTTTTAGTGAGCTCATTGATGCGGATTAACCTTTGTGTTTATACAGTGTAAGCATTAGAGGTTAATACTTTGGCACACCTTAGATTCAAATATTTGGAGAGGCAAGCGTGTACGTTGGTGTCTGTGTATATTTCCTGCCACCATGCATGCAAACATCCTTGTTTGTGTTTACAGAGTGATGTTTGCTGCTTTTTGTTTGTGTCTATATAAGGGTGGTAAAGATCCTCCTTGGATTTTAAAAGGGACTTGTGGTTGTGTGGCTGTCACAGAGAGGAGCAGAGTGGCCAGAAACATTTCCACCACCAGTCAGAATCTGAATATGTAGGTTTGTCTCTGTCTTGTGCAGGTCACTGAGAATGTTTCATAATGTAGCAACCAGTTGTTTGGATCATTGCTCACTTTAGTTGTATATTTATTGTTGTATATATAACACGTTAGGTCCTATGCATCTGTATATTATCATAGACATAAAGAAACATTTTTAGATTAAATTTTGAACTGTGAAGCCCTTTACTTTAAATTCTGGTCTTGTTTTTCTTTTAGCTATCCTTACTCGACTCTGTTTCATCCTTTGGAGGTGCATCATGTATTGAAAAGAGACAAAATAGCAGTGCAGCAACTAAAAAGTGAAACAAGTCTGAATGGCTTAGGCTACAGTTCTTTAATAATGTGCTAAAGGTGGCTCTAAATAGTCACATTTCTAATAATTGCACTAAGGATAATGATCTAATACTCATTTGAAAGATGCTAAATGATCATTGGAAATGCTGCGTTTTACCAGCAGAGTTTGGACTTCATGTGAGGTCGGCTGCGATAAGTCACCGAGCAGCGATCGAGCCGATGGAAATGAAATCCTGTTAAAAAATTACAGGCAGCTCTGCGTGGCCAATTCACTTTCTGTGTTGAATTTATTTAGTATTGACGGAAAACAATTCCATCTTATCGCTTTGCAGCGGAGGAAAGCGTGCGGCTGCACTTCGGCTGAACTGCTGTGAAGGAAAGATCGAGGACAAGCGGGTTCAATCTTCCACCGTGAATGAAACATAAATAATTCTGTTACTGCAGGAAACTGCTGTTTGTGTCACTGCGTAAAAGTAATTGCTTTTGGGTTGTGTGTGTCTCTTAATGGTTGGATATAAATATGTCTTTTTCTGAAAGATTTTCTTTCTGCTCCTAAACTTCTGTGTTTGTGTTGGAAGTGGAACCTCATCTTCCTGCCTCAAGACTGAACATGTGTTTGTCTCTTCATGGCTGAGTATTGATTTAACAACCAGGCTCTTAATTCAGAGAGGGTGGGGGGGTACTAAGGTATTTTCAGGCTGAGAATATAATCCCTCCAGCGTGTTCTGGGTCACACCCCACTAGCGAGGAGTCCAGGAGGCATCCTGACCAGATGGCAGAGACACCTCATCTGGCTCCTCTCGATGTGGAGGAGCAGCGGCTCTACTCTGGGCTCCTCCTGCATGGCCGAGCTTTACCTTCTACCTTTTCTCTTAGGGAGAACTTCCCCCCCGTGTAGAGGATACTCATTTCAGTCGCCTATAATTAAGATCTCATTCTTTTCATCACTACCCACAGATTGTGATCACAGGTAATGAGAGGAACATAGATTCACCAGTAAATATAAAGCTTCACCTTCTGGTTACGCTCCTTCCTCACCATGACAGACCAGCGCATATTTGGCATCACTGCTGATGTTGAACTAATTCACCTTTATGGATATATTTTCCCCCAAATGTATATCTTTCCTGCACCTTTAAATACTCCTAATTCATGTGAGTTTTGCTAACTATTAAATGGTAACAGAAAACTTCCGTATAGTGTAGTAATCATGTCGGCCAGTAGGTGTGCACATTAATGAAATGCTATAGGAGCATATTCTGAGCATGCTCAGTAGGTTTTCATTGTGACGTCAAAACTAAAATAGTGTAAGCATCATTTTTTTGTTTCGGCTCAAACGTGAATCGATTAGACGCTAGATAGATACAAAGAACCTAGTGAGCATGTTTTCCAAAACTGGGCGAGATGTCTCAGTGAGACGTTAGCAAACTCAAACTAAGCTTTTACGTTGGAAAATGTTTGTAAAAGTTTTAGTTGTATGTATTTAAATGCTTTTTTTACCTAAATGCACAAATTTAGCCATAATGAATATATATTAAAACAAAGATATTTATAACAAAAATGTTGTTTGCATGTAGATGATGAACAAAACAAAGTTTACCTTTTCAAATGGCCTGTGTTAGTTTGGAAAAAAAACCTTAATCTTGTTGATTTGTGAGTTCATGGCAAAATGTAACGTAGTTCATTAACCTCTACTTAACATTAACATGTTTATCAAATGTGAAATACAATGTTTCCCTCTTGAAAAGCAACAATACGCATGTTTCTGACAATGTTTCCATCTGACAGAGACAATACATTTGTGATTTAGGCAGTTTGTATAAAAAATTAAATGAATAAAACAAGAAGAAAACATCTGAAATTGCTCAAATCAGTCTTAGATTATAAATCTGAGTCAGAAGACTGCTTTTTAGTTTAGTCAGTGTAAAAATGAAAGGAATTGTATAAAAACTTTAAATACATGGCATTCATGTGCTTCTGCAGGGTATTTTCGTAGATGTTTTGTTTACTTCAGGTTTTTTAATCCACCTAACCCAGTGAGTGCAGATGAAAATAACTTTGGTTTTTGTGCTAAACTGCACTAATATAAATATTTATGAAAGTGTGTCTTCCCTGTTATTAACGGCCTAAAGTAAAGTGTGTGAAGGGAGGTCCTGAAATCCCACAATACAGCTCAGAATGAATCCTTATGAATGTGCACAACCTTAAACTGTTTTGTCAGCATTAGAAAGTCGTGTTTTACTGCACACATTTTGGATTTTCTTTATTTGGCGAGTGGAAGAGGGGCTTAGGTTGATCCACTGATAACTGAGAGGGGTGACTGACAGGGCCACAGTAACAATGAGAGCTGTTTGGGAGGGTGAGGGGGAGTCGGGACTATCTGACATTTGGGATTTGGTCTTACCTCACAGTCGGACTCCTCTTTGGTCTTACACTCCCAGGTGTATCTGCTCATGGTTTTCTGAGGGGAGGGGGATGGGGCAAAGGGTTATACTCCTCAAAAACCATTCAAGGCATCCCAAGAGAAAGAGAGAGAGAGAGACAGACAGGAATAGACATAGAAAGAAGGATCCGGAAGTGGACAGAAAGTAAGAACAGAAGTAGGAGGAGGGACAGATGTTAGACGAGAAGAGGCAGACAAACAAAAAAGACAGAGAGATGGAGCTTTGGAGACAGAACAGAGTAACTTCACTTCCTTTCATGTGTCAGCTGATAGTCCCAGCTGGCTACAGAAATCCATTCAAACGCAGACTCTCTGGTGCTGCCTGAACATTAGTCTAACTAAAGCACACACAGGTTTAGATATTTCTGGTGAGGTTGTTAGTTTGAAATTGAGGAAATTGAGGTTATTTGCTTTATAAGAAAGTGCATTTTGGATTCATGTGGGAAAACTGGTGTTGGTTTAGGGATGAGTTCTGTTTACAGATGGAAAACCTGTTCTAAAAAAATGTATTTAATGTTCAAGTATTTCTTATTCTTCACAGAAGGTTTATATTAATGATTTTAAATTCCAAATTTTGACAAGTGGAAAAAAAATAGGATTTTTAGCCCAATGAACGTGACCCGAGAGAATCAAATGAACCATTTTAATCAAAGAAATTATCTCTAAAGAAGTATCTGCTGACATTATATAGACATTTGCCACATTTAGTTATTTTAGAAAGTAATAATTAAATTGAAGCTAAATGATAAGCAGCCAAAAATTTGTAGTTTCACTTTGCTTAAAGCCAACAAAAAGAAAAGTTATCCAAACTGGAGCCAGTTATCAAAGTACAACCATGTTCTGTAATTCAAGTTATCTTTACTGTTACGTAATGATGTGCTGATTCAAATATTTGCAAAGATATCCATAATAATGTTTTTTTTTCATTCCTGATGTATCTTTTATCCTTTTCCTGTCATTATGACACAGGCTTTCTGCAAATATGACAACTGGAAATGTGCTACATTGGCCAAATGCTCCTCCTGGACAGAATACATCCACACTACATAATGTATTCTTATGTGTTTTTAAATTTAACAATTTACCCAATCATTATTATCACAAATACTCCTCAATCCAGTGCACTAAGAAATCTTTATAGTTTTCATTTTTAAATTGTGGTTGGTTAAATTATTGAAATTTTGACGATGTTGTTAGTGATGCATGTGTTTTTGCATGTTTGTGTTCATGTGCATGTTTTGGGGTTTGATGCATGTCAGGATGATGAAAATGGTATTTAGCATTGGTTGCAGTGAATGAGTGAGATACATTTGCCCCTAAAGGAACTAAATGCAAAATTACTGCATGAAATGAGACTTACAAGTTCAATGACTGCACACTTTAGCTTAAAAGGTGGACGAAGCTACTGATGGAGTTGTTAGAAGGTGGTACCACACTTTTTAAAAGACTTAAAATTTGAAAACAAAAACAAACTTTGTCTCAGTTGTAGCACTACAACTACCCATGCTGCTACATTGTTAGCATTATCGCTACAAGCTACCCATGCTTCAGTTAGTCAGGTACCTGTCAGATTTCTACTGCTACCTGCAGGCAGCAGCAGATGTTGCATCTCAGATGTTTATCCTGATAAATGCCCCCATTTGTCGCAAATACACAGTTAGCTTACCTGGTTGTGACGTCAATCCTTTCCCACCCAGAATAAACCATCTCCTGAAGGTCTTACCCATCCCTCCCACTTACTATATCCCCCACTTTCAGGATAAACAAGTCAAGCAAACAATTTGTTAACAGTACAGAGTTATAAACAGACGCAAAGCAGAGCTGCGATAGCTGACAAGGCCACTGGGTGGCACATGTTAGGGACAGAGCAAGGCATGCCATGACATACCGATGCATGATGTGATTAGAGAAAGAGCACATTAAAAAAGAGAGATAGGATGGGGAAGAGTCATAGCAAGGAGTTTTCTCTTAAAATGGTTGGTTTGGTTGGTAGCGGCTTTATGATGACAGTCCATAAATGTTCAGTTTGCATGGATTCAGGGGGAATTTAACTTCTAACCTTGGATGTGTTTATGCCCTTTTTTCATCCACAGATCAGATGAATGCTACGCCTAGGGACTGTCAGTACAGTGATATTACAGTAGAAGATTTAAAGCACTTTAAAATGTTTACGAAAAACAAGAGGGTTATGTTGCTACTTGTAAAATAGAATCAATAGACAATAACTGAGGATGCTAAACCAATTATAACAATGAAACTAAAAGGTTTGATGACTATGTGTTGCTATGGTTCTACACTTCAAGGACTAAAAAACACTGTGTATGTTTGTTTTGATGTACATAGTCCAAAAACAACCTTCTGAGAGGAACTTTTTCTACCTGTATTAGTACAATACAATAGACCTGTGAATAGACTGAGGATTGTACTTTAAACAAACTGTGGCTTTCCACACACCAGAAGGTGTTTAAGAGAGACAATTCTTACCACATTATCAATGAACACTTAAAATATTGACACTTTAGTGACTTCAGACTAGCAGAAAGGCTAGATGAATCCTTTTTTAGACTATCAACAAATCTAGAATTTGCATCTACTATTTTCCCTCCACTCTTCCCTATTCAGAAAACCATTTGAGAAAACTTCCATCCATCCATCCTTGCATTTTGACTCCTCCCATCCACCCTCTTTTAGCATTTCATTTAGAGTATCAGAGAATACTCATGCCCATGCATTTGGTAGGGAGTCAAGGGCCCGGGCAGGATTCAGGGGGAGATGCAGAAAAAGGGGTGAGAGAGAGGCGAGAACCACGTTACCTGACAGATAATGTTATCATAGTAAGCCAATGCACGGGCATGAGGGACGTTAGGAGGGGTGTCGCACAGTTTCCTTACATTTGGGTGGGAGCCCTCAGCGATGGTGGACAGCGAGAAATTATCATTGTGCTGCTCCGATGAAGGCCGGTACTTACTGCTGGGCATCGAGGGCAATGGAGGGGAGGAGAGAAGGTAGGGGGAAAGAAGAGGGCAAGGGCAAAAACAAGGAAAAGAAAGGGATAACAATTTGAAAACAGACCATAGAAGAAGGTGAAAAGTAAAAATACAGTACATTTAGGACAAGTTAATAAGGTAGAATAGGGAAAAGGAAGAATGATGAGACAGCAAAGAGGAAAGGTGTAGAGCAGGTGAAAGGGATAAATGGAGAGATGGTGAAATTATGGGTAACAGGGAGAGAAATGGGAAAGGTAAAAAACAGAAAGGATCACATGGTTGACAGGAAGAACAGAATTCTCAGAGAAAAAGAAGAGGGAGGGGAGAAAAAGCAAGAAAGCAGCATTAATTGGCAAGATTTTGACTTTTGTCAGAAAAAACATGCAACCATTCATCTGTGATGCAACACACCACATTTTCATTAGGGTTCGAGCCATACGAAGTATGGGAGAACCCTATTGTTACTGGAATGTTTTTTATTATTATTATTATTATTATTATTCTAAGCACAAAAGGGGCATTTTTCACCCCCTAGACCCCAATGATTTTTTTT
>JBAMHV010000006.1:4081579-4104223 GCA_037177535.1 Pseudomugil gertrudae | reverse complement strand
ATATAATATAATATAATATAATATAATATAATATAATATAATATAATATAATATAATATAATATAATATAATACAATACAATACAATACAATACAATACAATACAATATAATATAATATAATATAATATAATATAATATAATATAATATAATACATTTATTGGATAATGTTTGTTTCTGTTGTATCTATGGTCTGTTGCATAAGGTCAATAAGCGCTTGAGAAAAAAGTAATGAACCATATGTAACCTCTGAGCTGAGGGTAATGAACTCACTGCTAAATGCTACTCATTTAGCCAGTACGGCAGCACAGTTTAAAGACCGAGACTGGATTTGTGTTTTCCCTCTCATATAATCCAGCATTTCTTTCTTTCTCTTTGCCTCCGTTCCCAATCAGGATCTCGTCTGATCTTGACTGCAGCACAGAATCCTACAGCAGATGGGAAATGTGGGAGTTTTATGTAGTCTTTTCATGAAGCTTTTCAGCAGCGGACACACTCCTCTTAACGTGTCATGTTGATCTTTTTCTCTGAAATAGCCCTCTGTTATTCATCTTTCTCTTTTTCCTTCCTTTCCTCTTGCAACAGTTTCCTCCACTTAGACCCCTTGTTTTCATCCTGCTCTTGGTTTTATCTCCTCTAATCTGCTGTCCTCCTCTTCCTTCTCAGTCCTCATCGATTTCTTTAAGCCGACCACTTGATGAGGCAGTGTTGTCTCTCATGCTGCATGCACCCTGCCGCTTACACCCCTCAGGTCGCACAGCTGTATGTAGGTCAACCCCCCTCTCTGCCTGTTCCTCGCTCCCTCCCCTCCTCCTGTTCAGACTGCCCTACTTTCAGCTGGATCCAGGGTACTGATGACATCACCCATTTTTTTTTTTACATTTCTGCTAGCCAGCATTAAAGCTACAATTCACTGCACCACTTTTCCTCTTCACTATTGTCTTCATCATCATGCTTAATCTCCTCCACCATGACTAGCATGCTAACCCTCCCTGAAGAGCTAAAAATAAACCCTGCAGCGTGGGAGCTGGTGATGAGGATTCGGCCCTTGAGTTCACATTTGCATCCACAGTGCTGGATCGCCGAGCTCCTGCTCATCCACAACGGCTCTGTTGCTAGGGAGATCGCAACAAAAAAACAAGCAATGGTGAGGCAAAGCTGAAACGACCCCCACCCACTCATGTATCATCAACCCAGCCCTTCAATCTGACTGCCATGGGAGTCTGGTTTTCTCAATCTACCAAATTTTCCACAAAGATCATTTTCACTCATATTCTGAAAAGATTTTATCACTAGATCATAGCTGGCCTTATATCTGGACTTAACATGATCTCATTCACATGCTTGTTGACATTTCTCAACTCTTTTTGCTAACTTTCAGGATAAATAGTGTTGGCTTTTTTTTTTTTACTTTAATCATATTTATGACTGATGAAAATGCAGATGAACACTCATGTTGCAACCTCTTAATCACAAATGTCTCAATTCTTAGCTTTTTATTTATTGTATTCTACATATTCTGCAGTCTTTGGCAGACACTTTTATCTAAAGCAACTTACATATGATAAGCAGTCACCAGCTATGAACCTAACATGCATGTCTTGTGTGTGGGAGGAAGCCGAGTACCCGGAGAGATCCCACGCATACATGGGGAGAACATGCAAACTCCACACAGACCACAGGACAAACCTCCCCAGCCTAGGATCAAACCAGCGACCTTCTTGTTGTGGGGCTACAGTGCTAACCACTGTTCCATCATCACCATTACTTGATTTCCTATAAAAAATGTAATCTATAAACAGAACTAGGGATTTCATAAGCCGTAATCTTGGACTCTGATGCATTTAACCATCAGTTTGACATGGTGCCTGTAAAATAATAAATTTGAGGATTTCTTATTTGTATCATTATTAACACATTCAGACCAATGCACTTGCTTAAGATGACTGTGAACATCTTAAATGAAGATATTTTTGCTTTTTAATATGAAGCATTTATGTCTCAGCTTTACAAACACATATTATATAAAACAATATGAACTGGGCTGTAAGGTGCATGTGCAATTATCTCAATCTAATGAAATTACATCTAACTTTTTTACAGTTAAGCGCCTTTTTTATGCTGTTTATAACATCCTGTGTCACAGTGGAGCTTTACTTCACCCCGTGTTTTTGCACAAATCTCTCCACATGTCATAGAACAACTTTTCTAAAGTTTCTCTTATAACTGATCACATTAAAATTTAAAAGGTGCATTTTAATAAGCTTACAAAGAAACAGCAGTCCTGGTTAGAGCATTATGTCTTCTACATGCAGCCCTGGTGATCATTTGGTTAAACAACAGAATGCTAGTGCATTTGTCCAACAGCATCTAAATTCATCTTTGGAATTATAAGAAGAAATTTGTACATTTTTCACTTGAAAGAAAAACCAATATACCAATGAATAAGTGTTAGGATCTAGAAACAAATGCATGGCGTTAAAACGTAAGAACCCTTTCCTGATTATACAGATTGTGCTTCTATCGCAGACTTGCAATTCTTCCTCATCTCTCTAGTCTTCGGGTATTCTGCCAGCTGCTCACCATCAACTTCCCTTCCACCTCCTTCCTCTCCCTTTCGTCATGTACCACCTGTGTCTGACTCCCCCATCTCCCACAGACTGTCCTTGTCTCTGTCATTTTTGCACCCCCCCCCCCCCTGTCTATTTCACACACTCTCTTCACCATCCTCACCTGGGTTTTATCTTTCCCTTTTAACTTATTATCCTCCCTTTAATTTCTCTTCTCTCTGGATTCTAACTAGCCTCAGTTTGTGACATTCAAAGACAGCTAAGATTGGCCGAAAATGATTAAATCAAACTATAATATCTTAAGGTGTTGGACCACCACATGCTGTATTCATTGTTTGCATTGATCCAAAAAGTCAGGGTAACTCTATAGAGGGACTGAACACCAGTCTTCCAAAAACTCACGTGAAGGAGAGCATTGATTAAAACATACAAATCTCCCATTAGGTATTCAGTTGGGCTTTAATCCAATGGGTGCCAAAATTATTCATTTTTATCTTCATTAAAATTATTCTTTAACATGGAGGAGAAAACTCTAATCAGGACTGCTTGCTCAGGCTTTCATTTTAAGAGAACATTCCTTCAAATGTCATTATTTATATATATACTGTAATATAATATATTATATATTACATATAAATGAACATTATTTTTACACCAAAATAACATGTTTAAATGGGCTTTTCAAGCACTGTTACAGTCATTATAGATGACTTGTTATAATCTGTCTCATCCCAGGAGTCGCACGTTTATCTTTGGTCCATATATGCAACCTGCAAGTCTGCAAGCGGTTTCTGTCACCATCAAACCTTCTGTGTGAGAAGTTAGAGGTGGAAAAGTTGAGTTTCCCAGTCCAGACTCAGCAGAAATGGTTGCAAACATGTTGAAGACTTAGTAGTGTCACAATCCAGGCTTGGAAATAATGAGATTAGAAGATTTTAGTCGGCAGTTGTTTAGTGTCATGTGGGATAGAGACCAACATTACACTGTGTAGTCTGTGACCGTCGTTAGTGGGAGTGAAGTAGAAAATGAATAGTGAACTGAAGTAAAGATAAAGTTAAAGACAATGGAATGCAAGGAGATTGTGCAGGACAGGATTTAAAGGAATTCACTATCAAAAGACAGAAAAATAAGAACAGCGATTTAACACAATTTTTTTTCAGTTTGACCTTGGAAGCACTTTTGTGGGTGTTAGCAGTCTTCTTTTTCACAAGGGTAAAAGCAGAACCCACAGCAGGTTCCAAGTATTTTTTAAGTTTTTATATGAATAGTAAGATTATATGATTTCTAAGTTCTTGGACAGAAAACCATTTTCCACATTGAGAAATATGTTAAAAAAAAACTTTGCCATGCTGCATTTGTATTCTCCCTGTTTTCATTCATGTGAGTAGAAACTTCTGTAAAGATCTTTGAAACACCATTTAACCGTGAAAGGTATCGTAAATCATACGCTTATGCATTTGAAATGCATGAAAGTTTTGCATGCTTGAAGCTGCCAATTGTGTTATCACTTCCCCAAAAGACTTAAAGAATCAGGTTGAAGCATCACCTGATGCTTCTCCTAAAATCTGTGCAATGACTTTGGTTTATGTGTTGAAACCAGTCTTGGTTCATAAAAGGTTCAGATCAGCGGTTCTGTGGTTGCTACAGTGTTCTTTCTGCAGCTGCTTCCATTATGTGTCTTTGAGTCAGGCACTGAGCCTCCACTGCTTCCATCGTTCTGAGTCATTTTTCCATGGAAATGTAGCTGTCACCAGTTAGTGTTGTGAAATATAATTCCTTCACATAAAGACAGCCCCTCCCACCTCGTCTCTCGCCGCCTCTGTGAAGGACGTATGTTGTTGTTTGCACTGTTATCTTTCTCTTCTATTGTATTTTCATAAAAAATCCAGCTGTTTTCTCATATTTCAGGAAAGGCTCAGGCCAAAGCTCACTTCTGTCACTGTCATTATCTATTTAATTTAAGCTGGATCGCATTTTAACTATGATTCAATGGAAAATGTATAATTTGATAAAGATTTTCAAGGAAAGTATGCAGCTCCTTTTGCAAAGTAGACTCAAATGTTTGCCATTTTAAAGCTGCAGCCTCCCCTCTAATCAGTAGTTATGTTGTTTTCAACCAGGACATGAAGGCCCTTGAAGGGTTGTAAGATGATTTAAACAGTCTGCTGAGCCAATTCTGTGGTAATACTTTAGAAATGTCGGAGCACCTAAAGTGAAATGTCACATTCATTAGCTTCTTTTAATCACATCTGACTTTACACAGTTTCAGTCAACACATTGCACTGCACATGCACCCCAGTTTTTCACTCTTTGCACTCCCCAGCTGTAAGGATTGATTCCATGCACTTATTGACTGAACTACAAAGAGAGTTTAAAGTTTTTTTTGGTCCAGAGGCCTTGTTTGCTCATCAACCAACCTTATTTTTCTCCTCCATTATCTCTTTATTGACCAGTCTGCCACTGTGGTTTTGTAAATTTGACATCGATGAGGGAGTCATGTGGCTCTGCAACTGATACTAATAATGCTGCACTAAAATACCTCTGAGCAGAGTGAGGGCTACAGTTCTTAGATTTTGTTTATTGATCTTTTAGACTATAACAAATGAACCTTCTGTTTGAAACTGTGTGGAGCCCAGAGGAGACATTACACTGCAAGAAGACTGGCAGAGTTCCTCTGACACTTCTTACTATGATTATTATTCTATATTTAAATAAAATAGATGATGAGATAGATACATTAATCATAGACAGCAGGTTTAATCACACGGACTAATGTCAGATTAAATAGATGTTTTCCTTGTTTTGTGCCTTGTGCTCATGGCTCAATACTTCACTGCACTTTGACATCATTGAGATGCTCTAACTGGGTAAGAAAAGAGGTTTGCTGTGTCCAGTCTTCATGCTGAGCTAAGTGTTGTGGAAATTTCACAGTTTATCTTCTTCTCTTGTTCATACTGGTATCGCTCTGTAAACACGTTCAGCATCATTACTCTGTGCTTGCACCTCAGCATGACGTCTGGTTATACTGACTTTACAACACAACATTGCTCTTTTGTGGTGATCTGAGCATTAACGTTTGGTAGGGAACCATTTCTCAAGTTATCTCAAGGATGGCAACACTTTCTATCACCTTTAGTTAAAAAGGATTCTTCTTCTCTGACCTTGTGGTCAAAACCCCTTCAGAACTCTGCTGCTGCAACCAGAGAAACCATTCAGAGCTTCTTTTATTGAGGCAGCAGAACTACTTTGTTCCTTTATTTACTTGTTTTATTCGAATAAATCTTTGTTCATCTTTTTCCAACTTATCCTGGTAATTAGGTTTTCCACCACACGAAGCTTAAAGGATGCTTTTAACATCTTATTTACTATTCTACAGGAGTAGGAGCTGTTCCATCTACCTGCCAGGTGAAAATGAATCAGTACTTTTCTCCAAAAGAAATAACCATTCCTTTTTGTTCTCTGTAATTAACCACTCAGGTGATCGATGGGAGCCTCACCTGCGTTTACGCAACTTCTTGTTCTCAGTCTTGAGCTCGTGGAGCTTCTTGGCAAAGCTGACGACGATCATGAAGAGCAGCAGGATCACCAGAGCCGAGGCGCCCACAGCCAGACACATCACCTGGAACTCGGTCACCACCGACTCGCAGCGGGCACCCTTGTGCCAGATGTAATCCTGGACGTTGCATCTAAGACAAAGAATAAAAGAGAAAAGGGACACAGGAAATAAAGAAATGTTGAATGAAATATGGTGATAAATAAATATGCAGGACAGTGCACAGAGGAGGCAAGATCATTTTGGAAAAAGAGAATAAAGAAAACTGGGCCTGAATAGCAGGTTAAAACATACAAATGGCATTCAAATGTCACGATTCCATCTCGTTTTGATAACCTGCAACTGTTCAAGCTCGTTTCATGAGACCAGAAAAGCCTTAGAATTTTCTGCAACCCATGTGTTGCATATATCTCAGAGTGAGGTCTTTTTCTGGAGCCAGTGGATTCTGATTGACGCTTTGTTCAGAAAATATAATGTCTTCACTTTGCTCGTCTGAAAATAGAAAAGAAAAACAAAAAATAGCCTGAGGCGATTTTCCGACCATAAAAATGTCCGCGATCCCACACAAACACACAGATGGAGTCAAACTCACACATTCAGAAAAGACATTAGTGTTTTTAAGAGTTAATACGATGCATATGTGGACACACACAAACACACACATGCTCCCATGCTCCTTTCATAACCGTCTGGCAGAGTACAGAGTTCGCCTGGGGACAGAAAGCAGATGGCTATGTCTACACACTGTTTGGTGTGTAAAATGGTAAATCAATCAGATTGCTGAATGAGAGTATATTGTTATTGAGTGACAACCTCCTGATAACATCAGAGGAAGTAAGTGCAGTTGTGGACATAGGCATATTAAGCCTCACTGAAGCATAACGTATATATTTTCATTAATTGGCGTGTGTCCTGCACGTTTTGTCCTGGAGGACCGCTTTCCTGCAGGTTTAGATGCTGCAACACACCTTACTCAGGTTCGGTCAACAGGGTTGAGGAGATCTATTTAACTGTGTTGGAGCAGGAAAACCTGTTTGAGCTAAAGAAACATGTCTGATTAATGCTGTGTGTAACATACAGATCAACAGCAATGTGTTTAGTTAGCAAACCAGCTAAACACAGGGGGAAACCCCGTGTTTGCAAACTTTAAGCTCATTACTTAACACAAAATATGGTTTTGCAGGAAAATGTATGCTGTTGTGATGCCTAGGTGAGCAAACGCAAGGTATGAAAAACCTCAGTGAGGTTGCTAAGCAACCACCAGAGATGCGGCACACAAGTGGCAGATGAATAAATCACCATTTATTAAGAGGCATTATCTCTCTTTCTGAAATGGTGTGTGTGTTTCTAATATTTGAACAGAGATGGGGAAGGTCCTTTATAGACACAAATGTCAACTTTCTGGATTGAAAGAGGAGTGAAAAAAAAGTTTTTACACAGTGGCTATGCCTTGTCTGCACAAGAAAAGTCATTTTAAACTTGCCACTGTTTCTCTTTGGAGCATATCAAACAGGAAGCACAGCTTACACCTAACAGTCAGCATTAGTCAGTTTTAGCTGAGTAACAGCATCACCGGCAGGTCAAACTGCTCCCTTGGTTTCTGTACTTTGACTAAATCCATCCCAACATGATAGGAAATGTAAAAAGGTTTTTTTGCTGATTTAAAAAAAACAACATAACACTGATCTGTATTTAACAGTATTTAACACTCACGATGCAGTCTTACCCCAGATAGCTACACAATCAATTTAACTTTAAATTTTACTGATAAAATCATTTAACGTGTTTGTCATGCGGGTAAAAAACTCATATGTGACAACAGACATTGTTTCAGGTGGATTGGATAAGTTTTACTAAATCAGACTGATTTTATAGCCAGCCTGGGTGAAACTGTTTGATTAACAGCTGAAAAAGCCATCCTCTGCTTCGCCCCACTCTCTTTGTCCTGTGTTGGACATCTGATATACACACACACACAGTTGAGGGAGTGTAAAGTGAATGAAGGTGTTGGAGTGTGTGTGTGTACACTGCAGCTACGCTCTCCACATGCTAAGTAGTTTTCTTTCACAGGTTTATTTCCTGAATGCTTCTTGAATCCGTTTTATTTTGCCAGCTGAGGGGAAACACTGGCAACCATCCAGACTACATCTTGAGGAGAGAGAAAGCAATGAAGCCTGATATCACATGTTCAAGAAGACTTCAGCGCACTCCGAGTGTTTCGGTGTTCATACAAAGAGGTTTATGTAAGTCAGTGTGAGATGGAAGGAGGGTGAGAGTGGGGGAGGGATAGACATGAAAGGCAGAGGGGGAGAAGGGAACGCATAAAGGAAAGAGATGAACGAGGATGTGCTAGTCGTCATGGCAACCCAGCTGAGCAGCAAACGAAGCAGACGCTCCACTGACATGTCATGCCATCACAGGCAGGCATCTTTGCGGAGCCGCCAGGGGACGAAATTCTGCCTTAGCGACCGGTTTACCGACTCCTTTTCTTTCTTCCTCTCCCGTTTCCTTCCCTCCATCCACCCCCGTCCTGCTGCTTGTCTTCAAAATTAGTTTTCTTGTTCACAGCCTATCTCTCTCATCCGTCTCCATCTTGCCACCACCCCCCCCCCCATTTCTGTCACTGCCTCTTTCATGCTGCTAAGTGCCTCCTGCTGAATCACATCTCCACTTTCAGTTTGTGCAGCTCTACTTTTGTAGTTTAATTCACATCAAGATGGAAACACTGCAAAGTAAAAAACATGAACAACGCATATATCCAAGACCTCATTCTTAAACTGAGATATATCCGAACCTAAACTGAAGAAATTCTGCATCAAAATCAGCAAAGAAAGACTTTACAAATGGATTTCCTCCTGATGAAGTTCCAGATCCAGAGCAGATGTAAAGAGCTGTAGTGAATTTGGAACTAACTGCTCATTGGAGAAGAAAAAACATCTTGCTCTGTCAATTTCTTTCACCCAGCACTCAGCTATTCTCTGGCTGAAACCTTAAAGTCTTGAACAAATCCAGAACATCCCCGACTGCCATCACCCGTGAACCATTATTATTTCTTTTGCTGCCTGATGCATAAGCAAGGCTCCAGCCCAGGAGGAATCAGCACAATTAGCAGCTGGTCTGCATAAGCAATACATAGCATATCCTCATTTAATTAGGCTGACCTGTTGAGTCAACAAAGGGGGACAAAAGGAGTGTTAGAACAATATGGAGATGAGTTAATACAAAGTTAGGAGCCATCATGGCCTGCAAGAACTTTTCCAGAATTGACACATAATTACAGGCAGATCCAGGTCCTGCTGCAGTAAAGCCAGGCCTTACCAGACCAGATAATACCAGAAGAGTCTGGAAAGCTCACTCAAGCAGCACACTGAATCCCCAAGAGCCAAGTCAACCCACGAAGGATTCTAATGAAACGTGTTAAAGCTGTGGGATTGCTTTGCCTGTGCGATTATAGAGCTTTCTCTCTGTTAAATATTTCATCCTTACCTGGGGGGCATTTCTTTAGCAGTATGGAGGAAGAACAAGTGAGAGCAGGAACTTATTATAACAAGGTCTTATGACGGTCAGAGAAAGAATAACCAACAGAGGGCTGGATTTAAAAAGCTGACAGCAGAGGGGGCAGAGGGTTGTTTAGTGAATATTTTAGCATAAAAATTAGATTTGCATTAAAACATCTCTATTTTAAACATTTTTCCATAAAGTGAAGAAAAGGAAGGGAATAAAATCTGTTTGGAAAAACCAGGAAGAGCTAAGTTTTCCAGCAGAGAAGGGGAGAGGGAATCATTTAAAACACTGACTCTGACATGGCCGGAAATAAAACCCTCTCGAGTTTCGCTTTCCAATAAAATGGTTTGATGTTTTTTCTTCTTTTGCAAGGACTTTGGGAGGGGAAGAGACATCTCGGGTCACGATGAGGACAAGAAGAAAAAATGGAATAGATTTTACAAGGCCGGGTGAAAAGTATGATCTCATTAGATTAGACAATTAAATGAATCAGACAATAACATTTTTAATTTCCTTGTCTTGCTTGAACAAAAGAAAACACATCTTTATAGGGAAAGAGATGTCCTTAAATCAGAGTGAAGGAATATTCATGACAAATAGATGTGACTTCATTGTTTTCCAGTTAGGAGGTGTTACCAGGAAACTGGGTGATTCTACCCCCCTACGTCAATGGGTGGAGGTTCCACTGGATTGCGTGAGGGGTGTAGGAGTTAAGGGAAAGATATGGTGTCAAACTGAATTAAATGAATTGCATTATTTAGAAAACAGAAACATGGGCTTGGACATGGTTTCACAATGCAAGGCTGGGAAGAATTTGTTTACTTTGTTCATAAGCATGAACAGAAAAAGTGTCACATAATAACAGCTAGCTGGGAATATAAAAGTATTTCATTCCAAAGCAAATATATGAAAACATATCTCAGTGTGGTGTGCAATGTGTCCTTATAAGTATTTAGAGAAAACTGGAAAAGTGGAGGACAGAAGAAGAAGTGAAACTTCTCTTCAAGAGATCAGAAGAAATCCAGAATAACCCGACATAGATGCTTCAGATCTTCAGTTGATCAATTATTTGCTCATCAGAAATGTCAGAGAAGACATGAGGTGGAGAAACAGGAAAAGTGGTGGCGGTATTCCAGATGATTGAGATGGATCTCATGGAGTGATGGATCTTCCTCAGAGCCTGGACATCAGTGTTATTGAGTCAGCATGGGCTCATTTTGACACAGAAACATCTAAAATAAATCATGTAAAACTACCACTAAAGACTATTTAAGGAAATGTCAAAAAAGCAAAATAAAACATATAAGAATGTGTTAAAGAATAAAGAGGACAATGCTGACTCTTAGGTAGTTAGAGTGGAACAATTTGATGCATTTATGTCCAATTTTCTTTGCAGTGTGAAGAGAATTTTGCATGATAGTTTTAAAGGATGTTTTTACGAACTGGGATGTCTTAAAGTAGTTTTTTACATTTTAAAGGGGTAAAGAAAAAAAGAACAGTAGAACTTCCTCTGGGTGCATAAATAAAGAGAGCAAAAATAAAGAAAAGCGTCTCGTGTTTGACATGTCTTTGGTCTGTGATAAATCCATGTTTCAGTCAAACAAACTTCTTATAGAGGTTCTCTGTATCTCAAAACACATTTACAGAGACTGAACTAACCTGATTACAAGTAGATTAATTATTCCTGCATTAAATCTCTTTGCTAAACACAGAATTGAGTCACAATACAGCTGTTTGCTGACTGAGTGCTTTATATCAGATGGGATACCAACAGCAATTCATGTTTATGGTGTTTTAATGTAAAAGTAAAAAACTGAGCACACAGAAACAGATGTCATGTACTGAATGAATCCAGGTCACCTCCATGTAAAAACACACTTGCTCCATTATTTCAGGATCAGATGCTTTTTTTTTCTAGATCTCCCTGAGGCATTGCATCCTCTGCAGCACATCTGAAACAAACCAGCTTAAATAAAATATAACAGCCCCATTATACAGATGGAATTATTATAACCTTATTAGCAGCCACACTGGGGTTAAAACCGGACCATTCAATCAGCAAAAATGCTTAATCCTTTGGTTTGAGAACTGAAAAGGGATTTCAAAGCATGACAACATAATCAGTACTCGTCATTTGTCATTAGAAGAATCTCAACCAATTTAAACCTTAATAATCATGTTTAGATACTTTCAGACATTTGTAGGGTGAAGTCGTTCGTTTATTAGGGTTTAATCCAAGTGGCAAAGCATGAAAAGAAGCCTTCCTAGCTTCTTGGAACAAATGATCCCCTATGTCTTTACAAACATGAAATGAAAAACACTGTTTAGAGTCCAGTAATATGAGCAGTAGGACAGAACTACTGAAGTGTCATCATTTCAGCTGATAAATTACACACAATAAGGTGTGTTAATGCTGACGACTCATTAAGTAGAGATATATATATCTGTTCACAACCAGAGCCTAATTACATAAATCTCAGCATCCCAGAAGGGCAAACACAAGCCCGTATACTGCAAAGCAATTATGGATTTGAAGATGCCTCCAGTGTTGTACTTACAAAACAATACAAGCATCACATACAGTTGAAACAGCTCAGCTTGACTCTGACAGGAATCTAGTAAATCAGCTCACAAGATGCTCAGTTTGCTCCTAAGAGAAACGCGTGCATTCATCTGAATGTCGATCATGGCTGCCGGGGTCGGTGTTTGTTCATAGACCCTAATACATTTTTATGAGGTTTGGTTGATGGACCAACTTCAGAGCCTGGTTCTCACAGCAGTTATGTCAGTAATGTTACGCTCTGACTTCATTTGTTTCCACTGAAATCACTACATTTAGCAGATTTGTTGGCAGAGATCAAACCAATGAATACAGTACGCTGCAATCGGTCCGATTCGACAAGCAAGTCTACACCCTGATCAGACAAGTTATAATTAAAGTAGCATGATGTAATATTCAAACATACAAAATATTAAGTAATACAATTTGATGACACGGGGACACTGACACTAACAATGGATGAAATAGTATAAATGAAAGAGTAGTGGAGAAGTACTGAAAACATGTCCGTTTGACCAAGGGGTGATTAGGACTTTGGGATTACATCGAACCATTTTGAAGAAAGAATAATGGTCATATTTCTTTGCACAGTTTATTATATTAGAATGTTATTTTGATGCAACATTACATCTGATAACATATCTCATGTGTCCATGAACATTATAAACTCTGATGAAGCTGTGTAGAGTTAAATAGATCTCCCTTCCATGGAGCAGATATGGGATCTAATAAATTCTCTGAACATCTGGTTGTGTTTAACAGAAAGTGGAAATAAAACCTTTTTCTAACTGATAAATTCAGTTAAAATAATTTTCCTTCGACAAATTAAATAAACAGCCACACAAACATGAGCATTCACAGGTACTGAAAAGTGGAAACTAAATCAAACCATTAGAGCACAATAATACACTGAAGTTAAAATAAAAACCTGACAACTGCATCTTTGCACATGTAAATTATACGTACGCATCTCTGCAAACACTTTGTTAACACACAGCAACATGAACAAAGCCAAAAACTAATTAGCGCATGTCTAAGATGTGCCAGTGATTAAATAAACCAGATTTCCTTTGGCAAAAACAAATTGTGTGTGTTTCTTAGTCGTAAATCCCATGTTTGACCCCTGGCCTGATTCCATCACCCCATACTCTTTGCTATGATGTGAATCAAAAACACACACAGCCCAGATATAGATGCATTTGTGTGCATTTTAGTTTTGACATATTATTTCAGTGTTTTGTGTTTGAATTTTAACTGGATATAAACTGCTGTTGGTGTTCAAAGCTTCTCTTAATGATATCAAGCTGCAAGACACACACACACACACCAGTAAAATCGACCTGGCTCGGCTCAGTCGTTTCCATACTGGCAAGCGTTATAAAGTTCTGACTCATTCTCTCACTCAGTCTCTCCTCCACCTCCTCTCTTTTTGCACTGTTTCTCTCTCTCTCTTTCATTTCCTGTTGATAGTATCTTGCTTTCTTTTCTCCTCATCCCTCTTTCAGTCTGTTTCATTCTCTTGCTTTCCTTTCCCTTCCATATCTATTCTGATCACAAGCAGAACTTAAGCACCTTTGTTGTATGTTTGCTGGCACTCTCATGCTTTCCCCTCTTCTGTTTTCTCATCTCTTCCTCTGAATCTGGTCCTCAGTCCTGCAGTTCCAGAGAAGGAAGCAATTTATGATAGTGAGACTGTCAGACTCTATTGGTCAGAAGGACAAGGGCGCCAGCGCCGGAGATGCCACAGATACCTTAAAGCTGGAGATCACATCACTGTTTTGGTTTCTGGGACTGAAATATTTTCTTCTTCCCCATGTTATTTCATTTATTTCCTTTTATTTAAACGTTTTCAACTCATGTTTTTACCATAATTTTGTGTTGATTAAGGTGCATATTTTAAAAACAATTCCCAAAAAAAGAAGCTCTTAAGCTAAAATGTACCAATATAGTCCAGTCTAATGTTTAAAAATACTGTGAAGTAAATCTCTTAGCAGCCTCAAACTTTGATGGAAACCATTTTTGTTTCTTTTGGTTTTTCAAATTTACTCTTCCTCATAAAAATCACAAGTCAGCCTGGACAAAGATCTGCTTTCTGATCAGCTCCCCTGAGCTTGAAGTTGGCAGACATTTTGTACTTTGGCATTACTTTGTTGTGGCTAACTCAGACTTTATTTGCATCCTTTCTTTTCTCTGAGCTCTCTTCAACCAATAAAAGTCAATCTGGTGCCATCTTTTGTCTTCTTTGCTCTGTCACTTTGTTTCTGTCATTCCTTTGTTTCTAAAGATAACATCCTCGTTCCTTTCTTTGACAAATCAGCCATGACACGTGTTCAAGACAGATAGTGTGTTGATAGCGTGTTGACATTGGGTGACATTGTGCTACAAAGCAGAGTGCAGCTGTAAGGTAGGAAAAATAAAGCTGTTCAGTTTTCTCAGCCTCAGCACACTGCAGGGCAACAAGGGCTCCAACCTTTGTCCAACCAAGCCGAATCAAATGAATGATTTGTTGGCAGGGCTTTGAAGAACTGGGTGACATGTAGAAATGGGAACTCAGCCATTCGATTGAGGTGTGTTAGAGAAGAGATCTAAAAGTTGCAGGATGGTAGATCTCAAGGATCAAACGTGGGCACCCCTGCTTTAATATAAGCGTGTTGCAGTTGAATTAGAAAAAGGGCATTTTAGGGAGTTCAAAAACAGTTGTTATTGAATGAGACATACCTCTATCGGCTTCATAGTGCCAAAAAATATGTAATAAAATGACAAAAAATGGTTCTGGCGACCTTTACAGGGTGTACCCCGCCTCTCACTAGGATAGGATGATTACTAGGTTAGGTTCCAGCCCGCAACCCTTCATTGGCATAAGTGGTACAGATAATGGATGGATGGATGACGAGGTCATTTAAATGCATAAACATATAAAAATGGCAAAATAAAAAGTCTATATAGTTATAGTCTTGTGTATAAAAACAGAAAATTTTATTTTGAAAACAATCAACCCTGTGCACTACATTACATCATCATGAGCAACAGAGTTCCTGCACGGCGAATAAAGATGAGGGTGACTAACAGAGATCTGATTGTGTGGAAAGTAAGTGTGATAAAAATGGGCTTTTTGGGAAAGCTGAGATGCAATGAGACTGGAAAACTGAACAGTGAAACTATGAATTTAAATACAAAGTGTAAAATGGATGAATTACCCCTAAGAACACATTATGCCATCAGCAGGTTATTGACAGGAAGAGATGTGTTCATTTATGACTGCTAAGCATGGGCAAGAGATGCAAAAGAAAAAGAATTTGTAATTATTTCTTTGTTGAATTCTTTATAGTTGGGTGTATTTAATGTAAATGTTTATATAAATATATGCATCATGTATAATCAAATGCATTTGTTTTGTCATTCTTCTGCAGGTCAAGCACACATACAGGGACAGCTTTAAGGTGGTGAAACAGATATCTGGGACCTGAAATCAGTTACATTGAAAAATATGAGCTTCCCAGTTCTGCTGGTACATGTTTCAGTCTCTAAGAGAGTTACGACAGGCTGGTCTGAGGTCAGTAAACAGCTATTGGAAAGGTTGTGTGTTTTACTGCAGAGGGCTTAAGGTCCAAACATTCATTCTGCTCTAATTGAATTGGCCTCATGTATGAAGCAGCTTCAGTTCGTCTGTATACGCCAACACACACCAACGCCTACACCCAGCATTAACTCACAATTTGACATGTGCATGCAAATGCAGTCAAATGTGTAATCATACACACACGCATGCACACAGAGGAACATATTGGTCCTCATCTTTGCCAGAGCTCCATTGACCCATATTATACTCTTGCCCAGCAGTCAAATGCCTCTCAGTATCTTTCCAACTCACTCTCAGGAGGTTTATCATTGCTACTATCTGCTGACTGAGACCAAAACATTTGCCCCGAATATCTGGATCATGTTGATCGCTGTGAAAAACTTCTGCAGCATCCCTGTAATAGCACTGCTCCATTTCCCTCGCAGTCAGAAACAGTTCAAATCTGTTGAGTTGATGCAACAGTCGTGATTATTTCAGCTTCCTGCTCATTCACCATGAATACTTCTTTTCTCATTTAGTCTGTTTTTAATGAAGCATGGTACATTTCCATCCATTATCTGTACCATTTATGAAGGGTTGTGGGTAGCTGGAGCCAGTAATCATTGGGCGAGAGGCAGGGTACACCCTGGCTAGGTGGCCAGTGCATCAGTCCAACAAGTCCGTCCAACATGCATGCCTTTGGATGGTGGAAGGAAGCCAGGGTACCCGGGGAAAACCCATGCGAACATGGGAGGAACATGCAAACTCCACACTGTCTGAGCAGAGGTTCTGTAAGGCTGTGGTGCTAACCATCACACGACCATGCAGCTGCATATTCAATTTCTATTAATGAAATTAATAAGTTAGACTCCAGAGGAATTTTATGCTGAAGTAATTTTTAAATTACGAGGAAAAAGCCAAATTCCACTACTTCTTCTTGGTTTTAAGCAATAAGTAAAGTGCTAACATCTCTGTGAAAAGAGAATAGTCTTATTATCCATATAAAATTGATGTATATGTGACCAAACGGGAGAATGAAGGAAGCAGGGAAACGATTGGATGTAAATGCTGACAGTGTGTATAATTAAGTCATCATCTTTTTGGTGAAAGTGATTTAAAATGACTGGTTCTTGGTTTGATTTATGACAGGTGTGTGTTCAAAGTCAGTCCTCAAAGACCACTGTCCTGCATGTTTTCAATTTTTCCCTGCTCCAACACACCTGAATTAAATGAAATGAATCCAACATTTTATGAAGTTTTGTACAATGACTCAGTTTTGCTGGCGGAGCTGGAGCAGTGAAACATTAGAGCTGGGCTAGATTATCCATATATAGATATTTATTCATATTTATCAAGGGTTTATTATCCACATATAGCCATATTTAAATGTATTAATTGCTTTGGCATGAAATACAGTAGTGTTTTAATGCTACATTTAGCAACCATTAGCATTAGCCTTTTGTGGAAGGCTTTGTCTGGCATTTAACCCCCTTTTTGGGGGATTCTTTTAAATTAATTCGGACTATCTAAATAATTTTACACATTTTGGTAGTGCAGTCTTAAGAAACTGGATTTTCTTAGTAGTTTATCACACTGACTGGTATCTAGCTAGCTTGACAACCTCATATGTCACATGCCCATTACAGTAGTTTAATAATTTTGTAACATGCAACAAATTTCCCTTGCAGAAAACTATTTCTAAATGTATCCAGTATTGAAAAAAACTCCTCCTCTTCCTAAACCAGAGAAAGCCCAGTATCATTCTGCATAAAACCGTTCAACTGTGAGTGATGGGAAATCAAACTGTTTCTTTCCAGTTTAAAAAACAAACTTGATGAAGTCCCAAAAAGTTTCTTTATCATTTTGTGCAGATTCTGTTGTACTGCACTGGTAGCATATAGCTGATGTAAAGTACACAAAAAACTATATTAAAACATTTTAAAACCACTTATTATTTTAAAATAAATTAACGTTGAATTAAAATATAAAATCTGTGATTGATGTGATTTAATTCAAATGATGTAATTGTCATTATAATCTCAAAAATACTGCTTAAGTTTGATGAAATCATGATGTGACAGGGTGGGGAGGTGAAAGGTTAGCTAAGTTTGGGGTCATGACCGCAACAGCGGATAAAAGCTATGAGTTCACAATGAGCAAACAGCAGAGATGTGATGCTGCGGTTCTCTCTGAGATGGGGGTTGTCCAGGGACATAAATCCCTGACCTTGCTTCTGTGCAAGTTAATTTGATTTCTCTGAACGTTTTCTGATATATTGAACCTTTTCTATTTATTTGATAAGTACAGTCAGAGAGACGGCTGATGTTGTTTGATTCAGTGCAACAACAGTGAAGGTTTTGTGAGTCATTTAATTGTTTTTCCCATCAAACCTAGTCATGCTTGTGTTGGCATGAATCTGCATGTTAATCTGTCCAGCTGCTCACAAACTGGAAGAATATCCTCACTGATTGTTTGGTTTATCTGTTTCATGATCAGATAAACTGACATGGAGAAATCATTTACACCTAGGAGCCATTTCGCATTGTGTGCATTCTCCTGCTTCATTGTTGATGTCCAGTAAACGGCAGATGTGGAAAAACGTAATGAATCTTGACTTGACTTAACTGATAGCTTATTTGCACAAGATGTTTAGCATTTAGCTTCTAACCATCTTCACTGAATAGATGCATCACCAATAGCATCAGTAAAGCAGACCAAATGCATGTCCTCTGCAGTCTGACATGACGGCCTGTTTTGATTTCAGCAATCCTTGCATTTGATATTTGAACTCATAGTGGCTTAAAAATATTCAGAAGTCTAAAGCAGCTTATTTTCTACAGTGTGCCATCCACTTTTATTTAATCTCTTCTGTTAAAAACAAACAGCTCATAGAAATAATAGTCACTTGAAAACAGGAGCAAATGGTATGAAAACACCTTTTTGTATAAACTGTTAAAACTTAATGTTCCTAAAACTAAGCAAACAAATATGTTTACTGAGCGCATGTAAAAAAATGGGTTTCATCAAGGTGCATTCAGGTTATTTTATCTTCCTGAAAAGTTCAGCTCTGATTTTGGGCTCAGCTGGGGCGCGACTGACTCTTGACAATCAAATATAAATATTCTAAAACAGTCAAACTTATCAAGGTGTTTGCACATAACATGATAATCTTATTTCATTTCATAAATATTCTACTGAATATATGTGTTTTGGACAGCATCATCATCTCTACGGTTATCACCCTTCCCCCATCTGCAGCATCCCTAATCCTGAACCAGCACAGGCGCACTCTTTCCGCTTTTAGATGGCTGGAGGCTCGTACAAAGCCGCATCTCCTCAGTGGCTTACACCATATTTTCATAAATGATTCTCTTAATCCCTTTCACTTTTGACCTCCACCTAGATTCATCACTACAGTGACCCTATTGGACAGAGTCCTGAGATGAGGCATTAGTTCAGTTTGTGGTGAATGCCTGGAAGGGAGGTCACGCAGTAATGGCATGGAACTGTTAGTGGGTATGTCAGATGTAAAAATGGCATTGATTATAGCTCATAATGTGAATGTGAGTATTTCAGTGTGTTCCACTTTAGCAATAAGGTTTGTTTATGGGTTTACATATATATCTATCTGTCTGTGTGCGGTTCCAAAAAAGGCTCAATTTCAAAGGTAAATATGGGAAATAAGAAAGAAGTTTCTCATTAAAAATCCTCTTCATAAAACCCTCAAAAAATTATCTTGGTTGAACCAGAGAGTAGAACAGGTTTCATGATGTTATGTTGGATAGCTCCTCATCTCTGGAGAGAGTCAGGGGTAAATGGTGTGGGTACTTGTATCACATGCTAATGCTCTGGGGGATCAGAACACTTCTGGACTTTGGTGAGTGTGTGAAAGTAGCTTCAGTCTGTCACACACCTCAGAAGACACAAAAGTCCCATTTACACCAAAAGGTCTGGGCCAGTACAGGACGGTTTGGTGCAGTTGGGTTCAGGAAACCCTGATATCTGTTGTGTTTCCGCAGTAAATGCACCCTTATCCAGTAGGCAGTGTCAGCTATGTCACAGCATAACGTCATAGTGGTGTGACGCCTTCCAGCAACCATTTTAACAAAGAATATGTGTAGCGGGAAGAAAGGTTTTGTGGAAATAGGGTGAAAGTCTACAATGTGAAACTGAGTTCCAGTGTGAAGGACTTCAAGAGCTGTGGCACAATACTTCTGGAGCTGGTCATTTTCTTTTTAGAACTCCAAAAAAAGTTTTGTTGCTGCGTTAAAATATGATAATATATTTTATATAGTTATTAAGTACAGGCTGTTTTTTGATATTGTGAGGAATCTGTAAAATAAACGGTTGTGTGTGCAGACTAATTTATACTGTCTTACCTGCAGAAAATCTCCTCCCCATCTAGTTGGTAACACTGTCCTCCATTAAGACAATAGTTAAGATTCAGGTCGCAGGCTGAGCGACAGTTTCCATTAACCAGCCGGTATCCCACGCGGCATCCGTTGGGTAAGAGGGCTGGAGGGGCTTTTGGTGCTGGAGCTCCCACACCTGGATAAGATGCTCCAGGGATGAAGGAGCCTGAACCTGGGATGCGGGCTTTGGAGCGAACAGACCCCGCAGCATCTCGTAGGTCTTCGTCGCTCTCATAAGCATCGGTTGTGGTACTGTAGGTGTATTCATCAGCTGTAGGGGACACGCCGTCTTCGTAGGGAGTAAGGTAGTCGTAGTTTTCTGGCATTGCCCAGGAAGTGGCATCACCGCCTTGGAGCTCATGGGCCATAGATGAAGGAGAAGGAGGGGCTAAATCGAGATTACGCCTACGAGATGACTGGTCAAAGAAGTCCACATGGACGACGTCAACGCTAGAGGGGTTACTGGGGACTGAGGATGGGGCAGCAGTGGTGGTGAAAAGGTGGTCCAAATCAAACACAGCTGTATCCTTGGCATTGATCCAAGGTGGGTCAGTGTGCGGCAGACGCTCCTCCTCTTCTTGCACTTCTTCTTCTCCCTCGATGTCTTCCTGTTTACGAGGGTTGCTAGGCAACAGATGCTCCGTCTCCGCTGAATCGGGGCTGAGTTGGGGCGGAGCTGCCACGCTCACTTCCTCCACCGTGGGAACCGCCGCTTCACCAAACATGCCACTGCTTTGATCGTCCTCCTCACCAGCGCGGGCGATGCGGTCCGCCCTCGGGGTCACAGAAGCAGCAGAACTGCTCATGGTTGTTACTGTGGCAATGAGCTCATTTACCTTGACTGGATCTTCCTCCTTGATAAGTGGGGAGGTGATATTGATTATGCTTTCTGGCTCAGTCACATTGGTCCCAGTAACATTTCCTGCAAACAAACAGAAACAGTGTTTTAGTGGGTAGTTCGGAAAGATAGTTTTATAGTTCTGAAATGAATAAAGTTAAGCAATATTACAGTATACAGCTACATCAAGTAAAGCTTCTATTGTTGAGAAACAACCAGCAGAATCATTCAGAATTTTAAAGCAGTCAGCATTCAGATGAAAGCACCCTGTAGAAGTCCATAATTTCTCCTATGGAGGCTCTGAAACTGACATCAACACCTTGCAGACAAAAGCGACAGACTGATGAGTTCTGGAGACAACGATGGGTGTCCAAGACAACTCACTCGCAGTTCTGCTGTGTCCATAGCAACTTGTGATAGTGAGAAACTGTTTCCTAACTTAGTCTGCGGGTGAATAATGTGGGCACCATAAATAAAACCGTTTAAACGAGCGTCCTTAGCATTAAATAAATGCTGTTTGATTGATAATATGGGGACCAACACACATTTCAACCTCTTTAACTAAAGTAGTAAACCACAGCAGTGATGGAAATGCAGCAAACGAAGGAGAAATGGTTTTTACTCTAGAAAGAGTTTTTACTGATCACCTTCGGAAACCAGTCCAGGCCTCCCGCTGCGAGAGTGCAGAGCTTTTATTGCAGATGTTGACAGCTGAAAAACAGATGCTTTGAACCGTAGCAACAGCATCATCAGCACAGATTGAAACTGCTGAAACAATGACTGAATAAAGTGCCAATACAATGAAAAGAAAGTATATTTGATTGTCATTTTATTATTTTTGTTTCTTTAATCGACTAAAAACAGAACATGTAGGGTTCTGATTTTCTTCTGATCGAACACGTTTTCCAAAAAAAATGTTACATCCAAAAAAGAAAATGGCAGAAAACAAGATGTTTTTGTCACAAAACACCTGAACTTCCATTCAGCGTTACCATGAACCAAAGGTTTTAAATAATGCAGGGCACCGTTAGATTGTTAAAAAACAAACAGAAGCAACTGCATCCTTTAAAGAACTCAAAATATATTCATCTCTTAGCTGTTGTATTATTTAGGTGATAGTTATTGTAATTTTAGAGTTCTAGCAGTAGAGATGACAAGCATGAGACGTTAAAATGAAAATATAAAGTTTCTCAGAAAAACAAAAATGCTGATTGGAAATTACTTTTATTGTAAATGAATTCATTTAAATGTTGAAAATAATAACTGTAAATCAATGAAAGGTGCAAGTGAAACTAAATTTACAATATATGTCTTATGTGTCCTTTGTTTGCTTATTTTATCAGGTTCTGGTGTGGAAACTTCCATTTCTGGAAGTTAATCTAAGTAGGAGCAAAAGTAAAGGAATAGTGTTTGTAGGAAAAAAAAGGTTGTTATTGATACAAATCAGCTGCCAAACTACAATTTAACTGTTTTCCCCATTTTTCTTTCTTTCCTTGTTTTTTTAAGAACGTCTACATGCATATTTGTCTTCACTCCTGCTGAAAACCTCTGCTTAGACAGAAGAAAACATGCATACCGTATTTTCTGGACTACAAGCCGCTACTTTTTTCATAGGTTTTGAACCATGCGGCTAATAAAAATGAGCGGCT
>JBAMHV010000006.1:4053742-4064267 GCA_037177535.1 Pseudomugil gertrudae | reverse complement strand
GGGGAGAGGATCTGCACAGGAGACATGGAACTGCTAGCTTTTGTCAGCTGCTCCACCAGAGAGGGCCCATCGTTCAGCGACAGCCTGTCAGCCAGACTGGAGTGTCCTCTGTGGTCCTCATGGACATGACATCAACAGCTTGACTGAGTGTGTGACGGATTATATGGACTTCTGTGTGGACGGCATCGTCCTGGCAATAACAATGAAAAGGCTTCATTAACTATTTTCTGTATTAAAAAACTACTACAATTCGAATTTCCCTCTGGGATCAATAAAGTATTTTTCATTTCATTTCATTCATAAATAATTCAATCTCCAGCTTAATTTGTATCCAGATTATACATGGTCAAAGCTATTTTTACCTCAGATGTCTGTTGAAGACCTTTGCAACAACCTAATGGACATGTGGCTACTTTTAGGGACAGACAGCAGCAGGAAGAAAAGCCAGCAGTTGGTCAGGTCAAGCCTGAGGCCACCAATGTATGTTAATGTTGGTCTGCAGTCAGACCCAAGGGAGAGGATTTTACAAATGAGATTAAAATCACTAAGTTTTTCAATAAAAGAGATGTTTTAATACGTGGAACATTAAAATCACCTAAATTCCTAATTTTATGCTCCATCAAAAAAGTTTTGTCCCTCCCTGTTTATTATTTATTAAATGTTAAATATCTAAAAAGCTATTACTTTAGGTCACTTTTAAACATGCATATGACAAGCAACAGCTCGTCTGGTTGTATGCCTCTAGGAATCGTTCAGATTGTTATTTAGATTAGATTCAACAGGTAAGAGAAGTTATTGTTTAGTGTGGCTAAAAAAAACTATTTGCAGCTCAACTGTTTTGCATTATTTCATTAAACCTTTATGCAAACTCACCCTACTTCATCCTTCATTCTAACAGGGTCAGATTTGCTCAAAGTCATTGTCAATGTTTCTCAACTAGACCAAATGTGAAGACTATTGTTATAATAATTTGCTGTTGCTGTGAATAATAGACCATGGTGGCAAAGGTTTAAATGAACACCACCTAAAATAAGACTTATGTCACTTTAATCCACAAAAATTAAAACCTGCTTTGGGACATTAATGTTACAATTACTTACACAAATTTAGACAAACGTGCAAGATATTTGCACATGTGAAGGGTTGTCATAGTGTTGTGTACTGAGGCTAGGAGGGGAAAAAATCTAAATAGGCTGTCATAACTAAATCTATTGAAAATGACTGTTTGTGTCTTCAATTTACATGGTGTCACATTATAATGAATATAATTTAGTATAAAAAACATGATGTTATTATGGCACAGCAGCAGCTCCAAATTGATCTGATAGTGACCACAAGTTTTAGTTGTCATTAAGTCTTAATTGGACTCTTTTTGGTTTCAGTTTTACTTGCTTTTCCTTCCAGACAGGCAAGCAAATATGTGATTAATAGATTTGGTAGCAGTTTGACTGCACTAAGATGAAAGACGCTTAAGCAGAGATTACGTCCGCCGGACATTTAGCCAAATGCAAACACATGAAGATGTCTCAAATATACAAACCTGCACATTTTATTCAGTGACATGTAGCAGCTATTTTTGTCTGTTTTTTCTTTAACATGCTTTAACTATCCCATGTGAAACAGCCAGCAGTGCTGTAAGTTACAGTTCTGTTAGTTTCACAAAAACGTGAGATGCCGTTGAGTAAATTAAAGCAAATATAGGATTTCACATATCAGGGAACTTTAGTCTGTTCCCAGAAAACTGATTCTGTTGTGAAAAAATGCAACAATCTGACAAACTATCAGTTGTCCATCCTGGCAGCTCTTCATGCTTTGGTCTCTGAAGTCAAAAGTTTTAACTGCCAAACATAAGGAGAAAAGGAAAAACGCTCCATCCAAACGTCCATTTCTCCGCTCTCTGTTCAGGTTTAGAAGCAGGGTTAAACTGAACGTTAAGCACCAAGACGAGATCTGACATGTAGTAAAAGTAAAAGTAAAAATGTGATGCTGCAGCATCTCCTTGACACAATGATGTGAAGCAGTGATGTCTGCACAAACAGCTCTAATCTGCTGTACACCAAGCACACAGTTTAGAATATGAAATCATTGTGCAGAAATAATGAATACACCATAACGAATAATGATATCATCTTTAAATTAGAGCTGGGAGTGATTCACTACACCCATCTTCAACAGCTTAAGACACACACACATGCCTATATAAACACACACACACCCTTCAGTGACCAGTGTGCAGAGAGGGACCCAATTTGGAAAAAAAAAACATGATCATATGCCAAAATCCAAACCAACGTTTGGAGCTTAATGAATTTCATACTGTGAAGACATTATAGGAGCGATATGAACACACTGTGCTGCTGGCCAGCATCAGTGGATGTGTGTGGTTTCCATGGAGACCAATAGGGGGGTGGATGAAGTCTGAGTGGATTTTCATGATTGTTGTTTTGCCATAAAAAAGACTGGACTGGGTTAGTGGAGTCATGGAGGGAGGATTTGGCTTAAAGATTAACCAGCTGTGCATCAAAGAGAATATGTCAAGTAGCAGATATGTGTCAGCAGGCCAGAGGACAAGATACGGAGTGAGAGACGGGTCTAAATCCACAAGTTTTAGTGCGCGAATGAGCACCGGACACCATTGCACCATCCATCATCTCAACCCTTTGTGGGGGAGGGGGAAAGGGCAAGGGACGGTTGCATGTCATCAGCACTAAACAGGCACCAGAAGGCGGGGTTGCAAAAGGCCACTGGTGGAAAAACAATTGAGGAAATGAGTGAGTGCATTCTGGCTGGCGGCTGTCTGTTTGGGGTAGTTGGCTTTGGTTGTCCAAGCATCATTCGCAGATGTGGGGCAAGCTGCAGCCTCCACATTTCACCGGTGAAGCGAGAAGGTGTATATGTGGTGATGGGAGGGAGGTGCAGGGTTAGCCTGAGGTTGTCGCCTGCACCGGATCTGCCAACCCCTTTCTGTTCTACTGTACATGCACCTGTGCTTGAACTGACAGTGAATCCCTGCTGCACCAGAGACAAAGACAAATGACAATTAAAATACAACTAATGGAGACAATTTTGGGTTTAAATATATATATATTTTATATGAAGACATATCTTATTTTATTTTGTACCCTTAAATGTTTTGATTATCTTTAAGTGCATCTTCAACTCAGACATAAATGCTCCAAGAACTGCTGAGTGGTCCAATCTTTTACTGAGGTCCCCAGAGGATTTATTTTAGGATTAATTTAAAAATCATAGATGATTTGTAAAGCACTTCTTTTTTTATATGTCTTGTGATCATACTAAATCACTCAGGTCTGATAATTTTCTGTAAAATGTAATCAGGTCAAGGCTGGTGTGCAGGAAATACCGAGTCTTTGCTGCTGTAGCCCCACAATGATGGAATCAACTACAACTACCAGACATATAAATCCATATTTAACAAAACAGAAGCACATTTTGAGGAATCATTTTAGGATGCTGAGAAACCAAACAAGCCGTAAATGCAGAAATGCCCATCCCAGAAATATGTGAATCAGATCGTGTTAATCACATTCTTATTAATGAGCTTTAAACACACTGGCAAGTGGATTTTTTCACCACATGGGAAACAAGGCTTCCTGTATTCAGTCTCACTGCAGTGACAATGCTCCTTTAATAGAACTGGATTTTATCTAAATGAAGTATCAACATGTTGTGACATCCATCTCTGCTCTCTTACATGTGGACCTTTGTTATTAGGGTTTGGATTGCAGTTAAAGTCACGGTATTGTTACATTAGACAATATGATTAAAATGGCAAATAAGGAAAAAACAGGAAATGTTCTCAACTTTTGCTACTAAATCTGTGATGGCAATACCCACCCTGCTATAAAAAGCTTATTTTGTACATGTGTGAATGAAAAAAGGTTCAGTGCCACCCAGAACAACAGCAATAATCATGTATTTCAGCGAGGAACCTGGTTTATGTGTCACTTTGTGGAAAAAAATTAAATAGTCATGAAATTTGGACAATTTCTAACACTTTAACCTGCTCTGACACTTCAACATTGTGCTCAAGTTAATAAGAAGTTCGTGTACCTCCCTTTTGAAAAAGAAAAAACATCATTTCCATCATGTTTGAAGGAAAAACTGCAATAGAGTTTGTTCAATACAAATTCTCACGTATTAAATGACAAAATTTACACCAGCTGTTCATCTGACAGGGAAAACTAACCTTTGGATTGCAATGAAGGCATTTTAAAAATACAATCATACCCCATGAATTTCAGACAGGGCTCTGAAATGAATCAGCCAGATTATATTAGATTATAACGCCAGACTGATTTTGTTTCATGCATTATTAATCTGACAGCAATGTAGCCGGTGTGGACAATGAATTTCAGACAAAGAGGAAACAGAAAGAATCAAAAGCAGCTCCTTGTTTTTTCTCCTTTTCCCTCTGTACATCCACTCTGTTGTTTCTTGGGATTTTTTCCCCCTCACTGTGTGTCAGAATGTCCATTTAGATTCCTTCATGAATTATTCAACACACCCCCTCCCCAGCACAAATCCTTGCCCAGCTCTAATCCTCGCCTTTGTGTGGCAGTAGTGTCTGTGAACCTCCAGGGATCCCTGTGCACCTCCAGGGATCTGGTTGACTGCATCTACTGGACGCTGTCACTGTCACAAATCCACAGTTGTCCAATGATATTCCTGTAGTGGATTGTTGTACGACTGTGGCGCTCTAAGTGTTGATACAGTGACCTGGTTTTACCATGGTTCCTTCTTAAATTTGTATTCCTTCAAGATGTGTTAGTTTAGCTGTATTTATCCCCCCTCAAATGCAATATATTGATTTACACTGTCTAATTCAACGCTGAGCTGATGAAAACTTTTTATTTTAGGAAGTTATTTCAATTATTTGCTCAAAATATCCCTTCTTTAACAGACTGATCATGTGGCATATTCATATTTTAAATGATGTTTTTTCACCATATCTTCTTGTTTCTCTGGGTTTACACTGATCCTATTGTTATTGCCTCCGGTGCTGATTGTAATCATAAAGAATTATATTGTTGACTTGTGTCTTTACCCTGACCTAATTTTGACTCATACCATTTTGTCCCCCTGTGCTTTTTCTTTTTGTAATGCCTCTACTGGGACCAAGTGTACAAAGATGAGTCTTCAGTGACTTAATCATCCTATTTGTGCCACATGTGGGTTAATACAAGATTACAGATTTCATACAGAATGATATCACCACAATATTTGCACATGTATCAATAAAAATGTGCTTAATCCATATTTCAGGACAGATTCTGTTACATGAAAATTATCAGCATTTTGCACTGTTAGGAATTTCAATGCATTTCACAGTCAGTGGTTCATTAATATCTGTTGAGTGTAAAGTGCTTCCTAACCTACAATCTGAGCCTCATTGACCTCTTTTCTGTCTGCTCTGTGGGAGTGTGTTAAGGTAGTCTAAATCCACTGAGAGGACATGCTGCAGCAGCAAAGAATGAAGCAATTATTGAGGATGTTAGTGCATGATTGCAGTGCGAAGTGAAGGGCAGTTTCTTACCGTGAACTGACAGAGGGACCAAGTGCAGAGCCAGGGCACACCACAGCAGCATAAGTCTCCAGCATCCAGTGCAAACGCTCTCCTCCTTCCCCTGCATCCTTGCTGTGCAATGTTAATCTCAGACGATCAAAAAGGGGAGGAAAAAAACTAAATCTTGTATCTACTGATGGTAATAAGAGTTCAGAAATGTTGCAGAAAGTAATCCCGACGGGTGGATCTGTTGATTTGCAGCCAGTCTAGACTCCAGCCTCCCCGCGCTTCTCCTCCATAGCCGCTTGGTGTTTTTGCGTCTCCGCCGCTGTTTCACTCACAGTTCAACGCGCAGAGGCGGGTTACGGCTCCATTGCCTCAAAGCTGCGATGGGAGACGGCGAAGCGAAGCGAGGGTGGGGAGGTGGTGGAGGCGGGGGTACCTGTGGGGGTGCAGACGCACGCCGTGGCTCGGGCTGGAACGGACCGGTGCTTTGGGCACTTTGTGGCTGAAAGGGAGACGAACGCACGGCGGTGTACAGCGCGCTCTGCAGCTTTCTCATCATCCGAGGAGGAGAAAAGGATTGTTGATGCGCCCCCAACCCACGCCGCCTCCCCTCCTCCTATTCCTCCCTCCCACGTTTTCCCAAGACGCGTCCCTCCTCCTCTTCCTCTCCATCCTTCCTTTCCCCCAAATTTTAGCCTAATTTCCCATCTTCCTCTTTTCCCTCCTCTACCTTCTATCAGAAGATATAATTGTATTTTCTTTTGCTCTACTTTTCTCTTTTCCTGTTTTCTATTTGCCTGTTTGAGTTATTTGGCAGATCTTTTAGCTTTTTACCTTTTTATTTGAGAACTTTTCATGTGTCACTGCCTCATCCTCTTGGCCAGGTTTCCCTTGGAGATCAGTGACCTCAGTGGGACTCACCTTGACAAATAAAGGCAAAAAATAGAGATATTTTTACCATTGAGTAATGCTTATGTGTCAGTCATGTCACTCACTTTCCATTTTCCCGGGTCTAAACCTTTTTTTCTTTCATCCAAAACTGTTTTATACTCATTTTTTGACAAAAAGAGAAAAATGTTTTCTCCAATTTTTGTTCTTTACTTGCTGGAGAGCATTTCATCCAACCCCAAACATCTTATCCAAGCTATTCTTTACACTTTTCCAAATGTTCAACATTTTCATCCCAAAATCTGTTCCTCCTTCTGTCCCCACAATTCACATGTTTATCTTTCATCTTTATGCTCCTTTCAAACTCCAACTTTAGCATTATAAGACACCTTTCCTCTATTCCTCATTCCCTTTCCCCTCTTAACCCCATTGACCTCTTACTCCTGCTTCGTTTCCTCCTTTTACCAAAGGTTTTGCTCATCCATTTAAGTCTTGGAACTCAGTTAAGAGAGAGCGCACATCCTTTTCTAAAAAAAAAACACACTTTGAGATCATGTGATCACGATGAAAGCAAAAACTGTGGCACCTGATACCGTCAAAACAATCGGCTTTGTTTGACATTGTGACACAAGGAAGAAAACAAAAAAACAAAAAGGAGGGGGGAGTATGTGGAGGGTAGTTGTACAGGGTGTCTGCAGGGGGGTTGATGGTGCGGGGGCAAATTGGGGGATGCACATGGTGATGAATGCCTTAGGGCCCCGAGGGTAATCGAGGTGGGGGTCGTGGGCATTCTTTCACACAAATAAAAGCATAAAGGAAAAGAGAGTGTGTCTGAAGGAGATGTGTATTGTGTGTGTGTGTGTGAGAGAGAATGTATACATAGGTAACATATGTACACATGTTTGCAGCTGCAGCTGGTTGCCTATATGCGCATGAGGAAGCAGCAGCAGTCAGATTTGTTTGGTTATTTTAATGAAATGTTTAGCGGAATAGAAAACGTGTTCAGTGAATTGTGAAAAGTAGGTCAAGAAGACATTTTTGTGGCTCCATTTAAATAAAATTGAATTTATTTGTGCTTTTAGAAAAAGAAATGATTGAGGAGAATTCAATGGAATAAGAAAATGTTTTTTTTTCTTCAGAAATGCAGCCATAAAACCTCTTTGTGTCTATTTCTTTTTCTCTTAAACAGAACACTTGCATCAATTTAATCATTTTGAACATAATGAAAACTTCTACAAGTCAGCTTCATGTTCATCTGATGGCTGATTATATTCCACTGTGTTGCTAATAAGAGCTCACAGTAGAAAAAAAGAGATGCGATTCATTAAAGACCTTTTATTTGACCCGTTTTATTTGTGTTGCCTTTCAAATGTAAAATCACAAAACCACCTCTTCAACATTTTTCTCATTGTGTTGCATTTTTGTGCTGAAGCTGACTCAACACACACAACATATCTGTTTACTGGGACTCGGTGCTCTTTTTGAGGAGTGAAAAATAAGTTAAATGTATTAAAACTTATGATAGAACACCATCACTTCATTACATGTTGGACTGCATTAAAGTGAACTTTTCGGGGTCATTTTCAGTCATGTCATTTTTAACCTTGAGTACTTCTAGATTAGCTTTGCATAAATCATCAACTCTAAAAAATGTGTAAATATTTCAGAAGGATGGAGAGCTTTTTCCTCAGAGAAGCATCATCCATACATGATGGGATTTGTACACAAAGGGGTGTTTTTGCAAGCATGCCTCATTTTCAAGCATAAGACCAACCTTTAAACTCTCTTTCATACCTTCATCTGACCCAGATAGCCAGGAGAACCTTTGCTACAAGGTTACAGCATATTTCAGTTCCCAACTGAAATATGCTGTAACCTTGTAACCTGTAAATATCATATCATCCACCTTCACTGTTTACATAATGATATGAATCAAGTTTGTAGGTGGGCCAAACAAATTAAAATCCTGCCTCTTGTGCAGCAGCAGCAGCTGAAGATTTGGCTTTTCCAACCAGAGTCCAGTTATGCTTTCATTAATATAACGCACATGAATTTAAGCCCTGCACATGTACACATAGTCATCTGGTGTCATTGGAGCACCTGAAGCCACCGGATCCACCTGAAAATGAAAACATTTTCATGTCTGGAAGAATTTTGATCACTGCCAGCCACCATCTCTTTGCAACTGTGCAGTCATTTTTATGCACATGTTCATAGATGTCAATCACTCTTATACACTACTTTAAAGATAACCTTATTCTCATATCCAATTATTTGATGCAGATACTTAAACTTTTTAACAACCATGGTCTTCCACTGTCATACTGTATATAAAGCTGAACCAGTTGATCACCCAAACAGCTCGACCACTCTTTTGGTTGAAACTTCCTGTGCTTTTGCCAAAGTGGCTGCAAAAATGCAGCTGTGTGAAGAATCTTGTATTAGACACAGTTATGAAGCTGGTAACAGGAAACAATGTGGTTGATGTGAATCAATAATGAGGCTTGTCTTCTATTAAAACAAGCTGACCTCATATTCATTGTTCACACAGACACACACACTCATATAAACAGGGAATGCAAACATCCTTACTGCCTTGGAAGTGTGCCATTTTCCACTTTGGGGTTAATTCTTCTCGCAGTGATCACATCCTATTTAGGGTCATGTGTTGCTGTTGTGACAGTTCAGGCCAGTAATATAAAGTGGATGATGTGTGTGTTCATGAGTGTTTATGAACACATGGATTAAGGCCACTCAGGCCCTGTTGTGCCCCCCAAACCATAAAGGACACCCCCAGCTCCATGCCTCTAATGAATTATGACACGCCGAAACCTTAAAACCTCTAATCACATCCATTATCACTTGTTTTCTCTGTCCTCTGCTTGCTTTTCTGTTTAAAACAAGTAAAAAAATAAAAATAACTTTTATTAAAGCTGAGTAGATCACATTTGACAAAATGTACTAAGGATTTTGATGCTGACACCATCATTACAAAGAGTAGTGAAGGCCTTTTCCCCCCTGCTGCAGGTGCAGCCCAGCAAGGTGGGACTAGAATATTTACATTTACAACAATATAAAACAGAACACGAGGAATACATTTTTATATAAACACACTTAATGTGTTCATATAAATGATATATTAACCATAAATAAAAAAAATTAATCGAGATAAAACATTTCATTTGTCTCAATTAACCCCCTTTTTGTTAGCATGGTTTGCTCCTTAAGTTTTAAAGGAAACTGAGCTTACTTCCCTATTTCACCATCTCTGCTCCTATAAGAGGACAAAGATACGTAAGAGATAATGTCCAATGAGGTGTCCATTATTTCTAATGAGACATCTTGTTGGATATTATCCCTTACATAACGGACCAAGCCAATCAGAACCGAGTATTTACCTGGACCATCATATAAACTGCAACACTCAGCTGCACCCATGATTTTACATTAGAAAGCAGAAATTTTTTACGACGACACAGTCACTCAGCTGTTCTTTAGGTTTATTCATAAAGAGCCATATTTCCTTATGCGTGAACACCTTAGATTTGAGTTAGTCTTCTCTTTTGGGATGTTTTATTGTGTCTGTCTACATGTGTTTTCACTTTTTGCCCTTTTGTTTATTTAGATGTTATGCTTGTTCAGTTATGGCGCTCTTGGCAGTTGCTGATTTATGACTCTGTGGGATCACATGAGATATCCTTTGTTTTATATACAGGTGTAGCAGATGGAATGATATCTGGTTGCATTGCAGTTTTTCCTTTTGTAGTGTCGACTTTTCTTCAATCTGGGTTGTGTTTACTTTCCCTTTTCTTTTCTCTGGCTTTTCTGGTCGGGTCCAGCAACAAGTATTCATTTAAAACAAAACAAAAAAATAAATAAAGAAAGAATTCTGATTTTCAAGAAGATCTCTGTATATACATATATACATGAAGATCTTCTTAACAAAGCAAATTTGCTCAGCACAATACAGTAGCCAAACCATCATTCTGCCTGCTTTGATGCTGGACAAGACACGTTAAAAAAAACCCAAAAAAAACAGAAATCAGAAAATGTTTTACCATTTATTACCATGTGGTAGGTCAGAATTATGGCTGTATAATCTTC
>JBAMHV010000006.1:4025761-4048645 GCA_037177535.1 Pseudomugil gertrudae | reverse complement strand
ATATAATTGCTCTCTACTTTTATAATGTGAATATGAAAGTACAGAAACTTGTAAATGAGTAATATCTCCTTTAGCATCTATCTCCATCTGCTCCTCCTGCTGTTGTACAGTGTAAATAAATGAACAAAGCTGCAAGATGGTGGATGTTCTATAAACTATCATAAAATCTGTCAGTATCTTACATATATACATACAAATGTTAGAATGTGGGCTTGTTTTAACACCAAGCATGTCAGCGTAGCTTGCATATGTGCATGTTGACCGTCTCATCCTCAGATCATTTTATAATTAAAGTGTCCTCTCCTTCCAGACTCCCACGACTGCGCTGAATCTGCCACTACCAATGAGCTTTAAGCTCTACAACTCAAATGTTCTTTGGATTTCTGCATTTGAAATCTATTTTTCAATCCCCAGTCTCTATACTTTGGCGCTTTCTGGCACTCGTACTGCCTCCATCTCTTAGCCCTCATTTGATATTTGTCTGTTGATAATAAATATATGTCCATTAAATGTCAACACCTAACGAAGTGTTGTCTTCCTTCATTAAACCAAATTAATTTGATGTTTTCTGCATATGCTTGCTGGCTTTACAATCGATCTGCAGAAGAAGTGGAGAGCTTTTTGCATCTACTGGATTTTCTCTTTATTCTAAACATTGGGGGATGAGGGATGCTGGTCGTTTCTCAGTAGCATGATAGATTTAGAGAAGCTCCCACTCAGCCACAAGTTGGACCTGGTCACACAACCCTGGCACGCCCTCCATCCCTCCTTCCTTCATTCACTTTGTGGTTCCAAAGTTTTATTTGATCATCTTCTTTTATGAAATAATAATTTCAACTTCTGGCTTCATGCTTTGGATTTTTGTCTCATGTTTCTGCTCTGTCACGTCTATCAGTATCCAAATCTTCCCTGCTTTTTAATGCTCCTGTATGAATGCCTTAACCTTATGAGAAAATGATCTAATAATAGGAAAATACAAAAAGACAATACTGGAGCTGTACTTATAAATTAGATTTTACTTAAATGTCATCAAGGTTTTGGACTTTCTTTGGTTGTTTCTTTAATTTCCTCAAAGAATGTCACACTTTTGTCAATGTTTTAGAAATCTGTGTTAACATTTTTAATCCAGGAATTTTACTTCTGTTATTACAGTTGTATTCTTTAACAAATGCATCAAAAATATATTCATGGCCCATCAAACTTTAGATTAACAGAATTGTAATTTCCTTAATCCTTAATTTATTCTATCTCATTGAAAAAAGTATCTACAGGAGGAAATGTCCTCAAACCACACAGCCTCCAACACATCATGCTTTTCTCACTGTTAGCTTCATTCATTTTAAAATGAGGGAGAATGAAAAATATACCTTAAAATAGAAATGTCACAATCAGCAGTATTATATTAGTGCGTGAACAGGCCGGCTTGTCAGTGAAAGGTCAGTGTTTGACTCCATGTGTCATGTTAAAATGCTCTTCAACTCTAAAGTCTGTTTTCTTGTCAGAGGTTTTCAATGTGCATCAGCAAAATGCAAATAGACAAACTTTTGTGTCCTTTGTGGCAAGTAGCTGGTCTGTTTTAAGACCTTTTGTTTTTAACTTGGTATTTTAAAGACTTATTTCATTAAAACACATTTTACAGGAGCATTCAGGCTCTTTCACTTGGCTAAGAGCTTTAATTAACAGCAATGGTAGCTCCGGGTCTTTCTGGAAATTATCCCATAAACGTGACTTCTTTAGAAAATGTCTCCCATTCCTCCTGGCAGAAATGTTCAATCTCAAGCAGGATGGAAAAGCATCAGTGCATGGCGGTTTTCAGGACTCCAGAGATGCTCGGCTGTGCTCAGTCCACACACCTCTGATGTTTTGACAGATTTTCTTTTGTATAGTTCAAATTCACAACAAAGTCACTTCAAGGTTATTTGTTGATATAAATTCAATTCATTGCGATTCATTTTTTTAAATGACATTCATTCGGTTTATAACACCATTTTTGGTACAAGCTCATTCATATAAACAGATCTAAAAACTAACGGATTGGATTGAACCTCGACTTTGACTCATTTCCCCATCCTGAGCATGCAGAGAGCAGTGGGCAACGGTGAAAAAAAAGAAAGTCCCCTTAAACAGTAACATCCCCAACTGTACTGGGTCTAGCAGACTATCCTGGAGGGAATTTTGGCATTTTCAAAGCAGTATTTAGTGCTTGGTGAATCATTTAGTGACAGGCCTTAATGCTGACGCTGAAATATTCAGTGCCAACTTTCCCCCTTCCATGACATCCCTCTCTGATTGGTTGTAGCGCCATGCAACAGTGACAAGAGTTGAACATTTGTCAACTCTCTTAAGTGGGGTCACAAGCCACAGAGTGCACGTCTACATGTATCAGGTCAGAATTTCCCATGCACACGTCACCCGTTACATGGATGGAAGAGGGAAGCTATTTCTTCCTCTTCGCACGACTTCCATAGGGAATAAATGGAGTAGAAGCGACGTTGTCAAGCCCATGAGGGGCTATCCGGATCGTCAACAACACAAACTATATGGATAATGGAGGAAAGCAAATGATGTTGAGGTAGAACCCCTGGCAGCCTGGACCAGATGGCGCTTCTTAAGAGGAAGATGACATGGGCTGACCTTTGTGTGCTAGAGCCATTCGGAATCTCATCCCTAAGAGCTGTATGAGGACCTAAACAAACAGGAAATGAAGGATGACCCAATGTGCTACCTCTACAGTTAAAAGGAAACCATGGCATACATTTTGATAGGCTGCCCTTGTCCAGGGTGGAGTTTCCTGTGCCATGGGAAAAGAGGCGTGATGAAGAATGCCAAGGGTAAATCAGACCACTAACCTGATCTGAAACCGTAGAGTTAAAGGCTGGTTGCACCAGTGCAGAGTAGGTGTAGGGTTACACTGCCCAATCAGCCTGAAGGCTGCGGTCAGAGGTGGGGTACACCTTGTACAGGTTGCCAGTACATCACAGGTCCAACACAGACAAACAACCAGTCTCACAAACATTCACTTCTGGGGACAAGCTCGAATGACCAATCAACCCAACATGGATTGATTTTGGATGGTGGAAGGCAGTCGGGGTACCCGGAGAGAACCCCACGCTAACACGAGGACATGCAAACTCTGTCCAAACCGAGGCTCAAACCAGCAACCTTCTCGCTGTGAGCCTGCAGTGCCAACCACTACACCACCATGCAGCCCGTGTGGCAGCTTTTACTAAATATTTTAAAAGACTTCCTCAAAAATTAAACATGAAATCAGAAAACTAAAACCATAAATGTATCAAAATGTGCCGTACAGAAGTGAGGAAAAGTAAGTACTGCTCAATTCTTTGTGTGGTTCAGTCCTATAAGAATTTTATTTTCCTAAAACAATCATGAAATAAAGATATTTTAATCTTTTTCATCCCAAATACTCATCAACCCATCTCTCCGTGTTCTTTTTATGGGCATGATCTTTTTAGGGGTATTAACGTTTCTCTAGTAAACCTTTACTTTTAAAATCTGGTCTAAATATGCAGCAATCATCTAATTATATATAGATAATTTCACAGTATATCCAACGCCTGACGATTTTAACATGAAAATTCCTGGACTTTGTAGTTTGAGGCATCAACCAGAATCAGCTCCAAAGCTGAAGAAACATTCGGAGATGAAATGGTGAGGGTGCTCCATCACCATCAGGTTTTAACCCCCCCACTTCCCCTCTCTACTCAACCTTCAGAGGAGTAATCATCCTCTGGCCCTATATTCCTCTCAGTGACATACCCCTGGTCAATCTGCTGACAGAGAAATCCCCCCTGCTCTCACCAGATTACAGCGCCGAGCAGCTGGGATTAGGTTTTAAGAGCAAACTGGACTCATGTTATTCTTCTCATCTCCACTTACAGCGTTTCCACAATTGCTACGAGGCGAGAGTTTAAACAGCCCAACATCCACCTTAAAAACATTACGTTAACACACACACGAAGCCAAAAAAGTGACTTGAAATTGAAATTAAATCCACAACTAAAACTACTTTTAAAAATGTCAAACTAAACACAATTAATATTTATTAAAGGAAAAACTAGTTTGAATGATTTTATTATGATTTATCTGTGGGAAAAAAAAACCTACATTTTCCTCCGAGGAAAGCCGTTGAAATATCTTTATCCCTTTGTTACCAGTTTCTATTGCAAATGACAAAGAAATATGGACAACAGATTAGATCCAACTGTGAGAGTGTTAGCTGGATAAAGTGTGACCATGTTCCTTCTACAATAAGCCTGTGATGTCACTGCAAACTGTATAATTTACACAATGCGAACACATTATGTGCAGATGTTTTGCAGTAACGTCCCTAATCCCAACACAAAAGCAAGAGACGGATAATCCAGTTTCTCATCCTAAAGCTGCAGCTAGTGAAAAACAATGACAGGAAGTACGGCAACAAACCTCAGCTTCATCTAAAACCCATAAAGTGTCAAAGCAGTTTTCTGGGTCAGTTATTGTTATGAAATTCTACATGTTTAGTAACACGAGTGCAAGAAAATTCTACGAAACTTAGTACAAAATGTTTAAGAGAAACATACTTGGTGTACGATATATTGTTTTTGTGTCTGAGTTATTTGTTATATTTGTGAGAGGTATTTGCAATCCAAGATGTGAAAAATCTGGTGTGTTTGGGTCTTAAAACTCCAAAACACACAAATTTAAGGACTTGTGGGGTGGAGTAGCGCTACGGGTGTAAACAATACTTTTAGGCTTAACTTAACCCAAACATACAACCTCCCCGCTGATAAAAACAGTGTTTAGAGCAGAAATTAAAAAGTTGTGTGGCATGTCAACAGCAACACAGTGAACTAAGCAAGTTACACATTTAGACTGTTAATGTGTCACATAAAGCTAATGTAATGTCATCCTCAGATCAGGTACTATAACAGCTGTTTGTTGTAGAAAGTGCTGCAGCGTTTACTACCCCTTAATGGCTACATTTATTCACTAAATATACTATTTATATACAATACAGGGGAAAGTAGGAGAAATAAAGAGCAAAATCATAATATCAAATGAGTGAATATAAAATTAAAATAATAAATTTGTTTAAATAAAAAATTTAATAAGTTTTATAGAAAAGAACGAAAAGAGCAAAGGCCAAAAGGGCTTTGTTCCAAATTTGTAACAAGTCATGAGATTAAATCCAGACTAAACGTCTTAACATAAACACAAACCGCTAAAAAGCCTCTAAAAACACCACTTTATTAAAAAATGTTTAAGCTTTCTGAAAGAAAATGGATAACTGGATAGCAGTGGATTCAGAGCAGCTGCTGTGAAACTCACCCACAGACTGAACATTAAAACCCTTACACACACTCACTGCACTGTAATACTGTGCAACATATGCTCCCCGGTCATTTTAAAAATTTGATTTGCACCATTGCTTTTATTCTATTTTTATACCCATATATTTATACAGATTTATGTTAAGTGTGCCTTAATCCAAAAGCTGCTAAACAATTTCGATGCGCCTGGCATGATTGTGTCTGTGGGGCTTCACCTTGTTTTTAAATACTCTCGTTTAGAGAAGATAAAAACATGCGTGGAACCTACATAAGCACCTCTTTACACCACGGTCTTAGTGAAAAAGCTCTAAAAACTCCAGCTCATATGAAACTGGAATAATTAAGTTTAATTGGGAAGAACTGTTTGTGGATATTCAGCATCTGCAAACAATAAAACTAAATGCTTGTTTGGGATTTAGATGAAATTAGAAATGAGTTTCTCAGACCAGATGCTGCAATTGTTTGACTGTTAAAATGTACAAAATCTTTATTAAAGGATTAGCTTCTCTGAGGCTTCAAGAAGCCAAAGTGAAGGACCTTTGGGGATATGCTCGTTTTAAATCAACTTTTCAATACTGTGACTTTACACAGAACATGAAAAACTGAACCAGTTTGTAGACCATGTCAAATTAGGATGCATGATGTGAATCAGTTAAATAAAAGAAAAAGACAACATCATAGAAAACACAGTTTATTCGACAGTGTCTAGGTCCAAGTACCAACAGACCCCATACAAAAGAAAACAAATGCTACAAACAAAGAAAGCTTCCATCTACACAAACTTCTCCTTAAAAATACATTATTACCATTAACACAAAAAAGTATCCATTAAAGATAATAACTGTAAGATGGAATCCCGTCATATTTAAGTGAAATTACAGAACAGGACTGGTAATTGTGTAGGAAAGAAGGGCACAGTACATAAGAGTGTGAGTGAATGACCGAATGTTTTTGTGTTTCTTCTTCCTGCAGGCTGGGAGAAGAGGGCAGCGGTGAGTGATGCAGCAGTCATGTGGGCAGCACAAAGGAGATTTAAGAGGAAGCAAAAAAAGAAAGGAAATGCATACAAGAGGTAGCAACAGGGTGCACAGAGAGGTAGCAGAGAGCAAGAGGAAGATTTCTAGAAGAGGTAGCTAGCTGATGAACGAGAAAGAGGTAGCAGAGATTCTAACAAAGGGGAGGAGAGCAGAAGCTGAGGAGTCCACATTAAAATGACTTATTGAGTTTTATGGCAACTTGTGTAACAAGCTACCTTCATTTGAAACAAACATACAAAACCCAAATTTACAAGTTTAACTTGTGAAAAAAGGACATGTAATTTTCTTTCTATTAATAAGCAAAGGTCCAGAACTTTCTGCTCAAGAATGAAAAAATTCCTTCAGAGCCTTGAGCCAAAATGAAGAGGAAAAAACAGACTGGAAATGCAACAGCACCACTGCAGGGCAATACTGTATTACACCCAACAGTCAACAGGCTTTACACCAACCCAAAACAACCTTTACTGCAGCTTACCAAAGAAACAACGTAAAACAAGATCATTTGCTGCATTTATCCAGCATTCTGTGGAACTACAATAAATAAATTGATGGTGAAGCTATACGGGCCACAGCTGAGCAGATCATTTTCATTGATCTGTTCCTAAATAAACACAAGGGAGGAATACCTTGAAGAAAGTATTTCCTTCTTTCCAAGCAACAGTTTACATTAAAGAGAAAAAAACAGCTTCATAAATGAGAACACTTGTTCATTTATCAAAGCAGCTTCTGATTCAACCTTTGCTGTTTAGTTTCTCAATATCCATGGCAACTTTAAAGTACACACTGCTTAATTTGATCAGAAATGGGTTGCTAAGAGATATTGCTGAGTTTATAATAAACGAGTAAGAAAAGAGGGGCTAGCGAGGTAGGCAAGACTAGGCGTAGGAAACGGAGCGGGAGAGGGATGAGGTTAGTATCAGCACCTAAAAACATCTAGAAGCCCACCATGCTGAGAAGGAGCGCAGTCGCGCGTCGATGTTTCAGCCGAGCTGCATCACAGCGTCTCCCTCTGTGTAAAGGCGGTGTGAAGGTCAGCAGGAGATTATGTGTGTGAGGTTCAGTGCTTCGTGGCAGGGTCTGGTCAAGTTGGTGTATGCGCAGTCTCCAGTGTTAGCTGATATTTCTGTGTGTGTTACAGTGCTGTGGGTGGTGTGACAGAAGGAAGAATGGTTGAAGTCTGTGTATCCAGATCGCCTGTCAAGCCGATCAGATCTGGAACATTTGCGTTATTGTCTGGCAGAAAAAAAATGTTCATCCGTATTATGAAGCTTCACTGTTGTATAAAGCACATTAAGACACACCAGTAAGCTTCACTGATGCTGATCTAATCCCACGTAAGGACTCAAACTAAATTATTATCAATCTACAGCTAAACTCATTTCTTGCTGTAGATTACAAGCTTTTTTTTTTAATACGTTTATATTTTGCGCAGAATACCGGAGTGTCACAAACAATGGGATGGGATATTTTTATTTCAGTGCTAGGTTTGTTTTAAAATAAATCTTTTTGCATCATTTTATACTAATATTTCCTTCTTTATGCAAAGAAGTTAAATCAGGGGATTAAATTATATTATATATACAGCTGCCATCTTTGTTTGGGTCAAGAAGCAAGTTGTTAAACTAAGTTTCTGCAGATTTCAAGCTTTATCTTTGTAGCTACACGACAGCCGCTCCATTGGGTGCTTTTAAACATGTACACCTTTTGACTTGTTAAATTTTGAGATATATGGACTCGATTGTTGCTGGAACTCAAGTGGAGCTGATATCAATATGAGAAAAGGCACAGACAAGGCTCAAACATCCCTCTGTAACACACACACATTCACAGACACACACAGAACTACAGTGTATCATTTAAAGAGGAGCAAGAGGTAGATACTTGACAAGAGTGAGAGCAGGCTGGGTCCTCTGTGTGTATTTTAGTTGTGTTATTGTCAGAACAATCTAATGGCCTCAGGCTGCTCAGCACACCCCTGCATGTCTGATTGGCCCTCTGATCTAACTAGCTCCCCCTAGTGTTTGTCTGGGAGAAACAAGACCCAGACGAGGGGTATGTGTGGGTGTTTTGGTGAGACGGGAAAAGTTACAGTGTCATTTCTAACAGCACTGGGAAGAGAAATTAGATACGACAGATTAATTTAATATTTTCTGTCTCTTTGTTTGGGTTTCTGTACACAGGGTCATTCTCTGCAGCCTCCCTTTGGCCCGACGGAGCAGAAAACAGTGTTTATTACTATACAAACCTTGCCACTGTGCCCTGAGAGGAAGTCTGCATGTGTGTTTGTAAAGTTGGGTTACCTTTGCTGAAGAACCCTGAGTGTGTGTGTGTGTGTGTGTGTTTCTTGTGGTGTTGTCTACGGTGGATTTGAATATTTAGGAAGAATTTAAGGGGGTGGGGGGGGGGCTGCCATTTGGAGACAAAGTTAGTTTTACGTGTGTGTGTGTATGTGCTTTTGTGTGTGGGTCTTAGTTGTCAGTCACTCGTCCACTTGGAGGTGCGGGTGGACCCACTGGTGCTGGAGGCATCACCTCAGGCTGTGCAGGTGGGGGGCCAGGATCTGGAGAGAGGAAAAGGCTTAATAAGGATTTTTCTAGTCTAGCCTCCTGTCAGAGGAGGTGCTTGTGCAGGTTAACAGCAAGCTTAAAGCTTGTTTCAACTTCAGAAAGATTAGGATCTTGTACACGTGAAAATGTGAATTTTAAAACTGCTGACTGTTAAGTTCATTTACACCCCTCGTCTACAAGCAAACTGATTTTAAGGCAGTGTTACGTCCCTCAGGCCAGTTTGCACTGCTGACTGTTTTTCCACACTTAGACCATGGGCTGACTTCTTCTCCACACTCCTGATTGCCATCTCCACTCCAGGATTGGCTGGTGTCTGCATCTGCCCCACTGTCATCACCACTCTGTAATTGGCTGGAGCTGCAGCATCATACGTTATTGGCCTAATCATCTGCCATCCAGCTGGGATCTGCTATTTAACCAGGCTCCTAATGAACATTCAGGGCAGCTGGGTTTCATGGCTCAGTATGCCTCTCTTGCTGTGGCTTGGATTGTGTTGGGACTTTGTGCTGCTAAAACCCAACAGGGATACTGTGTGGATTGTGTTTAGTTGTTTTATATTGATTTTGACTTTGGCCTTGGGCTTAACCCAACAGGGGTAATTTTGTTTTGTTTTGTTATAGTGGATAGAAAACATAGAATGCCTTTTATTGTCATTATACACATGTACAACAAGATTAAGCCATCCCCAGTGTCAGTGCAAGGAAAGCAGTATAAAAGATAAATAATAAAATAAAAAGATCTAGAGTAGAAAATATTTTACAGAATAAAAACTGATGTGCACACTCGAGTTATTTGCAGATATAAGTATGATGTATATGTCTGAAAAATATATTGCACATACAAAATATTATTGCACGGATCATGATATTTTGTACGTAGTTGTATGTATTCCTGATAGCTTTGGGCTTAATTTGTGACTTCATTTCAATCTCTTTGCCTAGTTTTGTCATGGGCTTAAAACCAGTAAATAAATGCCTTTTTTTCCAACTTAAAGATTATTGTTGGTTTAATGTCTACAACCCCATCCCCTTTTTAACAGGCGAGCTAGGGGTTTGTGACAAGCAGTGAATCCAAACATTGAGGAAAAGCCCTTTCAGGCTCTAGAAGCAGCAACCTGGTGGTAATCATATTAAATTATAATATGCCAGATCTCTGCTAAATAAATGCAACTGAGCATTAGCACCTGTGGTGTGAAAGGAGGCTCACCTTCACATCAGACAACAGTCTGTTTTTCTCAGAATGCCCATTTCGTTTGTGGTGACTGTAAATGCACCAACTAATTCAGATCAAAGTGGACTTGATCAACCTATAAAAGCAGATCTTGGCCTTTTTGAAATGGACCAAATACTGGAACAGGACTACAAAAAGTGCATTGTGGGTCCAATGTAAGGCATCGCAGGTGAGCACAAACAAAACATGCACATGTGTGGCTCTTGACGAGAGAAACAGCTCATGGGGAAATCCTAGAAATATTCTGTCAAATTCCTGATAGAAATCTGATCAACCAGCCCAAAACGCCGAAGCGGCTCCATGTTTTGTCGCCTCTGGTGTAGGAGTGACACGCTTTTTAAAAGGACCGATTCGGTGAGGTGGTGTGGCTGTGGACCGTTCAGATGAAGCTCCAATTCACAAAAAAATTAGGGATCTAATTATGTTGTAACGTGCTAGTTTATTGTTTTAATGCAACATAAGTTTAATGTTTTTCCAGTAAAACTTATCACATTGACGTGGTTTGTGTTTACATCCTTAAATCAGTTTTAAATGTTACTATGTAGGGTGGGAACGGAAATCACTCTGGTACTAAAACAGCTTGAAATTCTAGAGTACCTCAGATGAATGTCTAAAAATATAAAACTACATATTTACAGCAAATGCTTACAGACTGCATCTGTAGTACAAATATAATTGCTGTCAAAAACATCCTTATGGTTCCATCCTTCCGGGGCTGATTAGCTGCAGACTTAAGGTTGAAGAAATCGATGCAGACTTGGTGTGCGATGTGATGCTAATGAGCAACAGCAAACCAAATGTTTAGCTGCAGCCGACATTCACTGTAAATACCAGCTGTCAGCTTGTGCATTCATGTTTGTTTTCCAGGAAAATATATCTTTGGTTGTTTGTGGTGCAAACACAGGATTCTGAAACGTCTTCATACTTTGGTTGCATACTGCTTTGGGAAATTAAAGCTGAAAATAAAATCCACTACTTTGCTTAATAACTTTACACAGACTTATGAGTTTTAAACTTAAACAATGAGACAGTGGCTGATTGTACTTACACATGCCATTGGGGGCTCCAGGGTGGCGTGGGGGCATCATGGGGGGCATGCCACCAGGAGGGGGTCCAGCTGGAGGTGGTCCAGACATCATACGCCCCGGCATCGGCTGGCCTGGTCCCATTGGTCCTGCAGTGTAGACAGTATAAGGATAAATCCGAGAGTGAACAGATGTGCAAGAGGAATGAAATGTTGACAGTGTTTTGTTCTTCTTTCCACATCATGCTGTGCCACACACCTGTCTGTCCTGGGTGATGAGGGGCCATAGGGTGGTGGCCCATGGGGGGGTAACCAGGGTGCATTGCAGCACCTGGTGGAGGCCCTCCATGGTAGGATTGGGGGGGACCATGATGAGGAGGAGGTCCTCCATGGTGTGTTGAGGGTCCTCCAGGGTGCATGCCTGGTGGAGGGGGCCCAAGGTGGGGTCCTGATCCAGGAGCCTGACCCTGTCCTTGGGCCTGAGCAGCTGCTGCAGCTGCAGCGGCGGCTTGCTGCTCCATCTGCTGCCTCGCCTTCATTTCAGCATATTTCAGCTGCTCCATGTGGAAAGCTTGTCGTTCTGTGAGGAGCTGCTGTCTCTGAAGTTCCAACTGCACAAAGGTAGCATAGCAAATACCGAAGGGGATGATTTGAGTAAACTAGTTCAAACAAACTCCCAGAATAACTGCCAGGTTTTACTAAATGTTTTTTATCTAGCTGTGCATGTTGATTTTGATTCCCTCTGCAAAGATTTGCAGAAGATAACTTCATACTGATACTATAATGGTGTAGGTGCGCCCATCTTCCTCTGAAGACAAAAAAACTAAAATGTCACCATGTAAGAAATTTCTAAAATTTATTCTGAAACATTAATAACGATGGTTTATTCATTCTAAAAAACTATTTTCAGGGGGAAAAAATTCAAGGTGCCCTTTAAAATCAAAAGAAAAGAAAACAATAACTAAACAAAAATCTAGAAGTAAACAATCATTCTTTAAAAAATGAGTGGACCGCCTCTAAAAGCTTTTATGGGTTAAAGAAAAATGGCAAAGCTCCATCATCAAGAACAAAAAGAGAACATGTTTGTTCGCGTAACTTCCTGGATTCACATCTGCATACGAGCTGGAGCTCAGATGGGCCCCTGAAGCTTTCAGGTCTGTGACAAACTGTTTTGTGGTTCTTTGCTGTCCAGTGTGGTTCTTTACAGCCTTAATGGTTAAAAGCTCATGGCAGCAGCATCTCTGGCTTGGTTTCTCTTCAGTTCTCAAAAAGCTTTTTTTTTTTAAGCAAAGCTTTTTTCTTGCAGGATTTGCAGCTATGAAACTGGGCTACTCTCCCAGTGCCACCATTGTGGCACACAGTTTACACTTCTTTTGCCATCTCCTGGGATTGTCCCAGCAGGACACACACACGAACAGAGTCATTCATTTTCCTTGTCCAGACAGGCAACAGTTTAAACTGCACCACTAAACAACTGTTTTGCTCTGAAAAATATTCTGTTGATCGCTTTGGTTCCTACTTTAGTCTCTGTGGAGCGTCTGATGAACTGAATATTTACTGGTTATTCAAGCAATATAGCAACCACAGAAGTAAAACTATAGAAGGGACTTTAGAGCAACGAGACACTTATTTTTTATATTTACTTTCCTTTTTGTCTTCTGGTATCTTTCATCATTTCATCATTCAAACTGTGCAAAACACCTAAACAATGTTTAACTGTAAACAAAGTCAATGGTTTCAAATCCTCTTTCCCACCCAAAAATCCCCAATTTCTACCTGGAATCAGCTAGAATTATTAAGACATGTTCCTGCACGTTAAAATGGGCTCTTTTCAGTGTTTAGGCTGCACCTGACAGGATGTTATTTCTGCAAACATAGTATTAAGGTGAAAACAAAAAGGTAAAGGACAATGTGAAAAGGAGCATACAACTAATGGCAGACTTCTGAAAATTCTGCTATACAACTAAGATACACAACACACTTAATTTTATTTATGCGTAACTTTTTAAAATTGTATACGTTTATGCCATTTGTGCTTGTTCTTGTGTTGTCCTTGTTTTCAATCGCAGTAGTGTTAAGTTGTAAAGCCGACAGTTAACCAGCAAAAAGAACAAACAAGAAAAGAAGAACAGGAAAAAGATAATGCAGAAAACACCAAATGAAGAGTACCAGAAGAAGACCCAAAAGAAGTTGAGGAGAACAACATCAATAACTGCAGACATGGCAGAGAGGCTGTGAAAGTGTCTGCAACTGCAGTAGGGCAGCAATAGACTGATAAACATGACGAGGTGGAGTTCTTTTAATGTCTAAACTTCAGTTCAAGCAGGTATTTCCTGTCATAGGGACAGCAACAATGGCGAAACAGTGCAATGTCTGCACCAGCTTGTGGAAGTAGATGAAGAAATTAACATTTTGCATGTTGTTTTTAGAAATAGTGGATAACTCAAAATCATCAAAAAGACGTAGAAACGCATCATAAACTGACTAAAACACTTCTGCATCAAGGTGCTGTGTAGCAGGGGGTCACATTATGTGTTCACAACTTTAATAAAGCCTGACAGTTTTTTCTTTTTGACTTACAGCCTCCTTCTCACGGTCCATAATGGTCTCAAGCTCCTCGAAGTGCCTCAGCTTTATCTCCAGTTTCTTCATCTGGGTCTCCACCAGCAGAGCAACCAGAGACTTGATCTTCCTCTCCTCAACTGCTGCCAAGTGCTGTGATGAAAATGCAAGTAGGCAGAAAATATTAAAAAATATCACATCTGTTACATCATCTGGATGTCAAATAACATTGTTCAACATGCAATCAGCAGAGAAGGAGCTCTGATGGGTTAGGCTGTATGCATTAGCCTCACTTTAGCCTTGGTGGCAGCAGATGCAAGTGCAGCAGCAGCTGCAGTAGCAATGTTTCCCTCTCCGATGTCATGCTCCAACTTCTTCCTCTTGTCCTCTCCTTCTTCTGTAGGCGTCTTCTCCTTCTCCTCCTTCTCTTGCTCCGATGATGAGGATGTCTCCATGACTTCCTCCTTCTCTTTGTCTGATGGGAATAAAACAATTTATTTGAAAGTTTGCAAGGGTTTTCCAGCTGTCAGTACTGGAACAAAGTAGTGTTTCAGCACATTTTAAATAAACTGAAAAACTAAATTAAACAGTGAAAATGGAGAGGATACATTTTGATGACTCTTTATAAGTATTTTTTTATGAAATGAGGGAAGCAAAAACATTTGTGAAGGAACCATCCTGTTTTGTTTTTACCTGCTGGAGATGCCTGCTTATCCTCCCCTCCCTCTTCATTCTCCTCTTCCCGCTCTGATGTCTCAGTTCCCTCTTTCTTGACATTTTCTGTTGTCTCTATCTTGTCACTCTTCTCTGCAGACTCACTGGGTTTCTCCGCCTCATCCTTCAACTCAGCCTGAGTGATGATGATAAAAGATACAAGTATTAAGGGCCCAATACCAAAATAAGCTATGCCAAGGACACGAGTCTGTAAATCTTAGTTTGCAGCAGCATTTGCATGATGAAAACATATATGATTAAACTGACTAGTAAAAGGACAAATGATCTGGTTGTGCTACAGAACAGCAATAACAATCAACCACAGGAAATTATTAACAGGAATTAATAACCCTGTCTTACTAATAATGAAGATATCAAATGCTAAGCATCCAAAAAAGCAACATAAATGTTAATAATAAACATTATTCAGGCACATAAAACAAATGCAAAAGCATAAAAACAACTGTAGGTGTACACAAATGGAAAAAGTAATTACAGACACGAGTAAAAGGAAAAACAAGCTAAGATTTTAATCGTAATTTGATGGCTGACAAAAAGCTGTTTGGCCAAAATAATACATTTAATTCCCTTTGAAAACAAAACTCATTTTAAACAGAATGACATAAAAGTGCCTACCTGTTGATCTATAAGGATTAAGATTTAGATCTCCTCTCTAAGGGATGAACTTATGAGGCTTTCAAAAAAATGCACCACTTTATACTAAAGCACATCATTTATAACAGCTTGTTAAGCCAGTAAAAGTGCACACCGCCTCTGTGAGTTTTGACAAATACCTGCACGACCAATCACTCGTATATGGTAAACAAAATTAAAGAAATGATGTGATGCTTTAAACTGAGGATACACAAAACAAGTCGATGTTTTACAATTGAAATTTTAGGAGGAAAATGCTCCTGTTTCAGTGGTCTGGTAGTTTGTTTTCATGTAAAATATACAGTAATGAGATCTGCTCTTACAATGTCTTTAGAACTCACTGAAAACAATGTGCTCCGTGATCAATGCTGTGCAATTTCCACTGAGCTGGAAATATTTATTAATGACTCATTACAAGTGATCTTAACAACTTTTAATGTTTGACAATGTTTGAGAAGATTACGGTGTTAATTAAATCTATAATGTAATTATATGAATATCCAAATCAAGAACTGTATTTAAACAGGCATCCATAAATTTACAACCCATTTATTTATTTCTGTACTTATTCAATCATTTCCATTTCCTATCAGTTGTTTTACAAAAGTAGACAAAATCCAGGAAAGATTTAAAACTTTTAGTACTTTTTATTGGATTTATTTATTTATTAAGAAAATAGGTTAATTTCCGGATTAAACTGCATTTTTTTCTTACATTTGTTCACAAACTAAATGTAAGTGTTCAAAAATACTGACTATCAGAGGTGGTCTCACCTTATCAGCCTGCTGGGAGTCTGTGTCTGTGTCCATCTTTTCTGTCTCTGTTGTTTCTGCAGGAGACAAGTAAAAAAAAAATCTGTAGCATTTACTCTCAAAGGTTATCAGTACAGACTGATTACTTTGTCACAGCCAAGAAATAAATGTCAAAATTTGACATGAAGGAAGATTAAGGAAGGAAACATGTTTGACACAAAATGTGTTTTATATGAACAGGCCCACAGGAAGAGGTGTTAGCAGATGATGAGATAGGAAAATGTTTACAACTGAGGGCTAAACCCAGTTATAGGTGCATTTAAGCATATGTTAAGGGCCTGAAAATTGATTATGCATCAGACGAACGCTTCAGGCATAGAACACATTTAAGCTTATTGATCTTCACTGTGGTGTGAGAAAATATTCATTCAGGCATTTTGGGGAATATGTGTGTGTGTGCAGTGTTAAAAACCAGACAGTTTTTAAGAAAGCGCAAAGAAATTTTAAGAGAAACCCATAGACACATAGAGAGCGATGACCCAGTTTTCAGTTTCCCTCCCTCCACCCACTCCTCTGCCCCATCTGCCACTGTTGTTTTAATCCACTGGTTACCACGGCAGTGAAAACACATGAACAGCAATGACTGATGCTAAAACTCATGCATATCTCCCTTCAAATGGCATGAGAGAGATCATCACAGCTGTTCATCTTTGTCGATGGTTTGGTGAAGAATATTATTAGACAAAATAAAAAACATGAAAATAACGGATTGTCCAGTCATGCTTAAGCTTCAACGTCTTCTCACACTCATGAGTAATTTGCATGCAAGAGGCCTCTCCAAACCCAATGGTTTCCTGCTGTCAGCATCAATCTGCTGCCCTCCAGTGGCTGCACAAGTCACCACCTGACACCATGAACACAGGATGAATTTAAACTGCAGGAAACTTGCCAATGTTTCCTCCAAACCAGGCAACAAGAGACTTAACTGAATGTCAGATTGGAGGTGCAACGCTGCCAAAGCAACTTCAGACATGACTCAGTTGCATTATTGTGAATTCACTGGCTTTCAAATGCCTTAAATCAGCTGTGGAGACTATGCAAACCAAGTGGTGTTGGTGAAGCAAATCCAGAAACGAACACAAAGAAATGACTGCATGAAGAGGAGAAAGAGTTGGTCATAAATTGTATTAAAATACCTTTTTCTCCCCGATCTGCTTTAGGCCATCTTTTTACCAATAAGAAATGTTTTTTCTACAGTGCTGAGACATCTGTTCTGATTCTACTCACCAGTCTTTTCTGGCTCCTCTGGTGCAGTCCCAGCTATACCGCTGCTCTCCAGACCAAAGGTTGGGTCTACTTTGCCTGTGGTCTTTGCAGCCTCTTGCACCTTCTTCACATGAGCCTCCACCAACTCAGCTGGCACTTCTTCACGTACACGAGAGAACTCCTCTGCAAAACAATAGAAGGTTTCTTAACTCTCAGTTATACAGATGGGGGAAACAATCTAATCTTAGATGCATTGAGGTTTGGACATGAAAGATTATGAATAGATTTTTCTTTGTGAATAAGGAAGATTGTATTAATGAAACTTGGAAAAGCAAAGTGAAGCACTTGGATAGTTTACAGGATGCACAAGATGGCTGTGGGAAGAATTAGATCAGTTTTCTGTATTAGAAATTAGTATAGAGGCACTTCTGTTCCTATAAAGTTGAACAACACATTTTGAAAACAAACATAAAAGCACATTGCACATTTCAAGCTGGGGAAGGAGAACAATCAAAGCAGATATTAGACGTCTTTCCAGCTTGGAAAGGGCCGAGCAAATTACAAGAATGAATGTTCAGAATTTTTGTGCAATCTGGTGTACTTTGATACAACATCCCATTTTAATGATATCTTCAATGAGAGTAATCCCAACACTAGAACAAGACTGAAACCAAAGTCAAGGTATCATTTAAGAATGAATTGCTCCAACAAGTGACCCATGCCGCACTCTTTATGTTCCTTTGTCACAGATGACTGAGCAGTAATTGTGTACGTTCATTAAATATAAAAGAAGGATTGTAGTTAGAAATCCCTCCCTGTCCTGTTACTAAGTCAGAATGAGCTGGTGAAGGCATCTAAATCTGCTGTTACTGAATCACTTCTCTTGTTCTGCTGGCTCTTTAATGCTAGGGAGAAAGTCGACACAAAACTTTTCAGCTAACTTGCTACATAATTTCTTTTTTGTTTTATTAAGAACATAGATTGGAAATAAATCAATTATAATTATTACAATGTTTTGATAAACAAATACTCTGTAACAAAAATTAAAAAATGCTATCAACATGACATGTTATAATCATAACACTCCTAATCTTTACCAAAACTAATCATAAGGTGCTCAGAGTCCTGTCCCTATCTAGCTCAAAATGTACATTATTATATTATTTTAGGAATTACTATTCCATCTACCCGCCCCTCGCTTGTTGATTGCTTGAATAGGCTTCAGCTCCCCACGACCCTGAATTGAATGAAGCAGTATGGAAAATGGATGGCCACAAATATATTAGCTTACCTGTGCATGTGAATTTAAAATTTAAGTTGTAACTGTGATTATTTACAGATGTATAAGTGATACACCAGCAATCACAATATCTACATAAATAAATGTATGACAGTTAAGTTTGACTCTAAAGACACTAAACTTCATCATAAAACTTAAATCTTTGAATTTTCCAATCTTCTTACCTAAGGCTGCCTTAGCAGCAGCAGATGCAACACGGGGATCCACCACAGAAGCCAGGAAAGCTACTGTGCTCATGACAGGGTTTCCAGACTGGCTGAAAGGTATGGGCTGGTAGGCCAAAGGGCCCAAGGATGCCTCAGTGCTCTCCAAGTATGGATCTTCAATGGGCAATCGTAAGAAGTGTAGAATACACTCATCTTGGGTGCGCGAACCAACATGCTCCGACACTTTGTTCCAGTCGTCTTTGTACATCTCCAGGGCCTGTAAGGGAAGTGGACGTAAAAGACTTAGCAATCCAAACATGTATGCATTTCACATATAAATGAAGAGTGGGGTGATAGTGAAGGTTAATAAAGGAGTATAAAAGTTGTTGAAGACCAAGCCATAAGGAACTTCTGTATTGATTTGCCTGTAATGTTATTAAAAACTGGCATCTGGGCTCAAACTGATTCCTTGCCGAGTAAATATGCATCATGTTGATGTAAAACAGGTTTTTTAACCCCAAGGCTAAAAATAACTACACTGCCTACATTGTATATGAATATTTTAGCTGCTTTTGCTTATTATAACCTAACTGATGTAACTGTTATTGTCTTTCTTTAATCCTGCTTTGTACAAAAAGTGTACAAAGTTTGAAAAACCTCAACCAGACTTCTCTGTTTGAATCTGCACCGTTCACTTTCTTTGCTTCACTTCCATCTACAATGTAGATTTGTTTTGGTTTTTTGGTACACAGCAATGAAGCAATCTGGGTCTATGAGACTCACCTCAAGCAGAAGCAAAGTCTCCTGTTCAGTCCAGTCTCTGGTGGTGGTGACTGGTTTACCCTGCTGGACACAAAGACCATCATAGTTACTATTAGTAGGGAGAAGAAGCAGCAACTGAAGCAGACTACAAAGCTCATCCATTTTTCCCACCTACTTTACATTCATCTCACCAGCAGCATCAAACGATCTTAGATGAAGAATCAGGTTAAGGATGTTGAACAGGTCATTTACTCACCTTGATGTTTTTCTTGTTGTACAAGTCGGGACGAAGGCCAAAGTTCTGCAGGTCGATCGGTTTGTCTTTGATTTTATCTGCAAAGTTGGGCATCGATTGTGGAGGAGGAATCTGCGAGGTAACAGAGTGATTTTAGAGCTGATGCAGACAATTTCATTTCAAACAAAATGAGGATGTTGCATTGTTTTTTCATTAAAAAAAAACATGGTGTTTAAAAAAAAAACGTATTAAAAATTAAGCCTAAACATCCCACTTGTATTCAGCTTCAGTTACCAGTATTTTGACTTTCCACTGCCAAGTCAAATGAAACACATACAGCCTTTGTATTTTTAATTAGCTGCCCCCTCCCCGTCTTCATTTCTGAGCAAGCTGTCCTTACCGTTGGGGGGCGGTGATTGAGGGGCATGAGGCCAGAGGGTGTGTCAGCCAGCACAGTGAAATGAGGTGTGGGTGGGGGTCCCATGGGCAACGGGCGACTCTCAGAATCCACTTGGTAGTTCACCAAACCCCACTGCTCCAGAAACGCATGAACCCTGACGATGAAACCGCAACACGATTAAACCCTTTCTGAATTTCATATTCAAACCAATCCTTTCATAAAATATGTTTCCCTTTTTTATGTCTTCAAAACTTTTTTTTTTATATTTTCAGAATGAAAAAAGAAATAATTTCTGATTAAATGCTTAGGTGAACAAAAAAAAATTACTGGGTTAGTTTCACCTCTATAAATCCCTTCAATGTTCAATATCTTGCAATGATGCATAATATAACTGGTTACTATAAAACAGTTGCTCAAACTAAATCAGCCCACCTCATGATGGCACAGACATCCCCAGTGAGGTTCCTGCGGCAAGAGGTGGAGGTGAGGTACTCCTGGGGGTTTAGCCGATATGTGTCAATCATGAAGTTTCGGTAGGCCAGGTATCTGTTTCAGAGTCAAAAACAATCCAAATGAGATGAGATGCCAGGAGATGTAAGAGTTTTTATTCTGCTGCAACACATCATAGAAATATTACTTTTATAACTGGGTGGCCAGTGCATGTGTGTAAAACTCACATTTCTGGAGTTTTGGACTTGTTCTTCCCATTGAAGAACTCAGGCAAGGCTCTTCTCTCAATCTCATGAATGCTTACAAGGAAAAAAAATATATATATAAACCACAAGCCTATCCCACTTCCAAAGGAAAAGTTTCCAGTGTTTTACGATCTAAATGCAAGGTAACAAGACGCAGAAGTTTCCATAAAAACACAACCAAAGAAAAGTGACTTACCAGTTATAGTCAAACCAAGCAGCATAGCTGGGGATGATGATGTGGTGGGTCTGTTCAGTCACATTATCCTCACTTGCGTCCATCAGTCGGTTTACATCCCCTTTGCTTTGTTCTTCATCATCCTGCAAAGAAATTTGGACAGATGTGAAATGCCGAGCCCTGGATAAGAAAATGGAATAATAATCCCTGTTTTTCCCTAAATGTTTAAAAAAAATGAATGAGTGAAACTGACTCAGATGCATTACTTAGTAATGCTTGATTTGTTGTTGACCGAGTTATCTTACCTTTCCACCAGACAGCACAGAGTCATCTTCCATGTCATCTGAAATAAATACAAAAATAAGTTCATAGTTAACATTAAATGGTTAAAGCATCTGAAAATCCATCAACTCGCTTAGATTATAACTAAGCGAATAAATCCACTGAATACAAACCCAAATCTGCCACATTCCCTCCTTTGATCGGAGTATTCTCACTGTCTTTCTTTGAATTTGCTGTGAATGAGGCAAAAGACAGAAAGATGAACCAAATGAAACAGTGAAGGGAAGAAAAACAAATCACTGACAGTATAATTCATCCGAGAGCGTGCAGGCATTACCGACACAGGTTTGCAAAAAAGGACACTAAAATAGAGCGAGTATGTGTATGTGTGTGTGTGTGTGTGTGTGAGCACTGAACTGGAGCAAAAGGATTCTTTTTTTTTCTTTGTTAAGTGGGACATCACAAACGGGACTTGATCCAAAAGGAGTATTTTTAGATTGTGTGTTTAGCTTAAATGGAATCTTAATCATACAGTTCAAGGGAGGAAAAAAATCCTCAGGCTGTGGGAGCTGAAAGGGTTTTCCTCTCAGCATCAGGCTAAGTGATTCCAGCTATTGTGCTGTACAATGCTAGTGCTAAGGTAGTCCCATACACCACAGCACAACAAAAAATGTGTGTGTGTGGGAGTGGGGGGTATGTGCATATCTGTAAGATAAGAAGGGTTAAATATAGTCATTTTAGCCAATATGGCATTGGCTACAGATAGCTGGAAGTATAGCGAGCAGATTTGCACACGTATCATTTTAGGATTATAAATACAAGGTTTCACTCATTGTCAGGGCAATCCAAATAATGTATGTGTGGCTTAATCAATTTGTGCTGCAAACAAAACGTATTGTTGTTCCACAATTACAAAATACAATATGAACTGCACTGATAAAGAATCAATTATGTATTAATGAACAGGAAAAATATTTTAGTTTGGGATCATCTCAAATTTATACAAAAATGCAGAATAAAAAAAGAATCAATTCTTTGATTTTACACCTGATCTCTATTTTCATTTTTACAATCCCCCTGAATGATGGAGGATATTGTGTGGATAAATATATGCTACATTTAGAAAAGATGCTACATTTTGTAGTGCTTTTGTGCAAATGTAAACGTGTCCAATTTTTTTTCCTAAATTAGACTTTTTGTTTGTGGTTAACAGATTTTAAGTGGGAGTATCACATCTTGTGTAGTTTTCTGTATTTTGACAGTACTATTACATTTCATATATTTGTTTTTATAATACTGATGTTTGAACAAACCAACTGATTTTAAAATTCTGTTTATTGTAAATGGAATAACGCAATTACTTGACATGTTAAACCAAACTGTTCTTCGTAGCTCAAGGGTGTGCAAGTCTTAGATGCATCTCTTTGCTAACGAATCAAAAGCTGAATTTCCTCTTCTGTAATTTAACCAGCTCTGCAGAGGCCTGGTAACAAGTCATTCATTTGATTCAGGAGTTGCATCTAAAAGTCTGAATGGTAATTTCGAGGACATAACTTTAGCCCACTTGTCCTAGCTCATTAGGATGAATTGTTTGGTGTAACAGTGATCATCCATCCATCCATCCATTTTCTCCCGCTTATCCGAGGTCGGGTCGCGGGGGCAGCAGCCTAAGGAGCGAAGCCCAGACTTCCCTCTCCCCAGCCACATTCACCAGCTCATCTGGGGGGATCCCGAGGCGTTCCCAGGCCAGCCG
>JBAMHV010000006.1:3991776-4003996 GCA_037177535.1 Pseudomugil gertrudae | reverse complement strand
TTACTTATTGAATAGGTTAAAATGATTATAGTGTAATCTTCTGCTTTCTGGCATTCACAAGGTTGAATCAGTGAATCAGTCTTATGGTGAACAACGGGAGTTTGATTAAAGTTTCTGCCATTAAGTGATGCAAAATGTCTTGGAAACAGTATGTATTAAATATGCAACATCAGGCCATGAGGGCTTAATACAGCTGATTAGCATGAAAGTTGCACGAGTCATATCATTGCAATATTTCATCATACAACTTCCGTTACAAGCGACACTTGCAAGGTTTATTAATAACCTTCTAGGCCGTAGAGGACACACACAAACCTGGCTGTGCATCTTCCTGTTACTTGAACACACACACACACTGAAGGCATCATTGCTAATTATGCAGAACCATATGCTTTCCTCTGACACAAATCTCCACCATCTTACCATAAAGGGCCTTCTCTTTATCTGTGGAGCACACAGGCTGTGGTTGACAGCCTTGCATGCTGAGAGGATTAGGGAGAAAGAATGCAGACGAAAAGGACAAACAGCCCGGGTAACACAACCGCGCTGACTTTATCTCCACACAATGGCACTGTCCTTGGCTGGGTGGCATAAGCTGCCCACACATCCCCAGCCACTTGTGTATGTACAATGGTATAATTAGTGCTAAAGAAAGTCATCCCTTTCTCAGTTGGGGCCGTCCTTGCATGAAATCCACCAGCTTTTTGAATATGGTAGCTGAATATGGTATGAAGAGCCAAAGTAGAGCCTGCTACAGCTCAAACAAGCTCAGGGACAGTCCCAAAAAACAGTCAATAGCTTGTTTTCTCCTCTAAATCTAAAGGGACAGAGAATTCTTTGCTTAAAATCCATCATTGAATTGATTCCATTCATGTATTGCACTGAGAATGAAGAGATGTTTAGCCACAGAATCGCTATAAACACACTAAATGCTTAACTGAAGGACTCGGAGAGGTGATTTACTGTACCATGTGTGTGACGAGGATGGACTGCATCTTGGCCGCAGTGAGGTAGCCCAGGATATAAGATGCAAACAGGGAGGCCACCTGCAAAACAATAGATAAGTTGTTAGTGTCACATTCATTTGAAGTCCATTTGAGGCACTTTCACTTGTGGCGAAAGTGCCTCAAAGGATATGTTACTAAGGATGTGTTGTCAAGGACACAAACTCAACCAAGCTGAAGATGCAGTCAATGTGAATTAACCCCATAATGCCTGAATTAAGAAGAACTGGGGAGAAACATCCAATAGTTTAAATCTGAAAGCTTTGACTCTTTAAAAAAAACTTTTTTTTGTACATTTACCATTTATTACAATGAAATATGTCAAAATTATAATAGTGTAATCTTCTGCTTTCTGGTATTCACCAGAGTGCAGGAGATCAGTTTCATATGGTGAACAACAGGAAGTCTGAGTAAAGTTTCTACCATAAAGTGATGCGAAATGTAAGGCCATAAGGGGTTAAGAGCTGTCTGCCCCCTTGTGCTTTTTTGGTCCTTTTTTTGGATAATAATTCAGAGTTGCTTGGGCTACAGGAGATGAGACTCTTCCACTGTTTTCTCACTGAAACCTGTCTGATGAAAACCTCCCAAATTCAGCGCTAAAACCTTTGGACCTGTTTTCGGTTTGAAGAAAGGATGGATTCTGCACCAACAGATGAGACATTTACAATATTAACTTTAGTGAAAGTGCTCTTTGCCCAGTGCTCAGCTTTAACATATCTTTATCACACTAGTTTTCCCTTTACCATGACTCCAACAGTGTCCAAACAGACACTTCAGATAGAGATGCATTTATGGATGGGTGCGTTTATTCAGATTGTACAACATTTTCTAAACATTAATTCATTATAAACCAGTCTGTACCTATAAGAGAGGCAAGCTGATGGGATGGAAACTGTAATTCTAAAAATTTTAATGCCCTGACATTTCCGTCCTTTAGGGCGTATGACTAAGCAGTGTGGGTTGTTCATTTGGCCAAGGGTTTCTCTATGCATACAATGAATGAGGCAAAATGCTTTAATCAGCAGCTTTCAATATAAAACAATTATATAATTGCTAGTAATAATCTTGTCATGTGTCAAGATCCCTCCACAAAAGCATCCATGGCCTGAGGGGGCTGCAACAGCGTGGGTTGCATTGTTGATGCTTGCAGAAATGACCAGTTTAGTCTGGAGATGTGGTTTCAACCTCTATTTAACGCTGAAATGTGGCAAATAACATGGTCTACCATAGCTGTCCTTAATTCTGACTTTCATCAATCCGTCTCACCTTTTTCCTTTTTAAATCTTGGATTTTATATTCATGTCTTTTCACTAAGCTGGATGAAATAAAGATGCAACTAGAGTATTGTATAGTGTATTATTGCTTTTACTGTCTCTTTATTTGTTTCTTATCATGTCTAACAGCTGCACTCGCTGCATGCTCCTTGCCAAAGTTCACTGTTTGCTCTCAGTCTATATTTTCCCTTTAATCTCTCTACCCACTCTCTTCTCTTCCCACCTTCTTTATCTAAATGAGCCTCTTGCTCTGTGTTTACCTGAGTGAGCAGCACAAACTGGGCGAACTGCCAAGGTAGCATAAAGCACAAATTGGAGATGCCCAGTGCGACCATGGATGTCCGGCTCGGGTTCCGTGTGCTGAACAGAGAATAGAGAGGGAGAGGAGAAAAAATAATGAAGATGTGAGGTGCTGTCTGAAAAGGAAAGGCGAACACACTCATTCAAATGCACACATTTAATCTCACTCTAAAAATACTACAGAGTAATCATGACAGCTGCAGACATAAAAAAGAGAGATTTTGTTCAGTTTACTGTAAAGCTGATGGTTTCCCAACAGCTTGGACACAACACAGGGTGTCATCCACAAGCTGTTATGATACCATTATGTTTTCTGTGGGAAGTGCTGTGGCTCACTAAAGAGCTCGCTTCAGCTTGCCATTTAACCGATAATGGAGGCAAGTTGTGTCTCCATGTTTCCATGTGTTAACTGAAGTCACATTTTAAAGCACTGATAAAACTGGAGAAGCGTTAATACAACAATCCTGCTACATTGAAGGCTTCCACTGTGAAGGAGAAGATTCTAGGAACTGGTCTGGTGTACTATGAATCTGATTATTTACATTTGTATCAAACATCTTCACAGCGATAATATAATATTCCAATTATGGTCAACAACATTTTCTCCTTCATGGTTATTTTTCATTGCCGATACCTCCTTTTAGTCAGATAACGTGGCTGATTCGTTTTTATTTTCTTATTTATATACTTGCTTTACACAGCTGCTGGAACAGTGACACTTGCTTGACACCTAATGTATCCATCCATCTACTTTATATTTTAGATGATGTGATAAAATGCTGGAAGAGCAGTCTTAGTAAAACCTCAGTCAGACTGGGCTGAGACTACAAACTCTAAACACAGGTCTTTAAATGTGTGCTGATCGCTTTCCAAGTCTTTTTCAAATCTCCTTGTGTAAGTCCAGCATTAGTGAACAGAAAAAACAAAATCATCTAACGATAATATATAATTTGAGATGTTTTTTTTACTCCAAAGTTAAGAATGGCAAAGAAAAGAGAAATAAGCTGCAACACTGCAGAAATAATGAAAGAGACAGACAGATGAGATCATCTCTGCTTTCTTGACAAATGTGAAGAGACCTAATAGCAATGAAACATTTAAAATGTCTAAGCCTGTTCGAGGGCTGTTACTGATCATGTAGATTGCTTTATGCATCTTAATAAACACTGTGTTACATGACAGAGTTCAGTGAATGTAGTTATATATCAACAAGGGAAAATGAGGTGTTTTTTTTTTTTTTAGCTAGTTTGATTTTCAGGAGAAGCATTGTATGCTCAATTTACTCTGTGAGCACATGTGACAGTTATGAGAAGTGCAACTGAACCCAATACCAAACAACCAGAGAATTAACACTAACAGTAAAGACCAATCCTGAGGCACTGATGGTGGGTTTACCGTAAGATGTGAGTGAGGAGAAGCATCTGCAGGACCAGAAAGGGGTACGCAAAGCTCTCTCTCAGGGGGGGAGTCCACATCACGCGGGTGCTCTGAATACAAACATGGAGCCACAACAAATAAATTAATTAAATACAAAAAGAAATGTGCTGATGAAACATCACAGTAGTAGAAAGAAACCATATTACTTAGAAACAGCTTTTCTGGGGAAACACAGACAGACCAATTCTACTCCACTCCATATTAAATCTACTCATCTAGTTCTTTATATAACTGCAGGCAGTGAAGCTTATAATTACTGGCATGAAATCACACTGACAAAAACACTTCACCGAGCAACACTCCATTTCTTTAACTCAAACTTATTATACAGGAGGAAATGTATTCTGTAGGGACGATTTAGTTGATTGGGATGAATGCCACACCTTTATTTCACCATTAAAGTGCCATATGTTTGCCACTATAAAACAAACTCACACTGTTGGTGTGGTGCCATACGAGAACACAAATACCAGCATTTACTTTTGCCATTTTTAGCAATTTTGCTAACATCTTCCACCCAGTGTAACAGTAAGTGTCTGGATGATCAGAGGGTGAGACAACGTGGACACATAACAGCTTATTTTTCAGAGCATTTGCTGTAAGTATGTGATCTGTTAAGAGTTGTTACTTCATTAAAATTTCTGCTAACCTGCTTGCTTCTTTCCAATCTCTACTTAATATGATAGAAACCTTACGCTCAGTTCAGATATCAAAACAAAGAGGCATCAGGAAGCTTTGTTCTTGCTTGTAATTTTATAACTGTCATTTCCCTCAGAATAAGGACAGAAAAAGATTACACATTAAGTATCTGAGTAATGTGTGTGAATGAGATACATGCTCTCTGGTCTAGACATAGTCTTACAATGTGTTCAGAAGGAAACTTGAAATAAAGGTGGCAGCAAGGACTTAAAATGCAAACTAAAACCAGCTCTAAGCTTTTATCTATGATAACAGAAGCTCTTGCCGACACGGCTCTTATAAAAAAAAATTCAACCCAGAGGAAAAGATGTGAAGCAGCAACGCCGACAGTAAGTGCACTCACCTCACCGTGATTGAAGAAAAAACACACAGTGGTGACAATTCCACCCATTCGACTCCCACTAGTGGGAAAAAAGTAAGAAGAAACATGAAGGAATAAGATAAGAGAAGCAGAGAACAGAAGACAGATAGGGAAGGTTATCTTCTATCTGACACTTAATCCATAAAGCGGACAAAGACAGGAGACAAATGTTCTTCGCCTGACAGCTCGCCGATGGGATATGCCATTAAAAACTGCGATGTCCATCTGAGTGTGGTGGAAAAGAACAAGGAGACAGAACGGATTTACCTGAGGTAGGCACCATAAATGAAGAACAGGCTCATCATTGCGCCGTTCAGCAGGAACACACAGGTCACGTAGAAATATGCCGGGTCACCCATTCCTGACACAAACACGTCAACAGCCCAAGCATTACAACTTAAAAATCAATATAAGGTGATTATATCTGTTATATCTGTGAAGTGACAATCACAAATGTAAAACATTTATTGATAAGTGTAGGGATTCATTACATACTACAAAAGAGTTCCACCCTGCGTGGTTTTCCCTGCTTCTATAAAGAGCAACTTCCAAGTGTAAGTAAAGAGGCGTAAAGTTGTTATGGTCCTAAATGAGTTTGCATTTGTTTAACAGTCTGGAGACGGTGGTCACACGTCTGTTTGTGATACGTCACTTACATTTTAAAAGAACTGGGGCGCTTCAGATGTGGAAGCTGGGTCAAAGCAAAAATAGCCCATAAAACAGGTAGTATGCTGCCTGAGCCCTACTCTTCCAGCGACAACGTAGCATGCACAACCCGCTGCTGCAATCTCCGTTCAAGGCTTTTATTTTTTACTGGCATTCGAGTCAGCAGCATTTCCTGATATATCACTCTGTATTAGTTTACATATTTGGTGGATTGTTGCTTTTTAGGTAAAACTATGTAGAACTGTGCGACACTGAAAATATAATGTCAAAGTCTCCGGTTTGAACTCAAAAGCTGATCTTTGTTTCTTTATTTACACAGTTGATACCTTTAAAAATATAGTTTACAAATAACGCAAGTGGAAAAAATGCAGAACATTGTTATTTTTCCACACAAAGTACACAAAAGAGTCTAAGTGATCTAAGTGAAAGAGTTTTTGAGATAAACAGGCGAGTAGAACTGATTTCCTGATAGCAGCTACTCGTTTAGCTCAGTTTAGATCAATTCCTGTCAATGTTTGCAGCATAAGAAGGTAAACAGCAGTGCTCACCATCGCTGTAATGACCAATAAGGTGCTCAGTTGTCTAAGTATTATTTAACAACTTTATCAGCTTTACATCAAAGACATCTTGTTCCAGTAACATCTCTGTCTAAAAATGTAATGCTGAAATCAATGTGTCATTTCAAATTATACTAAAATAACGTGCAAGCTGGTAGTTACAGGAAGTGCCGGGCGGCTTACATCAGGTTTATATAAACACTGTGAAAACAGCCTGTGTACAACGACCCTGGGGTGCTTCCACTAAAGAGACTGACAGAAACAGGAGAATGCAGCTCCACTGATGACAGCAGCTTTTCTGTTTAGTCTCAGCTGATTTAAAAACATTCCTGCAAACAAATTAAAAAGTGATGTGTGCAATAAATCTGAAGCAGATTTCTCATGCTCAGGGATGCTGCAACAGAAATGATATCCATCTGGCTGTCTTGTACAGGCATTCATTAGCATCTCTTTGTGTTGGATGCCTTTGGTGACATGTCAGGTGCATCTTCGTATCCCAACTCATCTTTGTAGTTACTTGAAAGATTTAACTCACATGATTATCTGAATGAATATAATAATTTAACCAAAATGTTCTTTTAAGCTTAAGTGAAGTTTCAAAGCCTCTCTGTACTAATATGACTAACTGATTTAAAAATAAACATTCTGGGTATTAAAGACAAAACATGAAGCTCCTTAGCATAACTTAAGATAGAAAGAGTTTTATTTTAAATAAAACAACATTTTTCATTATCTATAATGATCTAAAATGATGATTTGAGGGTACAGGGGTGTTTAACCAGCTGGAGTGTGTAGTTTCTGTGTACTGTCCTTAGACTTTCTGAGCAGTGTGTGATTGCAAACCCTTGTGTTTGTGGTTCAGGGTGGCGTTCCATGGTGACAGACTTTACCTTCACAGCTGTCCACAGGAGAGAGTCCCTCTCCTCTGTTGATGGACCAGCACATCTTTGTGGGAATCCCAAAGTAACCCATTACACTAGTGTACACTCGGTACCAGCTGGCCAAGACCACCTGAAGGTGAAAGTGAAATGCCTGTTCAAACATAACATCACAAAGAGTCTTTCTGTGCTGTTGCTTCCTTTGTGGGCTCTTAACTTTACATTTCTCCATATATAAAGCCACGAGTTCCCATGATGGAGGTAAATATAAGAGTAAATCAGAGAATTATTCTTATTTCCTGACTGATTCCCAGTGGTTAACATCTAAAAGCACCAAAGAACACTTTCACATAATGAGTTTTTCTTTTAGTGGCATCGAGGTGCAGCTTAGAGACCAGCTCAGTACCTTTCTTTGTAATTGCATTTCTAAGGGTTGTAGTGTTCTTCTGACAAAAATGTAAATGAAGTGTGAGCGTTAGAAAACAGTGTCTCGTACGGTGCAGACTTCCTCTAACAGCTAATCTGAGACCTGGTTTCTTACTAATACTTTTAAGGCATCATGCTGTGTACATTTGCTTTCTTTCACAGCATGGCACTTACTAACATTCATACTTTGTATAATAAAAGGAAAGTGAGAGTTCTTCCACCCAGCTGGAAGGGAGGAGACGTCCTAAGTGAACACAGTTGTTGTTCTTGTCCATCTTTTGACTTGTATTAATCTAAATAAGAGGTTTCAAGACAGTGAAAGAGCTTAATTAAATTATTTTGGGATTCTTCAGCCTTTCCATTTGGAATAAATTCTAGTTGATTATAATCAAATAATTATCGTTACTGGAAACGTGGTTAGAATGAATATGAAAACACAGGAGTTTAAATTAGCTATAAATGTCTGATGTGCAGAGAAGTGATTTCATTCTCTGTTGATGTCAAATGTTGTCATGAAAACTCACTAATGTTACATTCAATTCAACACCAAAACCAGAGCTCATCCACAATACAAATCACAATTCATCCTGCAGACATAGTGCAACAACAATTAGGGAAAAAAAAAGGTAAGGTCAGTGCAGATAAGAGTACGTAATAAGAGGTGCAGATGGAAGCAGCCACAGGCAGAACTTATGACAAAGAAAGTTACTCCTCAGCATCTGTGGCCTAATTCGAGTGAGCTGTTAATGGTAAATGGACTTATATAGCGCCTTTCCAGTCTGGTCGACCACTCAAAGCCCATTATACTATATAGTACATTCACACGTGCACTCACACCCTGATATGCACATCGAGGGGCTAGCTGGGATTCAGGACACTGTAGTTGGAGGAAGCCAAGAGTCAAACTCCCAACTATCCGGCTAAAAGACCACCGCTCCTCCACCTGTGTTTGAAGATGCCAGTGATTCTTGGTTAATTATGTCCAAACTTCACTCAATAATAATTTAAAGAACAGTCAACAACAATGAAACAGCTGGTGGGTTTACCCTTTAAAGTACAGCTGCACAATGTATCGTTATTGCAATGTCTGTGTGTGCAACAGTCACATTACAGGTCCTGCAATGTAGAAATGAACTCAACATGGTCATTTGTCCATCTCTGGATCCACAACGTGCATGGGGACCCCCTCCATTTTCTTTTTTACCATTCCAATGTGATTGAATGAAACAAATACTCAGAAACGCAATTAGAAATAACTAAAATACAGACACCATACATGCAGCATTCATAAAAAGAGGTGAGATTGTGTAGCATGATATAAAAATACTATTTAAGCCATCTGTTCATGTATTTTTTTTCCACATTGCAAAGAAAAAAAAACAGCATCAGTTTTTGTCCAGTATCGTGCAGCCTTACTTCATAAGGTTAATTTTTATAGAGTAAGGACATCATTTGAATTCTACACTAACTGAGCAAAAACTATGTCTCCTTTTGCAGCCTTTGGTGTGACACTAACATAGAAACTGTTCTGAATCTAGCATGGTACAATGTGTGTGGTGTAAGGTGGGTAATACTACAACAATAAAAAAACATACAAAAATAAATTACCTCTGGATAAAGATTAAACCTCTTCAGTGTGTTAATAACCAGGGGATGCTCCGTCAGTCGATCATTCATGATCATATGGAGGCCGTCCAGGAAGGAAGGAGCCTCAATAATGGTTTTGTAGTAAGAATAGTATAAACCCTGGGCAGAAAAAGATACAAGTAACACAGTAGAAACATACAGGGAGAATAAAGTAGCAGCAGGAGACTATATATAAGTCTGCAACATATAGTTTAAGTCATACAGAAGAAATGTGTTGGGCAGGCTCAGCAGATGGCAACAGCTCACAGCACATTTGGTAACACGCAGCAGGGGAGAATGAATGATTTAATCTTCCCTTTTACAGTCAGAACTAACAGCTACAGTGACAGAACAGAAATTTTACCCCAAATAGGTCCACTGGTGACAATCAGAATGGAGAAATATTAAAAAGACCACCTTAAAAAAACCGTATGAACACATGAGGTGATGCGAGAGGAAAGTGGGTTAAACTGGTCTGGAATTCATACGGGTCAGAGATCATCTGTACCTGGCTTTGCTAGTTAATCTTGTTTGGTTTAGGTGTAAAACAGAAAATTACATGTTTGTAGAGGTCAAAGTCTGCGCTGTCTTTATCTTGTGTATTTGTCCTTCACCCAAAAGATGCGGTACAAACCCTTTCTCACAGCGCAGTCAATCAAAAGCTGAAGTCTGATAGTATCTGAGAAAGATGTGACGTGAGCCAGTTTTTTTGGTATTGCATAACACTTCCTGGTTCATCTTGACTTTTAATTAACTAAGCAGATGAATTTTCTTTGGACATTATATTTTATTCTACAGCCATTTAGCAGATCCTTTTATTTAAAGTTACATTCACTTTTTTTCAGGCCTATCTTTGTGCCCGAGCATTGTCATTTTTTGTTTTGTTTTTTTTTGTCGATATATATAACAAGTTAGCAAAGAAGAATATTTTTCTATGGTTTACTGTGCTTCAATACATAAGTAAGCAAATGAAATCAGAAGAAAATTGACAGGCTGAAGAAAAAAAAAACCACCAAACATACAAAAGCAAAAAAAAAAAGGGAACTATTGACAGCCAAATTGACAGTATCGGAAAATTATGCATTTAAGAAATAAGAAAAAAAATCTAACAAAGAACTCAAATAATCTGAGGGATTAAATTGATCCATTTACAGTTGGCTGATACCTCATCAAAAATGTTCTCCAAAGAATCAAAGCTGTCAAGAAGCCATTTGTAATAAAAAGGTAGCAGGGAGAAAACTATTAGGTATGCAAAATGAGACAAGACCTAGACAGATAATCATTGGCAACAAGTCTGAAGGAGGAGTGCATCCTCCCCAGAACCCAGACCAACACATTACTGACAAAGTGTGTGATCATCCGGACAGAGAAAGAGAGATTGTCCAATCTCTGTCTTTGCACGCTGTTCTATGGATCACCACACCTGTTTATATAGTGTTATCAAATTAAATCAATGGTGTCTCAAGAAGTTTGCACATTAGTGTAATCTTTAAAAAAACAGATGACTTCACAGTGGGCTGGCATCTAATGCAATAGCTCTTCAAAGAAAAAAAAAGATTACTAAAAACATGAAATAGCTCCTTCATACAATATCTTCATCTTCTTAAATAGCCAATACCTTTACTAATATTTCCACACTTTGCACTGATGTTGTACACTAATGTACTGTGAATGACTACTAAAAATATAACATTTTAATCAAAATATGGCACAATAAGCTTTAAAACAATGTTATTTATAAAACAAATGAATGCAAATGAAAGAAAACTGTTTATAATAAACTTTTTTGATTACCATTTCTGTACGAAAAGCCATTTCCTTCTCGAGGGTAGACAGATGTGAAAAGTGTCTGTCATTTTCAAAAAGCTGTGAAAGATGATGCCTAATCAAGAGATGAGAAATATATCAACAAAGAGCAACATTTGATATTTACTTCTAAACAATTTAAAAAAACTTGCACAACTTGATGGTACGTCTCACCAGTGCAGATATCCAGTCAGACCAGCTGTGGACAGAAAGAATAAACTTTCACTACGGCTTCAGATCACGTTTCAGATTTAGATTTAGACTACTTTGCATTTACAGGAAACCAAAAACGTGAAGTTTACTCAATACCTGTTAACACGTGTTGTACAGATAAGCCACATACACCAGGGGGATACATTCAAGTAATTTAAGATTTTCGTAGATTGCCACCAGAAGGTAGCATCCGTTAGAGAGCTAGCCTTTAGTTAGCTAATGTTAGCCATGTAATGAGTAACGAAGATAAGTTAATTTAGCACCAACGCTAATGCTACCAAGGTTCCAGTTTTAGCACTAGTTAGCTAAGGTTCAACACGAAGCTAGCGAGCTAACGCTCCAGACTTACCGAGGAAAAGAGTGAGCCCCAGCTTTACAACCGAGGAGGGAGTTAGCCCAAGCCTGTGTCCGATTACCGAAAGCCCGTTTGAATGCGAGCTTTTCCCTTCCCTGCCTGCTCGCCTAATGTTACTTTTGCCATGGGGCGAAACTAAAGGGCTCCGGTCGCGGTCAGTCTGAGTAGCTGGAGTCTTCCCGGACTGTTTTCTGTTTTTAACCACCATGATTTCCAGGAGGTGTGGATGTTAGGTGTGCGAGGAGGAAAAACACGAGAGGTGTGAGCTACAAAGCCCCACTGCCGCTCGTATCTGCTCCTCGGATCTGCCCCTTTACTACCTGAGTGATGCTTTGACTGGTCCCTAGTAGAAATCCTTGTGAGACTGCGCCCCCTGTTGATAGTTTTGTATTTCTGCAGCAAGCTTTGAATTGTAACCATGGTAACACCAAATGGAAAGTTGGAATAAATAAATAAATAAATATCATTGGTATTTAATTTTATTATTTATTTATTTTTTCATCAATCCATCCATCCATCAATCCATCCATCCATCCATCCACCAATCCATCCATCCATCCATCCATCCATCCATCCATCCATCCATCCATCCATCCATCCATCCATCCATCCATCCAT
>JBAMHV010000006.1:3978792-3991017 GCA_037177535.1 Pseudomugil gertrudae | reverse complement strand
ATCCATCCATCCATCCATCCATCCATCCATCCATCCATCCATCCATCCATCCATCCATCCATCCATCCATCCATCGTAATAAAAGGTAAAAATAAATTACCAACTGGGCAAAAATAAATGAACAGAATAATATACAAAATATACAAAAAACTGACAAATTTTGTTGTTGCTTAAAGATGAATGGTTAAAACATTTTCACACCAGCATCAAGGAAAATAATCCAGCTAATTATTTTTTAAAAAGATTAAAAACTTGAAACACAATAACCAAGGTAAAGTATGTCCTTGGAAGCTAATAGGAATAATAAAAAAATAGCTGCAAAAAGATGTAAAAAGCCTAAAAAGAGACAAACACAAGCTGTAACGTCACATGACACAGAACCACAAATAGGTTAATTTGTTTATCAGAATGATGTTTATGAAAAGCAATTGTAGAATTGTCTTTGTGTTGCAAAATGATAAATGTAAATGAACATAAAACAGCTTTAAAAAACTCCCAGCAACAACAGTGACACGTCCCAAACATTAAAAAAGACAGATGTGACAACTGGAAAAGTAATGTCCAGTAATAACAACAAAATATTCAGAAGAGATGAATTGACACTGTAGCATAAACTGAAAATAGAGTGCCAAAAACAGTTTGAACACTGCAAAATAACATGAAAAGTGTTTTTACATGTAGAAAATGTAGCAAAGCTGGAATTTCTCATCAGCAAGACATGAAACGGGCTGCATGATGGGGCAGTTGGTTAGCACTGTGGCCTCAGAGTAAGAAGGTTGCTGGTTCGAGCCTCGGCTGGGGCAGGGGTCCAACCAGTAACCTTTCTGTGTGGAAGTTTGCATGTTCTCTCTGTGTTAGCGTGGTACTCCAGGTACTCTGGCTTCCTCCCACAGTCCAAAGACATGCACCATGGGGATAGGCTGATTGGAGACTAAATTGCCCATAAGAGTGAGTGTGTGCGTGCATGGTTGTTTGTCTGTGTGTGTTGGCCCTGTTCAGGGAATAAGCAGTAGACGATGGATGGATGGAAGACATGAAGCCTTACATGAGACCAGTAGATGTCACTGAATGACCACAGTATGCCTGCTGACTTTAGCTACAAGCACAATCTGGCCTCATTGTGCAGACAGACACAAACAGGCAGAATGAGTTGATCTCATTTGTTTAGCTTGGCCTGAGAGAAGTAAGAGCGGGGATGAGGGTGGAATGAAGGGTATTCAGAGGGGCTGTGTTTGTTTTTTTATATTCTCATAAGCAACATATGAGAATATCTGAGAAACGCCACGTAAATGAACCAGGAAATAAACACAGACTTCACATCTGTGCAGAGCGACGGGCAGGTGTTTTGAGTGTCTGAACATCCTTTGTTCTGGGAAAATGGTTATTGTTTACATCTTTGTCTATTCCCATTTTCATTTTTGCTCTTAGTTATAACTCATGGTAATTTTCTGCATTCTTATGAGAAATTTTCCCACAGTAGTTTGAGTTCACATAGTTGCATCAACAAAATGAGGTGTGTGATTCACACTCAAGCACAAAGTTATCGACTTTAGGAAACTATAAACAAACATTGAACAACCAAAGTATTGTTTTTTTTACTTAAAATTACTCATAATGACGGTAAAGTAACAGAATAACTGCTCAGGAAAAAAAAATCAAAGTTTCACAATGACCCAAAGCTCATCTCTTAACCTGACTCAAGAGAAAGGTCACACTATAAGTAGGATGCATGATGGACACTTAATTAGCTTCCAATATAGGACGTGTCACTGGGAAACTGCTAAAGCTCTGTAGTGCGTCTTGAAGAAATTGTAAAAATACAAACAAATGCTGCAAATGTCAATGAACTAAAGCAACATTTTAAAGCAAATGGACCACAGTGATCTGAAGGACCACACAACTTCTTCCTTTTTAATGTGTTTTTGTACATATACCCAATAATATAAGCTGCATGGAACAATATTATTCTCTTTTCTTTTTTTCTATACATAATACATGCATTTTCAAAGCTTTAATGAGTTTATATAGCAACTCTTATTGCCAATTAGGTTAAACTTTAAAGTATTTATAAAGAAGTTTAAAGTAAAAGCATTTGAGTAAATGAGTCTTGTTCAAGTTCTCTGAGTTAAATGGTCTGAACTGTCTTGATCAACCAATTTTTTTAACAATATGTCATTTGCAAAATGGGTTTTCTTTTCTTCTCTTGAGCTGGTTTAATGTCAAACATTTTTACACAACCGTTCTGAAACCCCGTGCATATTTGACACTGTGTTTGTTGTTATACCACCCTCAACAGTTGTTGGAGCACCACGCATTCTGCTTGTCCAAAACCCCGCCTGGAAACCACCAGCACATGTGGACATGGGATAAAAACCCTTTCCTGCACGCCACATCTCTCATCATCAATTCCAATTTCCATCCCAGCAGGTCCTCGCTGTGCCTCCTCACCACTGTATTGTTTTCTCAAACTCCCTGCATATTCGAGGCAGCTGGGTCAGGCCAAAACACCATAACTGAGGCTGAGTGGTTACCAGTGCTGCCAGAAACACAGAGGTGTTGCTGGAAGGCACGTCGGTGAAGGACAAGCTATTGAAAACTGTTAGCTCAGCTTGTGATTACACTGAGAGAATTTGTTTTTACAGTAAACACAGAATGGCAGGGTGGGTACTAACTGGGTTTTTTGGCTGAGTCTGTGGAGTATGAGGGCTGACAACACTGTCTATCCCAGAGGCTTGGTTTTGTTGTAAAGGACCGCCTGCTAATTACAGACAGCTGCCTGGAACAAAAAGGAAAAAACTAGAAATGGGCTATTTTTTGGTTTCCTTCTTTTGCATTTTTAACCAAAGTCAAAGTGTTTGGTGCAGTGTTAATGTCTTTATATGGCAACTAATTCTACTTCATGCAGGCAGTTTTCTTTGTAAAAGACATTACATTCCAAAAAAAACCTGAAAACTAAATAAAGGGAACCAAGTTTAAGCTAAATATGAACGTGTTGTCAGTTCATAGTGTTAATTTTCTATTTGTTGCTATAAAATTGCACGATTCTGTCAATATACCGACTTCCCTATCAGGTGTGTTTGGTGAACAGTTGTCTAATTAAATGGCCTAATTAAGGCCTAACTGTAATTCTTATTAATTATTACTGACTGGTTAGGTTTAAGCTTAGAAGCTGCATTGTTTAAATAAAGTTCACAGTTTTAACTGTGATTCATAATTATGTAAATAATCGCAGAGAAGCGTGTTGCAAAGAGCTTCTTCTTGTTTCTTTGGAACTGAAATTTGGCTCCAGATGCTTTAACACTGATACCTTAAAGGTAGTAATGAGCAGAGAAGGATGGCCATTAATCCCACAAATGGTAGATTTACACATGCTGTTTACAATAATACACCCACACACACACACACACACACGTGTCATTTATTGAAAACCAGTTTTGGCCACACAATGAAAACATGTTTTAGTGTTTCTAGTTGGCAATTGTTAGATTTGTCTGGTAGTTTTAGATAATTTAGCTTAATATGTAATGCAATTAACTTACAAGAATGATGAGAGCATATGTCTCTCTCTGTCTCTCTCTGTGTGTGTGTGTGTATATTTAGCAGTGGATTGACTGAACACCAGGGAGAAATTCATGTACATGCCAAATGGCGCCGCGTGTGTGGTTGTAACATGTCTAATAAGGAACATTATCTGTCAATGATCACTTGTTGTTAGAGTATCAGTTATCCAACACTAAGATCCATCAGTTTTCTCTGGAAACCAATTCAATTAGAGCTCTCCAGGGGCCATGGAGCTGCAACGTGACATCAATTAGACCACAGAGGACGGAGCCTGTTGCAGCACGGTTGTATAATTATATCTATGTCAGATAAAATGTACAAATTTCAGTTATTTGCCCACTTTTTAATCAATTGGACACTGATTCTAACTAAGTGTAAGACTTTAAATTGGACAGAAAAAAATAAAGCTCAGATTCTTGCTTATTATTGGACTAATGAGTTCAGTTTAATTTATTTCAAAGTGCAAAAGTACATCATAGTCTATTGTCTAGGCTCAGATGAGGCTCAGGCAAAAACTAGATAAAAATTCTAAAAAAATATATATCTCATAATCATGATAGTTTAAAGTCTTATTTATTATTATAACGCCTTGCTATTTTTCTTTGTCAGCTATTTTGTGTTAATGTAAATTAGAAGCTCAACCCTTTTAAGCATGACCAACATTCTTCTTTTTGTCCATGATATTCTCAGTTGGTTGATTATTTGGCCTAAATGATGTATCAGCAGATATAGCATCATAAAGGCCAAACAACGCAGCAAAACAGATTATTTTAAACACAGGGATGTCAACAGGGACCTTTCATCATCTTCACATCGTTCTCTCAAGCTTTGGCTTTCTGGAGGAAGGGTTTGGCACATAAAAGAAATTATCCAAATTTTGATGCATATTTTTTCACTTGTTTTTGTAAAATACTACGGTATTTACTATTTTTTATACTATTAATTATCTACTACCTACACAAACACAACTCCAAGTTAGTGCTACCATCATGCACTGAACCTTTTTCTTGATATCATTGCAGACATGTAATTATATATTCAGTTTTGATCTTTGATCTCACAGCCAATTTAAGATCTGATTGGTGGAAAATTTGACAGGATGTGTCATCATTGCAATTTCTGGGTGAAAATACAGGTGTCTTGGAAACATAGCAGAGCTTTGAGGTTTTTTTCTTCAATGAAAATGTGACAAATATAGCTGTTATCATTAATCACTCACACTTTGTGGCTGGTTTGTAAACCTCCTGGATGGGATAAAAAGTGCCTGGAAGACTTCCTTAGATACATAAATAGTAAATTGTTGATCTCAATGTATCCTTCGAGTGAATGAATGGCAGTTAAATCACCAGTTTACTCGGTGTGTCTTCAGAAGAATGCTTAGTTTAGGAAAGCAGTTTGGGTAGGAGTTAAAAGTTTTAATGTAGGAAATGACTCACAGCAACACTTGTTAATATTTGTCTTTGTAGTATTAATCTGAGCTGCTTTGATATGAATTATTTTCTGATGTTGTCATTGCTCGAAAGATTTCTACGATCATTTAACTCTGGAGAATTAAACATTACCTGTCCATAAAGCATGAGAGTGAAATAAAGCACCACACTTTAAAGGTTAACACGAATAAAGTCTGACTTTATTCTAATGTTCTGACATGTTTTGTCTCAGATCTAGCAGGTGTTTTGCCCCCTAGGTCATTGTCATGGCAACACCTGTTTTATGCAGACACAATGATGCCCTTGGCCTCATTTTAATCCCGGTAACACAGCTGCCTGGATTACCGCAGCACCTTGACCTCTAGTGTCTGAATCCCTTGCTTCCCGGAACAAAGCTGACAGACGGGTTCACCTGCCGCTTTGCTGATGGAGAGATAAACCGAGGAGGAAACATCAGGCTGAACATCAGAAATACACCTTTGTCAAACAAATAGCTGTGTGGGGAGGAAATTTATCGAGCTTAAGCACTTTACTGAAACATCCTATTTATGGGAAATGTTTTGACATGAGGATTCTAAATTTGCGCCCAGTTTAAATGACAGTATTTAGGTATATATAGATATCCTGAAAAAGTGGTAAAAGTTATAAACTGGGATTTACAGGACCGTTTTTTCCCCATATGTCAGCATGTTGCAGTATAACACCCATTCCTTTTTACATACTGGGAAACAAGACCAACTAAAAACTGTTGACATGTCCAGAATAATTGTATGAAAAATTAAGTCTTTTTTAAAAAAAATCTACAAATTATATGTTAAAATGTAATCATTTAAGGAAAGCAGGTTAACAAAACCATAATGTACTGATCAACTATTCAGTCAGTTTCAACAACAAATATGACTTCTTTTTTTTATCCAATTTTTATTATTTATAGAATTAACATCATTTCAGACAGGGAAGTTAAGCTCCAACCTGTAGTTTAATAAATTGTTAAATCAGAGGAATACAAGTTTAGTTGATATAAATGGATGTAACAAGAGATTTTTATATGTGGAAACAATCAAAAAGTGGCAACACAGAAAGGACTCACTGTCCTGTAGCTAATGAAATCAAATCAGCTTCATTTGTAAAGCACCAGTTCACACGTCATCACGAGGGACTTTCAAAGACACAGTCCAATCTGGTTATAATCCATTTCACTGTAATCCAATTAGACCAGATTCATTATTTAATCCACATTTGTCCAGTTCATAATGACTGTGTTCATATAATAATAACTCACAAAATAAAAAATAGAGAAAAAAGAGTTGTTTGGGGAAACAGTTGGATTGCTTTCACCTGGGAAACTTTAGTCCAGACATTCATGCTGATGCTGCTGTTTTGAACATAACTTTACTTGATATCCCGTTCTCACTGCAACACCTCTCTCTAATTGTTGGCCGTCTCAGCCATGCCGAAGTACGGACTAAAATCTGCTTGATCCATCTTTACAGTGCTACAACAGCACAGAGCTGTTTGGCAGGATAAAGGGGATCTAACAAATCTCCAGTGTAATCCAAAGAGTGAAAACAGAATAAAGAAGTTGTTAAAAAGGTAAGAAGGTAGACAAGGGGCAAGTGAGAGGCCATGCAGTGGGTTGAAAGAAAGGCCATGATTGGCTCAAGTTGGTACAGAAAGAATGTTTCCCTTGGTGCTGTGCTGTGATTTCCTGTCCTGTGATCATCTCTTCCATATGATTAGGCGATGTGCAGAGCATGCAGTCACATGACGGCCTTTGCTCCACGCTGGCTGTTCAAACAAATGAAGCAAAACAGTGACAAAGTCAGCGGGTCAACACAGGGAGGATTAGCTGCAGCAACAAGGAAGACACATGGCTGATGTGGTTTAACTACCAGGGCAAGCGCATGTTGGTGCTGTTAGTCTTGGCACCCTGCCTCACTAATATGTGGTTGCACTGTGTTCTAGGGATGGAGAAACTTATGACAAGCATGTGTGTGTGTGTTATTTTTTAAAGTATTTCACCAGTGTTTGATTTTCATGTTGATAACTTTAGTTTTTTAACCTGACCTTTGAAAAAGATTCAAAACCACAGTGACATACACAAACATATGCTCACACACATGGACCCATATGAAAGTAGACCTAACCCGCTCTATGTAATATAATTAGCCCTAATTAGTGACCTCCTATTCAGACCCTACACAATGTCACAGGGGCCCCACTCTCCCCTTGCAGCAACTTCCCAATACACACTCACACACCCAGTCAAGCTATCTCACCCTGATCAGCACAAGCCTCCTGAGTCACACAGCTGGGGCTCTGTGGATAATGGACCAGTTAACAATGACAGACCGTGTGCCAAACACAGAGAGGAGCCTAAAAAGCCACGCTGAAAAAAAAAAAACAAAGTCTGGAGTCATGTTGTCACATCAGTTTGCAAATGTCATGTCATAAGTTACGTCACTAGAAGCAAAACTAGAGAAAAATAACCAAAATATAGAAAGTAAATCTGTTTCATGAACAAAAACAAACCAAAGGCAGTGTTGAAATATGAAGGTAAAAAATGAGAGAACAGAAAGATGCAATGACGTGCGTGTGTTAGATTGCTACATACTCTGTGCGAAGGGTTTTTATATGTGTGTTTTTATCATGAAAAGCACTTTGTGTTGCCTCATGCATGGAAACTAATAAAGAAATAAAGTTTGATTTGAAAACTGGTGAGTTGAGATGGAAGAAAATGACATGGAAATCATCACTAGCAAGAATTGGGAAAAATAAACCCAAAAAGCAAAGCAAGGCAAGTTTGTTTGTTTGCATTATCTGTGTAAGGGAAAAGAAATAAAAACAACATTTAAATATTAAAATTTAATAAAAGAATTACATTGAAATTACATCAAGGGATTAAATATTAATTAAAGTAAAAACTAAATCCAACGAGTCAAAGAAAACTTAACAAAAACTTATAAACCAGATTGTGCCAATAAGGGATTAAAATTTCCCTGCAGGGAATATTTAAATGTTTTATTTCAAGGCTACCGTAAATGTGTATTTGGTGGAGATGAAACCCATAAAATTTATGTATTTAACCTCTTCAACTATTTTCAAATTCACAGTTTTCATATCTAATATACAGAACGGAAAATTGCTGCATTTCCTCTTAAAGGGAAATAATAAGAGCTTCATTAAGGGATACCAGAAATCCCTTTTCTTAATTTCTATTTCACTAAAAATGTCTCCTCAGTTACACTCAATGGTGAGTTAAGCTCATAACACTTCAGGGACTAAAAGATGCCTTTTTATAGTAAAAATTTATTTAGCTGGAACACGATTATAAGTTTTTTTTACACCTTAAAGCTTCAATGTTGATGATGGAGGATGAAAAAAAGAAAAAGTGACAACAAGCTAAATGTATAAAAAATAATCTGCAAAACTCTTTAAGAGCTGCTGTGCAAAGCAGGACACATCATGTTTGACGTCAAAGTAATTAAAAAAACATGTTGTATAGTTTATATTGTTTTAATCATCTAATCAAATGACACTCTTCTTCTCCAGCTTCCCCAACTTCCGCTCAGCCCTCCTCATCCAGTATTACTCCCTCTCTCATTACCATCCTTGGTTTTGTCTAAGCCTCTTAATGTTATGTACCTATTTAAGTATTTGGGAAGCAATCTGGAAAGCCAATTGTTTTAATTAAAGCAAAGAATCACTGAGCACTCGGCACACATTGTGTGAATGCTTGTGTGTAACTCCACCAACAAGTTTCTCCTGTCCCTTGTCAACACCACAGCGGTTTAATCTTTCCTGCCTTGTGCAAGTATTAAAAGATTATGAGTGTTCTGCATGGCTTCCTGCACACCGCATAAGGGGCTGTTTCTCTGGGGGGCTCTTGGTTAATTATCAGAGAGGTATGAGGTGGAGGTTGATGGGGAGGAAGGCACCTGACAATGTAGTTGTATAGTGGTTGTAATAAAGTGCTTAAGTCACCTTTATGGTTAAAATAAAATAGCAAGTTGGTTTTAACTCAATGCAAGAGCCAGATTCCCTCATATAGCCACTATTTTTTGCCATTTGTAGTAACTTTATTTTAAAAAGAAAACTGTTCTTATATGAATATTCTTTCCTGTTTGCTTAAAGGCTGAGTTTTTAAAGACCTGATAAACTTGTTTAGTTTTATAAACCAGAAAATATTTTAGATATTTAAATATTCAGTTTTTTAAATACATGTATAGCTAAAAATGTGCATAATGGAGTCAGTTTAAGCTTAAAAGTAGCAACAGAAAACCAGAAGAACTACTAGAAAACACAGTGAGCTGAAAGATTATTTTATGAAGAATACTTTTGATATCAAATCTACTTTCTTGCCCATACCTCACATTGTTCCACAACTGGCAGCAGTTTATTCTAACATATAGCTTTAACAAACATAAATCAAAGCAGGGAAGCTGTTCAAAGACTGCTTCGGATTTTACATGCTACTAGTTACTCGAGTATCAAACTGACATTTGCAAAACCTCCTTAAAAGAAGTATTAATATCATATCATATGCAATTTGCAGCAGATCAGGGAGTAAAGCAAGGTCGTCCAATGATTTGAGTACATTCTTCACGCCTCCAGTGTCGGCACTGCTGATGTGAATAAATTGGCTCACATTGGCTGCCGTGTTTCAGTCTGTTTGCCTTAGTGGACCTGTGGCTACACATGTAGGAGTGAAAGAATAATTAATTCAATGTAAAACGCTTTGGGTACCTTGAAAGGCACCATATAAACTAAATGTGTATTATTATTATTATTATTATTATTATTATTATTATTATTATTATTATTATTATTACAAAAATGGATTCTATAAAATAAAAAAAGATATTTTCTCAGCACTGCATCAAAAATGTGTTTTTTTTATTGTATTACCACATGAAGGATTATTGCTGATGACCTCTGTCAAGTATAAAGTATGAAGTTACAGTTACAAATTCTACTTAAACCCTTATGTTATCTTTCCTGGCGTCCATGTCAACTTCTCTGGGCTCTGATGTATCTGGAATGGACCATCACTCTGTGTGTATTGTGGTCAGACCAATCAGTATTCAGCGAGGTGCTCCTTCCTTAAATGGAAACTAAAGAAAGGGCGATTCATTTCCTTGGTCCGGTTATGGACCAGACTTAATTCAAACTGATGAAATAGAAAAGCAAGGTGTATAAGGTTGCAGAAGTGTATTTTTTTAGAAAAGTTAATCAACATTTTAACATGGCATTCATAAAAATATGGATGTAAAAGAAAGGAGTCACCACAAAATAATCCAAAAGCAACAGAAAACTTGCAGGAGTAAACTGTTAAAAAACATAAACATGCTTGGTCATATTAATTATAATTTTTTGTTATTATTACAACCCTCTCTGCACCCCACCATCCCACCGTTTAAAGCTGTAAGTCTACACATCTCTGTTTCTACACAGCATGTGAGGGAGTAGGCTGTGATTTTTTTTTCCTCCAGGCAGGACATGTGTAAGTGTGTGTGTTCTCATTAACACAAGCTCCAGGTACAGAGGCGAGCTGTAATAGGCTCTTTCAGCACCTTGGCTGGTTGGTGTACTGCAGTGATCTTTCAGCGGCTGGGCGCCCCGCTTGCACCTCTCTACTCACTGCAGTCCTTCAATTAGCAGTTTATTATTGCAGGGGCCCTTCAGCTTCAGCCCCCTGGATGCTGATAGCTGCATGCCAATACAGCCACTGACAGTGTGTGAGTGTGTGAAAGAGATGCGGTGTCTGAGTGTGGAGTGATGCTTTTCAGCAGCAGTGTGTGGAGTTTTAGACAAACATGCGAAAAGTTATTAAGTTTAAGAGTTTCAGTCCTGCAGAATACACTGATGCATTTAGGTTTGTGGTGGTCTGCGTGCCTCTATTTGCACGTTTTCACCTGAAAGGTGTCTTCATCATGGTGCCACTATGGGCGTCATTTAGAATGCAACTATAGAGCAGTTTCTGTTTTATCCTTCATGACGCATGACTAACATCTTACTGAGACACTGTCTGTTATATAATATTATTTAACCAGGCTACTGACATGTTTATATTTTGCATAGTTAACACAATGAATTTTATGTGAGAACAAAAGCTTTTGTATAAAACTTTCAAATGGTTTTATTGAACAAGGAAGTGCAGTTGTAGAGAGTTGTTTATGCCTATAGGTGATGACATTGTCTGGCCAATCAACACTCTGCATTGTGTCACTGTCAGAGTATCGTTTTGACTTAGTTCTTTTAAAACCTTATCTCAGGCAGCACCAATTAAACAGCATTGGTTACTTGGTGTAAATAATAAAACGCAAACACTCAAATGTCCAACAAAAGAAAAACAAACTGAAGTGAACAACAAGCTTTGATAAAAAAGATACTTAGAAAGTGAACACATTTGTGGTTACGTACCTCCTGATTTTTACAAACTGCCATTCATTGTGTTGGTCATAAATAAAATAAATGAACAAAATATAATGAACAAACAGAAAGAGCTGCAGGACTGAGTTTATGTTGGTCTGTCTCTTCGGGCATTAGTACAATCCATCAGTGTCAGAGAACATAAAAGTGCTCCAAATATTACAAAAACCACAAAGTGCTTAAAAGTTAATCAGACACACTGAAAATGTGATGACGTTCTGCAAAGCAGAGGAGGTTAGGACAAGAGATGTCCAATATTATCTTCATACTGATATTATATGCCGATATTGCATTAAAATATCATATTGAAACATTTTTTACTTTTTTATGACAGTTTTTACACAACATGTAAATATTATATATCAAATGCTTTAGCCTTATCTTTTAATCAAAATAACAAAAAATACTAAACAATATATTAATAAAGTGGGATCAAAAGACAAACAAAAAACATATGTGGTAATTGGTCCAGTTATGCAGAAAGAAACGGGACAATACAACCCAACTAACAAACTAAGTGCATATAAATATATAAGTATATACAAAGGATATAAATAAAGAATACAAGATACCTAACAGAAAACTAAAACTAAACCTGACACAGGAAATAAGGAGATCATAACAATAAAACAAGCATAAAACCAGCTGAAAACCACAACAAAAGCTGGTTTATGTATCTGTGACAAAGTGGATGAGTACCACCAGTTGTCACCTTTTGTTTCCTATATGGTTTAGGCCAATTGGTGATATCATTGGAGTAAACCATGTATGGAGGGCATGAAGTGGCAAGGTGTTACAGAAA
>JBAMHV010000006.1:3945708-3969521 GCA_037177535.1 Pseudomugil gertrudae | reverse complement strand
GCCATATCTTGTGTTTTTCTTTTTCTTTTCTGTTTTTGTGCATGAAATTATGTTTTGATGCTAATCAAATAAATAAAAAAAAATGTATCGTATATTGTGATTCAGGTAAAAAAATAAATTGAGATATAAGTTTTAGTTAATATCGCCCAGCCCCAGCTAGAGGCAAACATGTGAACAAGAGTACAAATACATTTTTTTTGTATGGCGTCACCTAATGACAATGTCATTATACGGCGCTTCACAGACATCAATTTGAGCCAAATCAATAAAAAAAATAGCCTAGCTAAGGGAAACCAAAAGATTGCATCAAATCTTGACTTGAATCAAATCCCCCAGTCTGAGCTGCATGAGGCGACAGTGGGAAGGAAAACTCCCTTTTAACAGGAAGCAAACCCTCTACTAGAACAGCCATCTGTCTCGACTCACTGAGTGGAGAGGACAGGAAACACAGATTAACACACAATGCAGCTTTTTTCCTGGAAAACCTGCAGAAGTAAACACAATGGGGGTAGTTTTGAGGGGCACCTCTTATCTTTTTCGCAACTACCAGCATCTTCATGATTTCTCCTCCTCATTTCACAAATAGCTGGCTCTTACTTACAGAAATACCCGGGGAACACAACATGACCGGCAGATTTCAGTGTCCAAGTGTTGTGTACTGCGCCTGACGATAACCTCCAGGGTCTTGTTATACAAACAGGCCTTTAGACAAATGCTTTGTGCTAAGTCAACAAGTAATCTACATTCCCTATTATGATATAAAGCCTGAAATAAAAAAAAAAACACTTCTCAGGTTGTCCATTGTTGGGACTCTGAAGAAAGCTTTGCTCGCTGGTTTCCAGTGTTGTAAACATAGCATCAGCAATGTGAGAGGTAAACAGGACACAATTAGATCAAAATATTGCAAATATCTAAAATATATACTTATTAACATAACCAAACACCTTTTGAAACTTCGGTGAGGGAGTTTTAATGCTCTAAATAATAACATTAGCTTTCATCTGGGAGTTTATTTTGGTTATATTTTATGACTTCATACCTTATAAAGTTGCAAATAAAGTTTAACAAACACTTTCCTGCACAGTTATCACTGTAATCTAACTTCAGACTCTTCTCTCCTCTTCTCTCCATGTGCACAGCATGGGACCAAAGAGAAGCATTAGCTGGTGGTCAAACCAAATCAAATCACAAGGTTTTAACTGGACGACATTGATGAACTGTGGAAAATAATTCCTCATGACAGTCCATCAATCTCATTCATATTCACTTCCCTCCTCACATCTCCACGGTTCCCCCTGCAAACCCTGAGAATGTGCTAAATGACCTCACACACTGACAGCACTGCTGTGCACACACTTGATAGAGACCTCATTGATGAGGCAGTGCCTGCCAATACAGTAACACACACTCACAGAGGCTCATCAGTCAGGAGGTCACAGCGACCCCATCATCATCACGCTGGCTGGAATAGGCAGCGGCATTGCAGCAATGACATTGGTTGTCTGTAGCAAATTTGATGACTAAGAATTCCAAATATGAGATTAGTCTCTCTGACTATCCTGCTCCTAAGTGCCACTCCACACAAAATGGGGCTCTAAGAAGATAATAACCATTCAATTGCTTTTATAGGGAGGAAGTTATTTAATTACAAGCCCCTGCAGTGAAATTTAGCCATGAGTGGACCTCAGCCGGACACGACAGAAAGAGCAAACAATTTAATATTATTTTAATAAGAGGAAATCTGAAGGTGAAGTTTATCTGATGGTGAAAGAAAACAACTTTGTAGGAAGTTTTGGACTGAAAGACTGAAAGATTTTTCTTTAAATGTTAACAGTATTTCTTATAAGAAAGAAAACTGCATAGACGTTAAGCAGCAACTGCATGGTGGAGTAGTGGTTAACACTGTTTGAGCTTCCGCTGGGGGAAGGTCCGAACAGAGGCCTTTCTGTGTAGAGTTTGCATGTGTCTGCTTGGGTTTTCTTCAGCTTCCTCTCACTATCAGAAGACATGCATGTTAGGCTAATTGGTCACTATAAATCATCCTTTGGAGTGAGTGTGAATATGTTGGCCCTGCAGCAGAGTGGTGAGGTGTCTCGGGTATACCTGCCTCTCACCTGCTAATTGCTGAGATAGACTCCAACTTCCCTGTGATCCTAAACTACATTATGTCATATTGAAAATGAATGATTATTATATTCTAAATTATAATTCCCTTGTTTGTGTTGCTCAAAGTTTATTCTTCACATGTAGAAGTACAGCATCTAATGTATATTGAGGGCATGAAAATACACGATGTACCATTAGCTGACGAATACAGACTAAAAAGTACTAACCAGGACAGTAACACAGCCTCCAAATAATCCAGTTTATTAAACCTTGTATGTAAAGTGTAAAACACATAGACAATCTTCTGGTCTTCTGGGGTAGTAATAGCTCACTCTCAATGAGTTCATTCTTTTTAAAATGGTCAATTCTCAGATCTAACATTCACCAGATTCACTTAAGTTTCTTTATGTAAAAATATTTTTAAGATGTTTCTGCTGAACTTTGCCAGATGTTCATATTGTGGTGCCCTAACGACAGCCAATTCAGCACCTTCTTGCATCCTGTTTCTTCTCTGATGTCTCTCCAATCAGTACAAGTCAGTTTTCTTTCTCTCTTTCTTTTTCTGACTTCTTTTTGACAGTGTCTTGCTGGCATTTAATGCACATTGCATAAATATTCACATTCCACGATGGCTCAATGTTAATGAGTCAGAATCACTGGGTTTTAATGTACAATAGGTTGCATTTTTCTTAAAAAAAGAGAAATCAGACAAAATATTTTAACTTAATTAAGCTTTAAATCCTATTATAATAATTCCAAGATCAAGAATCACATTTTTTATAGCTGATTTCCTAAAATGCAGCAGAAGAAATCACGTTATAAGTATATCTACTAACTCATCAGGCTTGAACCACTTTTAAAGGCCATTTAGTAACAGCTGAATGCATTACATAAAGCTATTAAAAGGATCTTTAAGTGTAGAATGTGTTGTTTAAGTAAAATGCATGATCAACACACGGTTTTAAAAAAATCTGATGTCACTTTGCACTGAAACTTCCCATCTCACACGAGTCACATTTGGTTGTAATTTGCATTTCAGGAGCCTTTTTAATGTCACAAAACTTAATTTTCCTGCTTTCAGATGCATAAATAGATAAAAGAAACAAATCACAGGCACAATCATTTGTAAATAAAAAGAAACTCTGGAAGCGGGTAGTATTTTCTCCTTCTCTACCAATGAAAACTAAGTGCTGCAGCATGGCCGACAGTCCAGCTAAAGGAATGAACGTGGTTGACCATTCTTCCTCGTCTCTTTGGCAGCATCCACTCAGAGCTGTTGAAAGTCAGAGGCAAGCTCGCCCTCTCCCCAACCCGCTACCTTCAGCTTAATCCTGTTTGTCTTCATTTACCAGGATTGAAGTGGAGAGACCTCTCTGAATCCCCCTCACTGACTCCTCTGCTTAAAAACATTTCCTGGACTGTATCTATGTGCCCTCCTCCAGGACAACTCCTATTACTTGCAAATTACAGGCTCTGTAACCCAGTTACCCACAGAGGGTTCTGTTCTTCTTGAAATCGACAGTTTACAGGAGATAGTGGCTCATCCAAGGGCAAACCACAGCCATGTGGATCGTCCTCGTGGAGGAAGATGTCGAAAGCTTGGACATACCTTTTCATTAATTGTGTTTAAAGTAAGAATCCTGACATTGTTTGGGTTGCAGTAAAACGCAGATGTCTACAGCCCAATACCTTAGAGTTTATGTGTTTAGAGCAAAAAACAAACAAATTCAAACATTTAATTGTCACTTTGGTATCACATGATAATTGATTTTTTACTTTCCTTTGTTCTCCCAGGAGACAAGAGCTATTAAAAATATTGATTAATCCTTTAAATTCTCATCCTGTGTGTGAAGAGTAAGAGGAAGAGATGTGTGTGAAGATAATCATCCGTGAACAATTAAGTGCTAGTAAATAAACCAGGCAATACATCAATTTCTGATCCATTTTGTGACTTGCTCTTTACTTGTTCAAACACCTGTAAGAATGGTTGTGATATTTTATCCCTGTCAAAAGTTCCACTGCTTACGCATGAGTAGAATACACTGTCTGTCAACCATTGTTTTCTTCACAAATATGTTAAAATCTACAAACATTAAATCATAAACTTGAGTTTTGTTGTTGTTTTTCTACACAATGATAGCAATGTTCACAAGACTGTGCGACCACACACTTTGAAGCGTCTGTCGGCCTCTGTGCCGATCCCGCAGCACAATACCTGGATGCGGCAGTGTTTTCTTAATAAACATGACTGTGGGAATCAACGGCTCGACTCTGCGGGCCACACACTCTCTCTACTGCAACTATTTTTGCACCCACTGCACTGTTCCTTCAGTTAAAAGCACACACGGAGAAACCTGACTCGTGCTTTCATGATCAAAATGAGGACTTCCTCCACTTCCATGTTATGATTTCCTTCTTTTCCCAGAATTCTTTCCTAAATGAAGAACTGAAAGGTGGCACGGAGTTTGAACATATCAGCTGTGTCTGTTTCTGCAGAGTATAAACACAGTAGGCAGCATAAAAACTGGTGCCACTCATGTTGATTCCATCTTATAATCATCTGGACAAAAGTCTTTTCTATTACATTGTTTTCAGTTGATCAGTATCTGTTGATAAAGTTTTGAAATGTTTTGTGAGTGCCACATTTAAGATTATTTGTCTTTTTTGTTTTACAATTAACATTATGGGTGAGCCTTATTACTGTATAAACATGTTCTAAAACCTCTTTCAACTGGACATAAAAACACCACTTACACAAAAATACACTTATAAGTATGGCAGCTTTGCAATAGTTGGAGTAGTTTCAATGAACTTCATACTTTTTGATGTGCTGTTGGCTGCAAAGGAGCACTTATATAGGTAACCTCCTAAACACACACCTGATAAACTGTACAAAATGGTCTGTTTTACTAATACAAGTTATGAAACATTCAAATGATGGTCCAGACCTTGTAAAACTGCTAAATGCAATCTTTTTATGTTGTGTACAGGGTTGTTGCTACAAGTGATCAATAGATGGGCACCATTAAGCTGATGTTTAAGCTTTGTTTAAGCTGATGCACATGCATTAAAATATAAACATAACAAAAACAAAGCTAATTTTTTCATTACTTTGCAGTCAAATTGGCATTATAGAGCCTATCAGGTCATTTTAACGTGTCAAAGGTCCAGCGTTTGGAAATAGCTGTATGTAGTGGCTTAAACTGTGAACTGGATCCAGCTGAGTGGTCCACCTTGCTTGATATGTTGGTGATGCAGTAGGGCGAAGGGGGAAAATAAGAGAAATTGTGTCATTTGTAACATTTTAGTGTATAAATCCATAGAAAAATACAGCAATTCTTGATTTTTATTAAATTAACATATCATCAAAACGTGATTAACAGCCCACTTTTTATATTTTCAGCCATGATGTGTGTTCTGCACAGCATAGATTACCACCATGGATTATGTACAACAAGCTTGTGCATACATGTTTACAATTCTCATGCATGACAGGTAACATGCTATATATTTCAAATAGTTAAAAATAAGTATTCTGTATCATCATCAAAAGCTCAAAGTAAATGTCTTGGCCTTTTAGTAGAAAGATCTGGTCCTTGATGTTCAATGGGAACCTTGCAACAAGCATTTCACAAGAAGATGTGACTTAAATAAATGATCAAGTTTGCATTTTAGAAAATGCAGCTGGATGCTGGACCACTTCTGCACCAGAAAACTAAGAAATTCTCAGGAACTTTTCCATTTTCCTGTTAAATAACAAGATGGTGTATGGCAGTAATGCTAATACAGTCTGAATGGAGCAACTTCAAATGAAATCCTGTCATGTACAGCTTCACCTAACCCGTACCCAGCCTATAAAAGCATGAGGATTGCACTGCTCAGGTTTTGTTTCTCTTCACGTGAGCATTAATTTGGTGAGACAGGAAAGTGAAGCAGCTTTGAGAGACTGTGATGTATGACTCTGATAAGTGTAGAGGTGTGGAGATCCGTGCACACACAGACTTACGAGGCTGCAGGAGTGGTTTGCAGGCCTCCTACAAGAGGGGATTAGGTTAAGCTAACTCTCGGTCATTTACAGTTTATCACTAAGAGGCTGTTTCTGCCAACTACTTTAGAGCACTTTCAACAGAGAGACTGGGTCTGGGAATTTTCACGCCGATTAAGGCTTTATTCGTGCCTTTCTTGTCAACACACACACTCAAACGGGCATGTACCCCAGTTTGAAGCCAAATATGTCTACAGACACAGTTAACTGTTCTTAAGTGGTAAGCATTTAGGAGACCTTGTTGGACTTATGAAGTTTATATAAAAACTAAATTCACTGTTTGTTGTACAGTCACTCACTGACACCATGACTTTACTGAGTTTGATATGACACATTTCTATTAAGATAGACAATGTTGTAATAAAATACAATACATACATAAAATACATTCTTTCATCTCTTTTTTACCCTTTTTGCAAAAGATTTTCCTCGAAAAGAAAAAGCCGCTGAACCTTCATGAGCAGCCATGTTTTCCTGGTCCAACGTTTCATTGTCATTTAGTCTTAAAACGTTCTATGGTTTAAGTTGTACAGATTTAAAATTAAAAGCACTCGAAGAGGCTACAAATTGTCATAGGAAACAAAAGGTAGAGCACAAAGATTATTAAAGGAAGGACAGTGAAAAGGATAGTATACAAAAGAAACATTATTTTTTAGACAGAGGTTATGTTCAGATCTGAAATCTAAATTGGTTATAATGTGTGGGATCTGCACAAGCACACACTATTATCATTGACTGCACACCCACCTTGTATCTCCTCCAGTTTACGTCCTCACTGGCAGGCCTGGAGGGCGACAAGCACAGTAAGTAGCTAACTAATTAGCTAATAACCTGATAATCAAATTGGCAGCCACCAGCCCTTTAAAAGCTCCGGGTCGGTCCATTAGCATCAGCAACTGTCGTCAGACTTCTGATCCGTGCAATATTCAACCAAAGAGAACAGAGTTTGCCATCCAGAGGTGCACCTTCATCCATTCACAGACCCTGCTCATAACAGCTGTCTGAAATGAAAGGTTCCTTTACATTTTTTATAGTAAATAAGCAAACACATGCACACAGCGACGCACAGCGACACGTGTGCATGCTCCCTGTAAGAGCACAGAGTTTACTTTGCTCCCCCAATTAGGTCTCTAATTTGGCTAATGGAGCATTAATGGAGAAAGAGGCTGCTGAAGACCCAAGCTCAGCAAAATGTCCTGCAAACCAACACAAACACACACAGACACACTAACTCCACACAGATTAGATTTCACTAACAATAGTATCAGAATGCCCCTCTCTAGAGACATCAGCTTAAAAACAAGGGCATGCGGTGCAAAAATCCTAAAGCCAAACACAGATGTTTTTATTCACTACAGAGATATTTGTAACAGTTAAAAAAATGTCTAACTCTGCTTAATAAATGTTAAAGGTGTAACAAGAAAGAGAGCATTTCCTTAGCCTCTGGAAAGAGGGATTGGAAACACTTGGTTAGCTCAGACTCTGGCTAGATCAAAAATAAGGTGCCAGACAGAATCTGCTGAACATATGGGACTCTTATTACAGGAAAACTCAGATGCTGAAATGGAACTGCTGCACGGATACCTTACACCTATTTCCTAACAAAAAACTATAGAAAATGTTTCATGGGAGGGACAAGCAGGAGCTTAGACCGGAAAGGGGATGGCACATATGAATGAGACCTTCTAAGGCAGGAGTGAGCAACTAAGGGTCCTTGAGGGACACAATGCTTAAGTGTTAGGAGTTTCCCTGCTGCAACACACTTAGCACACATCAGACTCAAAAAGCAGAGCTTGACATCAAACTGCACAAGTCCTGCTTGTTAAGTCTGATGTTGGTCTGGTGTGTTGCAGCAGGGAAACTCTTAACACTGCAGGACATTGGCTCTCCAAGATTGGAGTTGCCCAACCCTGGTCTAAGGGGGAGAAGTAAGCAAAAGTTGGATCTGTTGGATGTGGGACCAGTTGTGAACCACTGTGGACTCTTGAGTATTATAAGTGTTGTCATATAATATCAAAAGTAAAGAAAACAATGTACAAGAGTCCACTGGTTATAAGTGTATGCCCATTATGCTTTTCATTTTTCCATTACCCCTTTTATTTGTCTTGTTTGTGCATGTTCACTTTCTACTCTCACCTGCTCCATCCTAATCTGTTTCACCTGTGTCTTGTCTTCCCCCGTCATTGCCTTCTCCCTATCCTCCCTGGATATCAGAATCAGAATCAAAATCAAGTTTATTGCTAAGTAATTTACATTTCGAGGAATTTGTCCTGGTTTGTCGGTGCCTACACAAGTCACATAAGAAAAGGTGAAACATGTGAAATATAAAAACAAGCTGAGATGACATAAAATTGAAAAAACAAAGAGGGAGAAAGAAAGAAACAGGTATGTACATACTGTATGTACGTACATCATCATATATCTTTGCCTGCCTGTTATTTACCTCTTAGATCCCACTCTTTTTGGTTTCCATTAAGCATCTGGAGTGTGCATTTGAGTCCTTCCTTTCTGATCCCATTCTGTGGCAGTCTCATCATATAACCACACATGTAATCATATAACGACTGCTGCACAAGCTTGATATGAGCCAAATCACATGTTAGATCAATGTCTCCTGGTGGTTTTATGATTTTTACATGATTAATTATAAGGAGTTTGGGGCAGACCAATCACCGGCATTTGGCAGATGATCCACTATGAATGCTGTATCATGATCAATAACATGGTGGTGGTGTTGTAAAACAACAATGCATGGAGTGGGGGTGCTGGGGGTTCCTGGGTAGCACACAGACCCCAAACCCTTACATCAAATGTCTTGCCACATCCTTGACTCTGTACCCTTTTAAATAAAGTGAATCACTGGGTTCACTGAGTGAACTTTATAATGTCTCAAGACCTCAGTCTTAATACTTTTTTGAGTCATTTTATCTTTCAGGGCACGTCTTAAAACCGGGGGAAGGGGTGGGGGGGTGATTAGACCAACAATTGCTCAATATGCATATGAATTTGGGATGTGAATCGCACATAAATCAGTTTTTTGCGAGGACTTTCCAACTACATTACAAAAACTGGTACCGTTTTCTGTGCCCAAATGTGTGTATGTATATTCAGGGTATCTCGGGTCTAAAGGGTATCTCATGCTGCTGGTAGACTGTTTCAAATGTACAAGTGAGTATCTTTCCTCAATAAATCAAAAGTGATGTAAGTGAAGAAACACCCAAATGTGCTCATTAACAGATGTGGACAGCATGGGAACTGATGCAGCACTGCTGAGAGGAGTTTCAACGTGGCGCCATCATAGAGCTTCTTATCAAACACACACACTGGTGGTCATGTACTGTATATGTACATAACCCCATGTGGTACTCCAAACATGTGTGACCTGTTGGCTGGAACTTTGCTTTGACCTTCATGCCTCACATGTACTAAAACCTGCAGCTGCAGATTAGTTGAACATTAAAACCCTTAATCATTTAATCCAAGAATTTGTGTTTCAAATCGTTTCCTAAAAAAAAAGATAAACAAGAGGTCAGCCAAAACACACATGCTCAGTATTGGCACTGTGCTGCGATAAGGCCGCATTGAACTCCTCCCATGATGCCATGTTGGGCTGCGGAGGAGGTTTCCAAGGTATGACGGCGCTGGCGACAGCCATATCTGACTCTGTGACCCTTTTCAAGTCTGCCGCTCGCACTTGAGTCTCTTTCTCTCTAACACACAAACACACACATCCTCCGCACATCTGTAGATTGTGTCACTGCTCCAGGCTCCAGGCCTTCGATAAGGGGAGCCCCTGAACAAAGAGGAGGGGAGCAGTCAGAGAGGAGAGTCTGAGAGTGGAAACCCAGAGAGAGCGTGTGCAGTCATCCTAATCTCCAAGCCGGCTCCATAAACACTGCCGTGGCCTCGCAGAGCCAGATCCTGAGCAGCCCAACAGCTCTGCAGCTCCAAGTCTGATGCAACACTTCTTGTCATGCTGCCGCCACCCCTGCTCCTCACCGACAACCTGCCCAGATTAGCTCGGGTCCTATCTGATGATGTCATCAAATGCTGTTATTAGTAATGGAGAGGAAAAAAGAAATGGTGTTTTCAGTGGATGACTCTGAATCCGATTGAAAGCCTTAAAAGCCTATTTGGGAAAACAAGCACATGTATGCACACGTTTGATTGTTATGTAGTTCTACTCTATGTTTAACCTTTTAAACAAATGGTTTCCGTGTAAACTGGAAAGTGAAACCAGAAATGTGTGAGAAGCAAGTAAGTACAATTTGTTTTAATAGAACTTTTCTGATGTAAATGTGAGTAAAGTGCTTAATAATAATAAAAACACAAACATACAATGAATATAGCAGCTTAGAAATCATATTAAAAAGATAGTAAATTAAAGCAATAAACATGAAAATAAAATGAATGAAAATTTTATACAAATTACAAAACGGCCTGTTTAAAGAAAAGGATCTAAACAGCATCTTATCCAAAGAAATCTTCAAGTAGCATCAAAGTGTATTTACATGCTAGAATATGCAGGGCTTTACTTTATGGTTGTGAATAATTTTGTTTTAAAGAGGACAGAAAAGCTAACTGGCACATGATTAATATATAGACCTCATATTCATAATCAATAAATGTTATTTTTTTGTCTTATTTTTTTTTTAGCTTTGTGTTTTAAATATCTGCATCTTTAGAAGTTTGTGTCACAGCTACTGACAGCAGGAGCTCAACTGTGAATTATATGTCAGTAAAGCAGCTTTTGTTTTCCAATTTCACTATTTACATCCGTAGAAAGGTCATTACAGCTGTACTGTACTGCTGCAACACCTAAATTCTCCAACTTGGGATGAATAAAGTTCTTCTATTCTATTCTATTTCACACAGATCACAGAGCACGGGATCAGGGCCAAGTACAGCACATCAAATCATGTATTGAAAAAGTAGTAGCTTACAATCAGTTAGTAATTAATATTAGTTGTTGTGTTTTCTCAAATTATATATAACATTTATTACAATTTGTTTGAAATATTCCCATTTTCTAGCATGAATGATTGTGTAACATCTTTAATTTGTCATTTTTGTGCCAAAATATTATTTGCAATATAATTTGCGTCTATTTATGCTCGAAAGCCCTCGAGAGCTGCTATCCTGCAACTTTTAGATGCAGCTCATTTCCAACTTACTTGAATCAAATGGATCAATGGCAGCTTCATCATCCCTGGAAGAACATTTTTCTCAGTTGAAGTGATGCAAAGACCTGCACTGATTAAATAATCTGTTTTGGGCTTCTGATGCAAATTTATATATCAGAAAATGCTGTTCAACCAACAAAACTCTGATTTTAGTAGGTATTGATAATTATACTTTCATATTCCTACTGGATCTCAAATCTCGTCACCTGATTCTGTCTTGTTGAGTAAAAAAAGCCATAAAAGTCATGAAGAGATGACGATACTGTGAATCTAACATTTTACATAATCTTGTCTGCTAAAACTTCACATTAATGCCAAAGACATCAGATTACTTTTAACATCACTGCTGTGTGTATTGTCTCAAGACAGGGTGTTTGTATCTACAACTTTTTCATCTTATCTCAGACCACATTCTTCTGGACATATTATTATTGTCTACACTTGATTTTTCATTCAAAGGAAAACAAGAGCTTTGAATGAGGTTTCATCTTGGACTGTGATTGGTCATAACTGAGCACAGCATTGGCAGAAGCAGATAAGGGCCAGAGCCAGACCAAATAAAGACCAACAGTCTGTTAACATTCCTTACGTTTCTCGATACCCCCCTACCACACACAGGCACATTCCTCAGAGGTCTCAAAAACCTACAGATACATTTTCAAAGGTCTTTATTTTTCAATTTGGATTAATGTGGTGTGTTTGTTGGATGTGAAAGACAGAGAAAAGTTTGCAAAAAAAAGGAAGCACTCCATACAGACTGCCTATAGGGCTCAAAGAGAAACAATAAGAAAGTAATGCAAGATACACACAGAAAAACAGATGTAATGCTAAATGAAGATCTTAAAAGAATATTAATAAGGTTGGTTTATTAAAGTTCTTGATAAAATTAACTATCAGCCTACAAAATAATGAAATAATATGAAATATCTTTCAAAAACACAACATGCTGATTACTGATGTGGACATTTTTCTATTCTATTCTACAGTCATTTGGCAGACGCCTTTATCTAAAGTGACCTATATATGATAGGCAGTCATTTTAACCATAGCTATTAACATAACGTGCATGTTTTGTGTGTCGGTGAAAGCCGGAGTACCCAGAGAAAACCCATGCATACATGGTGAGAACATGCAAACTCCACACAGAAAGACCATTGGACAAACCTCCCCAGCCTGGGCTCAAACCTGCGACCTTCTTGCTGTGAGGCCACAGCGTTAACCATTGTGCCAACATGCTGCCCCATTAATGTATACATTTTTGTTATTTGTTATCATGATATTTTGCACGGCTGCATTTTGGCGCAGTTGGTTAGCACTGTGGCCTCACAGCAAAAAGGTTGCCGGTTCGAGCCTGGGTTGGGGCGGGGGTTGAATCGGGAATCTTTCTGTGTGGAGTTTGCATGTTCTCCCTGAGTTATCGTGGGTTCTCTCCGGGTACTCCGGCTTCCTCCCACAGTCCAAAAACATGCACCTTGGGGATAGGCTGATTGGAGACTCTAAATTGCCCATAGGACCTGTCCAGGGTGTACCCCGCCTCTCGCCCATTGTGAGCTGGGATTGGCTCCAGCCCCCCGTTCAGAGAAAAGCGGTAGAAAATGGATGGATGAATGGACATTGTCTTGTACTTGAAAAGTGGTGTATTACTACATTTAGCCACTTTTAATGATACTTAGAATTAGAATACTCACAATTAGTGTTTTTCTTATTTTTCTGTTTATTTTTGTAATTTCTTTATTGTAACAGTTAGTGGTGGATTACTACATTTAGCCACTTTTATACTTACAATTAGCACTAGCTTCTTTATTTTTCTGTTTATTTTTGTAATTTCTTTCATGTAATTTCTTTCTGTTTCAATGTAAAGCACTTTGAGCTGTCCTGTACATATAAGGGGCTATATAAATATACTTGCCTTGCCTTGCCTTACATGAAAAGGCTTATACAAAAAAAGTTACCTTGCCTTAATCTAAATACATTTTAAATTACCTAATTTAAATTTAGCATAATAACGTTTAATATAGATTCAACAAGAAAAGTTGTTTGGCGAGCCAACATGCAGAAGTCTTACTTAAAAAATTACCTGCTGTGTCTGGAGTAGCTGTATCTCATCTGTAGCCATGAAACAGGATGTAGTTTATACATACTTCCTGTTTGAGGCTCAGCTATGTGGATTTCAAACTGTCATGACTTTACGGCATAGATGGATGAGAGGCTGTAAGAATCAGGAAAAAAGCTCTGGAATGGGAACCACCTTCAGCGCAGCATATCGCATTGATTGAGAACTTTCTCTTCCTAAACAAAACACCAGGCAGCAAACACAACAAGCAGTCACCGTAATAAAATCCCAGAAAAAGATGCTTACGCTCTCTCACACTTTCGCTCATTCATACCATGGGAAGTGGGGTGCCGTTCATTATGGGCTGTTGTTTTGCTTGTGTCAGTTTTTACAAGTGGATGAGGAGACGTCAGCTTCCTGTTCCTGCTGCGTCTGACCACCCAGCCTCTGCAGGATGAATTACAGACACTATCAAGGTATTAGCTTCAACATGTTTCACTAAATTTAAGCAGAACTTATTTTTTTTTTTACTTTTAGGCATTTTTGCAGCAACTTTAATTCCTTAAGACTTGCAGTCTTTAAAAAAAATACAACTCCTCAAAGCATTTAGCTGTCAACAGAGGGGATTTTGTGGTATTATTTCTAATATTTGACCAAAATAACAGCACTTGGGTTCATAATAATAAGTTGTTCATCATAAATGCATATAAAAAGATCCCTGATGCAGCATCTTGACCACATGCCGGAGCCATCGAATCTGGCTACTCTCCATGTGGCAGCAATTAATTTCAGCCTCTCATATTCTGGATCTGATTCTTTTAATCACAACCTACAGTTCTTGCCCAAATAAACAGATAGGAATGTGCCAACTCGTAAATAGAGAGCTTCATCTTCTGAAGAAAATTCATTTTAATTGATAATAATAACAATAATCATAAAAAACTATTTGAAATAGCATTTAGCTTTGGCTCTAAATATAAAAGGAGAGTGTTGACAAGAAAGGTAATTTAAAGCATTAATGGAATACCTATGCTGTCTGCACCTTATTAAGTTGAGATAGTAATTAAATGTGACAATGAACTGGATTGTACTGTAATAACACCTTTACAGTATTTCAGGATGTTTAATCATGTTTCTGCTCATTGAGCTCCATGACAAGCCACGACTTACACAGTCATTTTACCTTTGATCTCTCACGTTATACCAGAGGTGTTTGCACCTACTCTGTGAGCAAATGCACGTTGGCGTGTGTCAACAGAAGAAGAGTGGTCCTTTGGCATCGGATGATCCTCTGACTTCAAAGAGCATAAACACGCCTGTTGTACCTGCGGCACAAATTGCTGTATGGCCCATTTTTGGTATTCATCTCTGCGGATCTAAAATGGTTTGGTCGACAACATAACAGTGACTGTGTTGTTGAGGGTGTAACTGCAGCTACAGCCCCAGGGAATCTGGGTTGAGAGCCTCAAAGCCACACAAGAGGAGCTAAGCTCTGCTGAAGGGAGGCTGTCATCCTTCCCAGGCTGCACCTGTGGGGACAGGTCTGCCTCTCCAGAGGCCTGGCCGGGCAAGAGAAGGAAGCTTTGGGAGGATTTGGGTATGAATGGGAGCCCACTTTACACCTTGACTCAGTAAATGCCTTGATGGGTTGGTGATCTTCAGTGTCGGCCCTGAGGGGAAGGGATGGCGATGGCAGTGTAACCAGGGAGCGCAAACAGCTGTGCAGACGGAACCAGGATGAATTAGCTCACTTTGTTTCTACAAATTATACCACACTCTGCTTGATTAGCTGTGTTTGATTTTTCTGTGTAGATTCTGGTGGTGGTTATTAGTGACTTAATGAGATGAGTCAAGGTTATCGAATTAATTAAAAGTAGTAAAAGTACTCATTTTATAATCCATGTTTGTTTTTTATCTGAAAACAAAGGAAAGAAATGCAGAAATGTAAAATATTTTATTCATTTAATAATAATAATGTGTAATAAATATGATAAAATTGGAATTGAACTCCCACTTGTCAGCTGCTCTTCATGCTACAGCGACAGCTTTATGTGGTCTGAGGACTCACACACCAAACTTAACAAGCTTTTTACATTACAATCCAAACATTACTTTTCACTGCAGGGCATTATAATTTTGTGAGTCATGTTAAACTGGGCCAAGTTGGTAAAAACAGCATCACAGATGGGACGAACCAGCAGGTTTCCATTTACAAGATTCCTCTGTCTTATAAACTGCTGCTGAGTTTTTCTGTTTTGTGAGGTTAACGTAAAGAATTGTTGCTTATACAAGTTACTTCTTACCAAATATGATGTTTTACTTAGTTTTTAAATTCCTGCCTCTGGATCCAAACTTAGCTTATGTTAAAGAAATAATGGTTGCATAAGCCTACATTTTAGTGCAAGTCAGTGACCAAATATAATAAATAATAAATAAACTATGAGGATTACATTCGATATGAGCATTGTTAGCGATATTTGATATTTTGATATACTGATTCGTGACTGCTATGGGTAAGTTGTGGTGTAAAAGGGCCTAAGGAAGATGCTCTGTTGGCAGCAGTGTCCATCTTAGAGACCGCACATCTTCGGCCTGGTTCAATGCAGAAACTTTCCTGCATGATATGCTTTGCCCTGTTAAGTTTTCTTTTTAAAAATGTTTTAATGTCTTAATATATTCAGCATTGTGAAATGGGTTTCCTGTGTAACACCCTCTCATTGGTGCCTAAGCTGAAATGTTGGCCAGGCATGTGTTCTTATAAAGATCAAGCATCTTCCTGGTAAATCAAATGTAAAAACATTTTAAAATTCACTTAGAAAGAAGAAATAAAAGGTTTAGTTTCTTTAGGAAAACCTTATAATTGGTTATAGTTGTATATTTTTCAGAAAGACTGTTACCTTTATCATTGTTAAATGACAATATGCCATCATTGATAAACGAGAATGACTTAGTTTTATTATTGCTTTTCACTTACAGATAACACCATGTGGCGCTTCACCTTGATCTTCCGCTCCCTCCACAGTCTGGTACTGCAGATACGTTTACACTCACGCTTAAGCCTGAATGTATTTATTACCAGCACAACTACCAGGTACTTATTCTGTTAACCTACCATTTGAAAAACACACACACACAAAACATAATGACAAATAGGCTCACACACGTGAACACTTATGGATATCATGAAACTCACATTTTGCACTCACACATTTCTCCAAACATGCAACTAAGTGTGCTGCTCCAAAGTACTTAGCGTATTAGAGAAACAAAACAGATCTCCCGCTCAGCACACACTCTAATCCTCAGGCATCCAGCTCTGGGATGGTGTGAGAATGTTTGAGACTGGGCTCTGCAGCCTAAATGCAGTGACAGACTGCGCTTTCTCTGCATAAGAACAGGTCACCAGTTTGTCTGACCCATCTTTGGGTGAGACACGAGCAGAGTTCAGGGATATGTTGCTAATCCAGCCATTCTTTTTCATCCAGAAAAGGGAAAGGCCATCTGTAAAGGGGTGTTTTAAAGGAGGGCTGAAGATGAGCAGTATGGGTCAAACTTCTGTCTGAAATATTTACTCCACTTAATAAAATGCATGCACTTTTATTTTGAAAAGTACCCATGTATTTATTTAAGACTGATGATAACATTTAGGTTTGTTTTTTAGTAAATATTTCATATACCCAGTTAGATTGTAATGCAATAATCTAGGTTACTCATTCCGGTCCTCTGAGACCAGTATGTTTTTCATGTATCTACAGACTCAAATTAATGTGTCATTGTGCAGAGGCATTTATTTAATTCCAGCGTGTTGAAGCAGGAATGCAATGAAACTTGAGATTGCGGCTCTTATAAGAACGGAATGAGTAATCTGACTGTAATCTTACACGTCAAGATATGTTTTTCTTCATTGGTCACTATTCTGCATGATTATTTCAGTAACTACGTGTCTGTAAGTGTCTGAAACTGTTGACCCTTTTCACTATGACTGAAAATGATGATATGAAGTTGAACTGAACATTTGGATATTTCTCTGTGTGGGAAAACCAGAGGAAATGTGGGTAAGAATACAGTACCCAAAGCACAACACTAAAAAAGTAACTCTACTTTCACCATATAAATATGTAAAAGAAAGGTGACAAAAAAACAAGCACGTAAACAGCAGGACAACTGAATAAAAGTGGAAAGTAACAACACAAGAAGCTGGAAAATGTGGAGCTGCCAGGTTAGTGTTGAGGGGCTGGTGAAGAGGGAACAGGTGAGCAGATGGGAAAAGCTCAGGTGATGCAATAGGCAGGTATATGGATGGTGGAAATATCTGGTAACACACATTGAGATGTGCCATAAAAATAATACACCAGGATAACGCTGTGGCCACGTGTGCACAGTTATTTTATCCACATACAAGCATAGTTTTAGAGGTCTGAAAACAAAGACTTGAAAACATGTTCAGAATGAAGATGTTCAGATGATCCAGCTGTACTGGTATAGGTGGAAATTATAGATAGTTTTTTTTTGGCTTGTAGCATCATATTGTGCACTGCAATACAGAGTCGTCTACCAGAAAAATAAGAACAATGCCAGAGAGTTACTGGAATCTCCATTGTCTTTGGCAGCAAGGTGGGCTGTTTTAGCTGAGAAAATTATAATTACAGATATTTTAGGTGGCTTCTTGGGCAGGTTAGAATAAACTTTGGCAATTAAAAATAACTTTCTTTTCTTGTGTTTCTGCTTTTCTGTAATAAAAGAAAAAACGTGTTTAGTGGGAAAAGCCAATGCAAATGATGAAACTCTTTTATTTTATTTTTTGTCAACCTCAGATGTAAGAACTGTTTTGCAAAATACTTAAGGCCTGGGTGAATGGTCAGTTCTAATTGAATGAAGTCATAATAAGAAGTGATCAAATTCTCTGACCCTTTGCTTAAAATGCAATGGAAAATCCTTTAGGAACGAAAAACTGGACAAAATGCAGCATAAAGACTTATAAATTAGGTTTTTCTGCATCTAAATTCTCTAAAACCAAAAATGTTTTACCTTAGTCAAGGACGTAACGGTAAAACTCTCATTATGACATTGCATGTACTAAACTGGTGTCACAGTGTGAACTGGTATTTCTTTTCTCTTTTGCTTTATCACAAATATCAACAGAAGGTGTTTTAATCTTCTCTTATCAAGCATGAACTGTTTATCAAACCCAAAATAATCAATTAGTATGTATTTTCTACTAAAATTAAGGAACTTTTCCACAGACTTTGGATTAAAACTGGCCTAAGGAAAAGTCAAAAGTTTCCATAACAAGGTAGTGGTAAAGGGGTCTTATGGCGCTCGGAAATCTACGATATTTTGCAATGCATTGTGGGAGATGACCGTCAAATCTACAAACACGGCGGTGTAAAAATAGCAACCACAACAACCACCAAAGTATGGACAAGAATAACAGAGAAAAACTTAGAAACACTATACTTACATAGTAAAACACTCAGGCAAGTTAACGTTATTCAGTAAAGCTCCAGGTGATAGGTGGGATTGACCCGTATGAACCTGGGAAATTATCCCCCATATTCGGATTACTTCAGCAAAGTAATCGATTGTGCTAAGGTAAGAAAGCAAGTTTTCTCTCACTCTTTTTCTCACACACACACCTGTCTGCACCTTCAGCTTCCTATCTGCATTTTACCCATTTTTTACGAGGAACACCCTACAGCTATTCTGAAAATTTTTATGTGTAACAGCTATTATTTCCTCATATAGAACAGTTTTTATTCATTTCAGTTATTTTATTTATATAGCCCAGTATCACAACAAAGTCTTCTCAAAGGGCTTCACACACAGTTAATCACACAACAGCAGACATAACACACAATAAACACAGTAATGACCAGAACATCCAAGTCCATACTTCACAGTAAGGATTAACTACAGTTGCAAGATGGGGGGGGGGGGTTACAGCTTTAACCCGTGTCATTCAGTACCCTCCAGTAATTTTTTCCACAGTGGTCCATTAACAGTTATGTGACTTGATGGTTCAAGACATAACAACCCTCATCACTGAAGGAAAATAAAGTGGAAAAATAAAACTGATATAAAAAAACGCAGTACTGATAATGATTGTGGTGATTGTGAATTTATAAAAGTTATGCTTCTGGTTCTCTAGTTCTCTGGCGTGTCTGCAAAACCCAAAAGGCTTTGCAACCAAATGGCAAACTCTGTTGGAAAAAGTGAAACCTAAAAGAAGTGTCAAAAGTTGCAGTTCACCTCTTATCCACTAGGGGCTCTAAATCAGAGCAAATCCACATAGACTCTCTTGTAGAAAGACCAACTTTACAGCAGAAATAAACATGTTTACAGCCTGACACAAAAACCTTTTAGGGTTTACGGGTCAGGTTTACCTTCATAACTGTGAGGAGGTGATTTTATATATATATATATATATGGCGTTGCCAAGATGGTGACAGGAACCACCCAAAGAGCTTCACTTTTGCTCTTCAGAAATCTGCTGGGAGGCTCTGTCTATACAATTTATGGATGTAACATCCATTTCTGAGCTCTATGGCACTTGAATGCAGACATTATGACCTAAATTTATAGGAAAATGACAGCTGTGTAAAAATGGATGTAGTGAAAACCTTACACTTTGTTACACCACATACTGTAAAGATGCTTGCTGCAAGAAGTGGATGTGGACAGTTTGAGAAATAGAGGCGATTATAATCTACAAGAAAACAAATGAAGGGTTGAACGAGTGTTTGAAAAGCACGCGATCGATCACACAGCGGGAGTGAAGGGCTGGAGACAGAGGGAGCATATGAGCAAGAGGTAGAAATGGAGGTGGATAAGGAGGAGGTGGAGGAGTCTGGAGGTTTTTAGCGGGTGGGTGCAGATAATGCAGAGCTCTGGAGGATTAACTTGTCTCGAGTGTGTTTCAGAGCTGGCATGGTTGAGGGACAGGCACTCTGCTCTGGGCAGCTCTGGAAGTTCTCAGTAACATCCAGACAAGCTGTCTGCAGTCTCACAGATGCAACAGCACACACTAAGAGCCCAAAAACAACAACAAAACACAGACATGCACGCCCTTTCTGTTTCTGTATTAATGACATAGTTTTAGATTATTAGTTCATGTCATTTATTTAGTTAGTTTAATAAGTTCTGAGAAGCATGGCAAAGATTACCATAATGGTGCCCTCAGCGATACTACCGTAGGTTTTTATGTATTTCAAACAAAAGCAGAATTTTGATTGTTGATTTTTTACATTTTATTTATTTTTATTTTTTATTATTAATATTTGTTTTGATTTATTATTAACATTAGTATTGTTTTGATTATTGAATTTTGATTAGTTGTGTTTAGTTCCATCACACAGTACATCTGCCAGTAACATACAGCAACATTTAATTTGATCAGTTGTTTAAGACTAAAGAGACTTCCAACACTTTAGATGCAAAAGTGTATTTTGTTAAGCAGATGGTGGTAATTTTAGAACCAGAGTTCACATCATTTTTACAGAAATCACTCCAACTAATCAATCAAAATCCAATGCAGAGTTGTGATGGATTATTTCCCTGTTTTTGAAATGTCTACGGATACCTTGCAGCCTCGGACCCCTGCAGCCTTTAATCAGCCGGCGACATGAGTTAGCGGGTCTGTTTCACACCATGACGCGCTCGGTTCTGGCCGCTACGCAGGTGTCAGCTGAGGAAGGTGACAGGAGAAGGTGTGAAAGCGCTGATAGGAGAGCACTATTCTAGAACATTCCCACCCGGGGCGACTCCAGAGCCAACGATGCTGACAACAGAACAGGTGACATTTCAGCAGAAATAGTGTGCACTGTTGACATGATTGGTCAAAATATTTTAAGTCAGATATTAAAGTTTTGGTTAAATTCCCAAAAAATCTCAAGGAAATAAAATACTCTAAAGCAATGGATGTGTGTTTAAGAAGATATTGATCTTATTTTATGAATTGAGATCAGTTCTTGTCCATTAAACAAGAATGAAATATTTTTTAGATGCTACTAAAAGCAGAGCAAAGGAAGAAGTCAGTTGTTTGATGATCAATGCTTCAATAATTTATACCTGTTAAATATAAATTATGTTCTGCTTTATTTTCAAATCATGTTAACATAACATAGTCCGTTTAAAGTAGATATTTCTTTTTCTTTTTCTATATCTTGACGAAAAGTCTATGACTTGGAGCATGGATCAAGTACATCTTTGAATACAACTATGAATTCACAGCTCTTTTCATTGCAACTGGTTTGAGACCACCCTTCTTTGCAGCAGGATGCATGTTCTCTTAGAGCTGCTAAATAACTCAAATATTGTTCAAAGTAAATTATGCATACATAAATATCATACAGTAAGTACTGAAGTTCATTATATAAGAGTGCATAGCATGAATTTTGAGAGCTCTCACTCTCATACATATCATTACATACGTGTTAGGTTATTGCCACGGTTAAACGATCACTTTTCACATTAGTTTTCACATTCATTGCTGTTTTTGTGGAAAAAGCAAAGCGATATTTGTAAAGTTTAAAATCTACGATTTTGATTCGCAGGTGTAACACAGAGTACAACAGTCTAACCAACCAGTAAGGGTGAATATTTTATTACAAAAATTAAAAAAAGGGGCAATAAAAAAAGGAAAATAGTCCTAGCATGCTGGTGTGCTTTTCTCCCAGCAGAGGGGAAGAATCTATGGAGGAGGTTGGGTCAACTGAGTCCAGTATTGAGTTTGTAAACTTGCAGAGAGTTCTTTGCCAGACTCTCAAATGAAGACCCCAGTAATCCTCCTGTGCAAGGCCAGTGAGTCTCCATCTAAGCACACCTGGACACAGTGTTCACAACAGAACCAGACACTCATAATCAGTTGGTTAATCCATGCAATATAATAATTTCAAAGATCAAGCGTGCACACCAGATACCACTGCTTAAATAGAGCAGCACTTCTCTAAGCCTGGTTCACCATACTCACACAAACACTCTCACAGCAAACCACACAAAAAGAGAAAAAGGTGCATGATGTTACCAGGATACACAGACGTTTCCATTGAACAGTGCAGTTTTCATAAAGTCTCATCCAGAGAAGTGCAGCTCACACAGTGTTACCATGTAGGGTTACTTTGGCGTTTTCTACTTGCTTTGGAAAAATCCAGCTTTTCAAACCTATTTTCCCTCATTTCCCTTATAAATTCATTGTAAAACTGTGTTTCCCAGTCGTTTACTCTATATCACGCCATCTTAACTGGTCACATGACCTACTACGTCACGTCTGGGGACGTGTAAATGAGAAATTAGTGTTTCCATTACACTTTTGCAATAAACATCTACATCAAAAATCTAAAAATACACCTCATGAGAGTGCAAATATTTTTTTTGCCATATTTGAGTTTTTCTGAAATGTAGGGGTTTCCAATACCGTAAACCCGATGTATTGCATCAAAGGTTTTTTGCAAATCCAGGGTAATGGAAACACACCTATAGATGTTGCTTTGGATAAAAACTTCTGGCAAATGACTGAAGAATAGAATAAAATCACGTTAAACTGATCCAGGCCGATGCTGAATGGATTGCTGACATCACTACAACTAAGTCAATATGTCAAAACATGAGCCAACAATAAAAAAGTTATTGTGTCAGTGTGAATTCTGTTGAATTGATTAGATGGACTATTTTTAGTTGTAGTTTGTTTTGATTATGACAAAGATGGTATGCAAATCTAAAGACTTGAGTTATGACCGGGAAAACGAACATATTCAAGAATACCATTTAAAGTTGGAACAGTGGATCTTTTTTTATCTAAAATTTGAGTGTGAAGGAGACATTTTCTGCTGTCTTTTTGTTTTCTGAATATTTGTATGCAGTACCTTCAAGCAACCAAACATTTGCTTGAATACTACCACTTTAATGGCTTTTCATGTGTTTTCATGTTGACAAGACAACAGCCTTGTAAAATGCTTGAGAACAGTAATCCTCTTTACATACATACATAAAAGGGTATTTCTAAAGCTAAACATGATCTTATCTATAAACTGGAATAAACAGACACCATATTACTGTAAGTATTCCACATAGTCTTTCCTATTCTCATCTGTATTTGAAGACCATTTTTTGTAAATAAGCAAATAAAATTGCTCAAAAAGGCATTTCTGCTTCCCTAAAGAAAACCTCTTGTGCAGCATTTTTAGTCAGTTTTCTTCCTTACAGGCTGTTAGCTCGATTGTGTCTGTGATTTGTCATCTTTTGCTTCTGGACACTTGGCTGGGGGACAGCTGCCTTTGTGTCGTCCTGGTGTTGAGCCCTGGTGAAAAGGCTACAGAGACGAGGCAATGAGCTAAGTGATATTTAGCTCTTTGCCTGCTTCAAACCAACACACACACACACACACACACACACAAAAACTTAAAATACTCACAAACAGTCATGTCAGTGA
>JBAMHV010000006.1:3927070-3944237 GCA_037177535.1 Pseudomugil gertrudae | reverse complement strand
CAGTTTGTACTTTTTTTAGCGTGAGCAATGAGTTTGCACGCATTTTAGTACACGCAAACCTTTAGTAAATCTGGCCCCTTGTGTGTTATTCTTTATAATAATCGCAACACTTTAAAGCATAAACATGTCTTTTGGGTCACACTGAATGGATTCCATTTCCACTCATTTTATGCATAAATGTTTGTAAAAATATATTGTGAAATCCATTTTCTTACTCAGCTAAGTGTCCTGCACAATGAGCTAATCGCAAATTTAAGCTATGTGCTGGGAAGATTAATATCATTAAACACTGCATTTTTCACCTGTCCATCACTTTATACCATCACACTTTGGAATAAAATATGATTAATAGAATAATAATCTATTTTAGTTTTTTAATATTCCTCCTATTGTTTACAAGTATTTTTCAAAACAAATCAGTAATTTCTTTTTGTAAAAATGCACATTTTAGTCCTGTCCCTGGATTTTCACACATCCTGACTCATTTAAAACATTCCACAAGTCACATGCACAACAGGAAGTAGCATCAGTTGCATCTTCCGAAGGACACAGGAAGACCAAAACTAAGCTCTCTTGTTCATTTTTCTGTATTTAATGATAGTTAAATATTATCAAACAGGTTAATCTCAGCAAACTGTCCTCTTACCTAAATGATGCATTAGTTATCTGTTGTTCATTTTGAAAATAGAAATGTTTGGTGAATCTCTTGTTTGTGTCCTTAGTCTTCTCATACTATTAGCAAGGATGCCAGATGGTTATACTTCATGTTTTTGCTAACTCTATCCTGAAAACTCAATCCTGTTACTCATAAAACAACTGAGTATCAGTAACAGGACTGATCCATTTTCATTTGCAACATGGAAATGGCACCCATTCAGTTAAATGACCCTTTTAATATTGCAAAAGTACCTTGCCAACTATTGCTATAGAATAGGATGACAAGAAAACTTTATATTGTCATGTCAAAATTAAACTTAGCCCAACCTATTCAAGAGGCTTTTGCATTATTTTTAAGGAGTGTGTCTGTAGCTTCATTTATCCGCTAGCTACTGTAGCTGTTGTTACTCTGCTGTTAGGTTTTGGTGTCACAATATATCAAGTACTTTTCATGAATAAGTCTAATTCTGTATTTCAAACATTAAAACATAACCATATGAAAGGCCTAAGCCAAACAATGGTTTTACTTAGGTAAATATAGCCATGCACTATTGCATGAATATATATGCATGAATTATTACATGAAAAGAAATTAAATAACAAGTACTTAAAATCCAAAACCTAACCAAACATATTTATTCCCTAACCTTACCAAGTACTTTAAATAACTAAACTTAGTCTAGTATTATCAACGCCTTAGCCTTAGGATGTACTTCAAATGCCTAAACCTAAATTAGTATTCAAATACCTGAATCCTATTTGTTTCAGTGTGTAAAGCAAAGCAAACAGCTCCTGAAAGAGAGACTCAGGAGAAGATGCCTCCCACCAGCCTCTCATGAGGATCTTGTTATTTAATCAACACTGAAACTGGAATATTCACTGTTTGAAGAAGGTGTTTAACATTGTAATAAAAATGTTGCTATGATAAAGGCTTTTAGATAATTAGAAGTTTCCATCACCACGTTGAATTTACTGTAATATGTTTAAGTTCTTCAGAAGGTTGAATGAGTACAGTGTAAACGTCACGTTTGCATAAAGGCTGAGAGGAATTATTACTTAGCATACATTTCCATTGGCAGCTTCCAGTAATGTGTTGTGACAACCGGTCATGGGAAGCAGCAAAGAGCTAACGTGAGAAGGCTTGATGCCTGCTTGTAAGAAATCCTGTCTGATGCCAGGTAATGGACTAATGGACTTAGTTATAAATCTGTTATTATACCTGATGGGTCTGTTAAAAATAAGAGCCTCACACATTAAGTACAGCATCAAAAGAGACCCTGCAGGTTTTCTAAATGCCACTGTGTTAGTAGGTTATGTTTGGTTTCCTGCGAAGGCCAGTGAGACGCCACACATATCAGCGCGGTGCCTTATATCTTGACGAAGGAAGATCAGCGAGGAAGTCACAGACATACCCAGGGCCTTATCTTTTATTGGCTGGCTTCTAAGAGGCTTATCTTTTATTGGCTGGCTCCTCCGTCAAGCTTATCTTTATTGGCTGGCTCCTCTTGGGGACAGCCTGTGAGCTGTGCAGAGTTGAAATGGAGACGGGCCATTGCCAGGATGACAGAGCCCGACACAGATAGCTCTATCATCAGTGTGGGAAAAACACACAACCCTGTTTCCACCTTGAGGCCAAAATGACAGATGAACAGCCACCTAAGCTTTTCTCACTTCCTTTCTTTTTTACCTCTTCATCTGCGATTGTTCTGACTAACATAACTTACGTCATTGTTGGCACTAAATGCATGCTTTCATTTATTTAAAAAAACACATTTTTATTTTACACCTCAGAAAATGCATCCAATCAGAAACAATATTTCAAATGTATTTCAATTTCTCATTGATTTTCCATTTGCCAATAGGGAGTAAAATTGACCTTTTATTTTCATTTTGTTTCTGATTTTAACAGTGCCATGTTTAGGAAAACCAAATAAAAGAAGCCAAACCATGGTGACTAACTCTTTCTGCTTGCTTCTATTGCACAGATAATCAAATGTGTCTTACATTCTTTATAATACTGAATTAAATGGAATAATAGGAATAAAATATCAATTTCACCTGGTTCATAACAGGTAACATAACATTAAAAATGAAATATTATATGTCTATAATAGCTTGCATTCTGCATATTGTATAATGATTCATTAGATTTTTACAGCACAGCTCACGAAGGAATTTTTATTTAATCGTTTTATTCGCATACTGGTAATTTGCACTTCTGCAGAGGCTTCACTTTAACCCACCAGAGGTTGCCGCTTGGTCAGCATCTATAAATGTTAAGATAAAAACAACGAGTTGAGTTTTAAATAGGTAATGGAATCAGTTAGGATAAGATTTCCAGTGAGCCATGTTTTAGCTCATTCTGTAATAAATATTCATCTTCTCTTTTCTGGTTTCCTGGATCAACCACAGATCCCGACGCTCTGATGTGCTGCTTTCAGTCAACAGCCTCCTTGTTGCTCATCACATGTGGCATCGCTCTGTTCTTTACAAATGTAAGTGTGTGTGTGTGTGTGTGTGTGTGTGTGTGTGTGTAAAATGACAGAATAAGATGCTGTTCTCAACACTTGTTTCCTGGAATCTGGCCTATCAGCGAGATAAGCAACAGATCTCCCTCAGCAGGTCTGTTACAGGAACTGCTGCTTTCAGACATTACACAGTTTTATCATCTGGAGGAAAGCTGATAAGTGAACTCTGCAGACCCCGATTGAGTGTTAACAATAATTAGCTTTTTAAGGCTGCAGCACAAAAGGACAGAGAGACACCTGTTCATGCTGCACACAGCAGTCTGATTCTGCTCATCATTAATAATGTTGATTTTAAATCAGCTTAAAGTGCTGATCTTTGGAGTTTATTATGATTCCATTTATAATTTTTGTCCAGGTCTGTGTTTCAGTTTTCTGTTAGTAGTTTGCACACATGTAGATGAGGTTTTCCAGGTTTTCCAAGAGCTTGTGACATATGACAGTCTGCCTTATTTAAACAAAATTATTGTTGTGGTTTATCATCAAAGTATTTAGGTAATCTATATGTTATGGCATTTTTACATGTGACAATCAAAGTCACGTAGAAGTGGCTTCATTCAGTTAAAGCAGGGATTTAAGGTGGTTTGCAGTACTTACACAAATGCTCACATTTCTTTTAAAATGCTTTTTCACTACATTTTGTGTTAGTCTTGCATGTTTTTATCACACGCTGCAGCATTTGTCTAAGTGCATATATATCCTAACATGGATGAAGCCATGCATTTAGCAACATCCTTTTTTTATTGTAATAACAAACACTTACATAACCAAAACACGAGATGCTGGTCAATCTTAAAGCAAATAAACAAGGTGTAGGTTTATCACTTTGGATATATTTAAATCAGAATAGAAAAAAAAGATAATTAATCAGGCAATTGGAAAAAAAATAGAATAGAATAAACAGCATGATTAATAATTAATAATAAAAAACAGTAATAATCACTTAAATAATTAGTGATAGTGATAAAATATAGCAAAAATGAAAGCAGTAGTAATAATAGACTACTTCTATTACTAATACTACTGTTGCTGCTACGGATTAAAGTAATGACTGATACATCATTTTAATGTCTACTTTGTTTCCTTCTTAATGCTTAAAAAAGAAATGGCCGACATCATTGAAATCTAAGTAAACGTGAGTGTGTCACGATAAAATCAGTCATCTTCTTAACAATAGATTTTCTCTCAACTAACTGTTCTCTCTGAATGGGTCCAACACAGTTTTACTCCTCTGAGGTGGTTAATCTGGTCTTGATATAATCTGGATCACGTATCCTCTGCCTGTCATTTCTCCCCCAACCCTTCCCGAGTCCATGTAAACCCTCATCGCCCCTCACCACCACCAACGTGAGCCACAACCCTCCCTCTGAAATCACCCATCTCTTACGCGTCTCCTAAAATCCAGATAAGTGTCTGTGTTCACATGATTGTCTCTCGCTGTGGCCCCCATCTGTCTCCATGCCTTGAATGACATCACTGAATCAAAAAGAGGAAGTGTGTCTGCTTCTGGTGATGGTGGTTCTTATTGCCATGACAACAGCATCATTCATCCTGAGGGAGGAAGAAGTAGAGGCTTATCACTCCAAGAAGCTTTTAAAACTGGGGGGGGGGACTTAAAAGCAGCTTTAAGAAGCAGAGCCTAATGGGTAAATAAGTTAACCACTTTCCATCGCTGCCTTTTTAGGCCAGTTCCCGTATTTTCTCATTATTAACCGTGAACTGTGTGAGTGTGCGCTGCTGTGTGTGTACGAAGTATACTTTATTTTCCGGAGTTTCTAAATGATTTGTTAGTTTTACCCAGAGTTTCTGTTTCCTTATTTCCTTCTTTTTGTGTCAGACAAGTGCTACACTTTCTTCTCCTGTCCACTTCTTTATACATGATGAGCAATGTTAACAAACAGCTGGCAGTCTCTGAACATTTACTAAATAAACCCTCCAAAACAAACCAACTTGTGTCAGCCGAGTTGCATGAACGTCAGGACACAAACGTTTACATTGGAGCTTGACAGGAAAGACAACCACATTTCCAACCACTGAAGTAAACAATACAGTTTAATATGATCCAGGTGTGAGACTTTAAATGGCATGCAGCCATGACGTGTGACATGTATGTAGAACACTCTGAATTCATAGTGATAGTATTAAAACTAGCTAACTTCCCTGAGGACATATATTAAATGTAGACCCACATGAAGAATTACATAATGTAAGTGTATACCTATTTAAACTGCATAGGCCACAACTGGATGCCTTTTAAAAGGTCAAGATACAAGCAGTATAACTGTAAAACCTGTGGAAATGGTTTCATCTATTTTTCAGCTAATTTATACCCACCAACAAACCAATATGGCTGCAACGTTTCCATCAGTGTGCCCTATGGCAGCTGTGGCGACGCATGTGGCGATGCATGTGGCAACGCATGTGGCAACGCATGTGGCAACGCATGTGGCTTACTCTCACTGCTGTGTAAATGCAGAGCAGAGGTGGCCAACTCTGGTCCTCAAGAGTCCGGCAAGTGTTGTGAGCTCCGCAACACACCAAAATCAAATCAATGAGTAATCAGCAGACTTGTGCAGAGTTTGATGTGAAGCTCTGCACATTACTGCTTATTAAGTCTGCTGTGAGGCAGGTGTGTTGCAGCAGGGAAACTCACAAAACTTGCAGGACTGCAGGTCTTGAGGCCTAGAGTTCACCACCCCTGAGTTAGAGTGAAGGAATGTTGGATTTATGTAAAGCTCTTTAAGTGTCTTAAAATACTATTAAAATATTAGTCTTTATTATTATTAATCTTATCCTAAACCAAATTAAGTAGCTTACATGCCTAACCCTTACCGTCTTCAGCTCTCTCTCTCTCTCTTTAGCTCCCTTTGTCTCATTCTGAAACTTGTTCAAGGTAAATACACCTGACAGGATTTGCAGCACTTTTACTTTTACAGAAGATTGTGACTGCATGGTGAATTTTCCCTGGAGCTGTAATTGACCCTTCATCGCTGTACTGCATTATGGAAGTGAGGAAAATAAAGAGTTAAAGAGACAGAAAGTTGAAATGTTTGAATCCCTGGTGGGAACTCCGAGTACAGAAACAAAGCTGGATGCAGAATTAGTCATTGAGAAAGTCTTCCAACGCTCAGTAGTGTTTCTTTAACACTGAGTCAAAAAAAACATTTTCACTGTAAGTATTTAATGCAAAATGTGTCATATCTAGTCCTTGTATAATAGAATGAGCATTATATGGATTTAGAGCTGCAAATGGATGACATCTTGCAATGATGGCTATCTGAAATCCCTGTGGGACTTTTACTGTAATCTGCCTAAAATGATGGGTTTCATTACATGTGAGAATCTATTATGTCTCTGTTTCATGCCTGTGCTACATTAATGTATTCAGAGTGAGGTGTGCTGCATTTGTAATGTTAAAACACTGCCAGTAATAATAAGGTCAGTCAATAAAGTCATGTTTTTGTTTATATTGGAGTCTTGGAAGTTTGAACATTATAATGCCCAACATATAATTCAAGCGCATCACGTGTGGAGGAGATGGTTGACTATCAGAGTGATTGACAGCTTATGTATTGACAGAATACATCAGTACAGTTTTTCAAACAGGTTAATTGATTGTTTTCTTTTTCACATCAGAAAAAAAGGAAACGCATCCTTAGATAATGGTGCTGAGCTAATCTTTCTCATGTTCTAGTCGAGCCTCACAAGTAGGCCGAGTGGCTCCGCTTAGCTTTTTTCCCCCCTAAATAATTTTCTTTCTTCTTGTTGCACTTGTGACTCTTATCCAGTTTGCTAATGACATCAGGACTGACAGTGCGTCATGACAATCCACAGCTCTGTCACCTCCTTGGCTAAAAGCAGGAAGCTAATTCAGTTGAGTTTTTAGAAGAGTGAGAAAATGTAAGAGCTACGATTTTGATCTTTTTATATAAAAATGAGCAAATGGGGCAAACATTGAAGGAGTCATAAATACACCTTACTTATGAGAACACACACAGACAGACAGTGTTTAACGCATACACACTGTCCAGACATCCATCCTTATCTCTCAGCTCCTTGGCTGCATCTTAACACACTAACCATGTACAAATATGGAAAGAGCAAAGAAGTGTCAACACCATCCCAGTAATCCCAGTAGGGCCAGATCTAGGCAACTCTAACTTAACTCACACACAACAACACACACAATCAAAAGCCGTGACACACCGATGCAGACATGCCCAATTACTTTGAATGGCAAATATACAAAATAAACCTGCACACATTCACACAGCTTTCTCTTTCCAATAAAAAAGCTGAGACACTTTGTCTCTCGTGTCATAAACAAACACACACAGCAACCCAGACGTGCCTAGTTTACCCCCCCTCCCTGGGAAAGGGTGAGAGGACAGCAGGCCATCACTGTTAGCGTTACATACCACTCGGAGCGCGCTCAGATAAGACAAGGAGAGGAGCCGAGGCCCTCAATAGACCACCAGATCCAGACTGAGCTGCTGATGTTGCTCTTTGGGCTGCTCAGAGTTTAAAGCAAAACAGATGTGCAAACCTTTCCTGTTTTTGTTTTCTGTTCAGGTTCGACTAAACCCAATCTGGGAATCTGTTGGTTGTAATCTAATTACAACACCTCAGGGCAAACGGACATTAACAGACTTCTTTTAATTCTGCGCAGTCCAAGCCCACTGAAATGTGGCATGATGAATCTCGGGCTGCTTTGCGTGGGGTTTTATCCTTCACTTTTAGCCTATTATGGTCACTTTATGGCATTGTGTGTGACTGAAAGTGTGACCCTGCAACATGGAGTCATAAAATAAGAAAATTATAATACAACAAGTTAGGCCACAATATAATTTTATATTAAGTGGATAACGTGAATCAAACAATGAAAAATGACAAACAGAAAACTTAAATTTATGATGCATATGTGCCCAAAGAGATGCACTATAATGTGCTATGCAAATAAAACCACTTTGGCTATTTATAACACTGGTATCCATATACTTAAATACTTTTTTTATTTTTTATCATCATTTTTTATATCATTTTCCTTTTTATGTTTCTACATCAAATTCTAAAGTGTAAGATTTAATCCTAATGTAAACTGTAGAATAAAAGTTCTGGTGAAAACCAACTAAAACCAAAATGATTTACATATTTAGTCAACAAATTTAAAAAACAACATACATTTTATTTAAAAAAAAATAGAAAAACAAAATAGAATATTTCTCTTGTTTTCATTCTAAACAATTATTTTTCTATCTGAAATATTTTTTTCATGATTATGTGGAAGGATGCAGCTGTGTACATTTTAATTTTTGGTACTATACTGTACAACATGTAAGGTATGACGTTCAACAAGCTGTTCATTATCAGAAACTAATAGACAACGGGGAGGTGTGAACTGTCCGATGCAAGCGGCTGAGTGGACTATTTTACATCTGTTGTTGTGATGCGTTGCCGAGGTAACTGCCTCTGACCACAGATCCTGCAGCTTGGCCTGCCCATAGGCTGTATGGGGTCGACCGCAGAGGTAATGTATGAACTGAGTTGTTTGTTGCTACAGTTATCAACTAGCGTTTGAACCAGCGCAATAATTTAGAACAATCAGGCCATTTGACCGGAACTTCTTTTAAAGGTGTCCTATATCATGTTTTAACGGACACCTCGCAGCCAATCAGAATGGAGTGTTTACCCAGACCACGGTATATAGCAAGGTAACAAAAGTTAAATTAATTAAAAAAGGCAATTCAATGTGTCATTTAAAGTGCTTTACATTAAACATTAAAAGCATTACTACGGGGTGCAGGAAACATTGAAAAGTGTATTAAAAACTTCATTTTTAAGAATAAAAAATGGTAAAAGCTAAGATAAAGTAGATAAAATGCATGAAACAAAAAAATACATGTTTAGTACGTTAATATGGGAGCATGTTTTCCAAATGATTTTGTTACAGTTTGGAGCAGTTTGATGGACTTTGGACACTGCATTGGAAACTGTAGTCATGGGGACTGACAGAAGAGCTGGGGATCAGTAGACAACCAGGGTGGTGCTGATAAAAGAAACATGAGATGTCACTCTCACTTGTTCACTAATTTAAAACATTTTCTAATTGTAGCTCACTAATAGCTGCTGTTAGGATCCATGAGATAGTTTATCTGTAACTGACAAAAAAAATGCAGAGAGCTAACAGACCTTAAAAGTCACAAGAGCTATCTGGTGCTGAGTGGAGAAAACCTCAACAGCTGTTTCTATGAAACCAGTTTCCTGGTTTACCAGTTCATTTAAAATAGAAAATATCTCTATAATAAATTTAAGGGTAGTCATTTTTTCTTTATCTTAGTCGTCCTGTACATACCAGCAGAGATACAAAGTACTGTAAATTAATACTTGTTTTATTTTTTAGCCAATGTAACCTCCTAGTTACATAAACCTATGTGAAACTGATACATTCAATATAAGGTTCAGTCAAACTGCCTGCAGGAACATGTCAGACTGATCGATTGAGCGAATATGTTGACATTTAGACAAAGCATCAGACTCTTAAATCTCTGCCTTTCTGCTGGTTTTTTTTTTTTATCAAAGTCGAGGGTGCTGCAGTAGGGGGTCAGAAGGTCACAGCAGGGGGCCTGAAGGTTTGAGGGACAGACTGTCCGTGGACTAATCCTCAAGCATGCACGTTCACCTTTAGACCTGACCTCTGTACCACACAACTGATGGAGTAGCAACAAATGCATTTAAATCTGCTTTTTCTACACTTAAATCAGCCAAATGCATACTTTTGTCCCATTAAAACATTAATTTTATACTCGTCATCCATATTCGTGCCAGCTGCCGGACTGCAAGCTGCTGCTGTTAAAACATCTACAGACCAGTAGGCTCTGCTGGGGTTAAAGGTCACGGAGAAACAGAAGTCTGCAGCCACGTCTATCTATCATCACTCCGTCCTTCTGCACCTCCTTCTTCTCAGGGGTGCAGAGCAACTTAATGACAGAGCTATCAACACATAATTTCACAAAATAAGACCTTTGATGATTTGTGTCTTCATTGCACACAGACTGAATACCCCGAAAACACAAAGGTTTTATTTTAAAACGAACATTATGAAGGTGATATTATGTAAGTGGCTCATTGATGTGTTTAATAGCATTGAACTGTGATAAACTAGCATAACGACATGAAGCTAATATCAGTACAAGCTAGCATACAATATTTTATTGTATTTTCACAACAGGTCTTTCCAGGGGTAAATTTGTGGTACAGAGAGCTTTTACAGTTGTTGAGGGTTTGTTTGCTGTTCTTTTTTGTATTTTGCTCTTTTTCTTGTCTATTAATATATTTCCTGTTCATTGTTTCACCTGGTTTCAGTTAGGGGCTGCATGATGGCGCAGGTGGTTAGTACTGTGGCCTCACAGCAAGAAGGTTGCTGGTTCAAGCCTCGGTTGGGGCAGGGGTTTAAGTTCTTCAGGGTGCATGATGCTCTGCTCAGGATATTTTATAACATCGTAGTGGCCTCTGCAGTCTTCTCTGCGATCATGTGTAGCATGTAGCAGCACAGACAAAAGGAGACTTAACCAACTAGTAAAGAGAGCTGGATCTCTCCAGCTCACAGGACACCATTGAAGAGTTGGTCAATAGAAGGATGTTGGCCAAGCTAACATCTATCCCATCCACAGGATGTGCAAAGGAGCAGCTCTTTCAGCACAATACGCCTACAACCCAGAGCAGGAAAGAGACCTTCTGTAGTTTTTCCAGGTCTACAGACATCAGCCTGTAAAACACCTCCACATAAAAAACATGTGCAAAGCTCTCTATGCACCATACTCCAAGACTCCATGAAACAGATCTTTGTTATTAATTTCAGTGAAAATAGAGAAAATAGTGTCGGCATATTGGCACCATATAATATGGACATTACGTCCATGAGGTTTAAATCATGCACAAAAATGATAATGAATATGCAAAGATCCAAAGAAAGAACCATTTTTCTAAACAAATTTCAATTTTATATACTTACTTAAGGGAATTATATAATAGTCACACATTCTGTGTGCATCTGACAGTGAAGACTGAGCAAATCGATTGTGTCATGTTTTAAAACTGTTAAAACATGATGGTTAATGTAGTGATTGACTTATATATACATCTTGGATCTGAGAAATGACAAAAGTATTGGCTGACAAAATGGACACAGTTTTCATTTATGTAGGGAGTTGTGGTATGGATGTGTGATAGTTAGCATGCACTGTCAGATAGGACTGCAGTACATGCATGTACGTCTGTGCAGCAGGGTGACCAGACTGTGCATGTTCAACCTTTCTTAGATTTTAGCAGCTTTGAGCCTTGTTCAGTTCCTAACAATAAGTGTGATTCTCTAGAGCCCTGCAGACAAAGTGTGTGCACATAAGTATACAGTGCACTGTGTACTGAGGATGCATACAGGCGCTTCGAAAGTGGGATGTTTTATTTCCTTCCTTCTTCCTACTTTTCTTTATATTAACCATATTAAATTAATATAAATGTCAATGCGTGCTGATGAAAACTGGGTTAATAAAGTAGACAAACCTTTGTAAGCAGAAACCTGGCAAAAGAGCCAATTACAGCTAAAACAAAATCAAAGGAATTATTTATTTTAAACCTCAGATTTTTGTTGCAGCTCATAAAACCTGCTTCACCACATTGTCCTATAAAATAATACATCCAGTTAAAGATCAAAATGATTTCAGATAGATGGTAGCAAAGCAAGAGTGACATGTCAGCTGTTATACTATATGGCAAAATTAATGTTAAAATGTACCTAAAATCTTTATTTTTGCATTGTTGGCTCAATCCCCCTTTGATCCCCTTTTTTTTTTACCAGCTTTCATTATTTAAAGTTTCTGTACTGACAGACCATATGCAGTGGAAGAGGAAGGAAACTTTGTTTAAATCAGAAAGAGACTGTATATACATACATATATTTCACATATATGTATATATGACAATATTCAAATCCAACATTTTACAGTCGTGACTGATTCAGATTCATATTTGCTTTGTTGTCATTACACCGAGTGCAACAAAAAGTGTGGCGCAGGACTTACAGTGCATTTTGTGAACACTAGAAACACTATGATGACGTGTCCAAGACAAGATTTAAAATAGCTGCAGAAACCCAATAAAGTTCTGAAAATAATCAATTACTTTTATGAGTGTACAAAACTATGTCCATTTCCATAAACAAAATAGTTACCATATTTCACAATTTACCTTGAGCCTGATGACATTTAGATAAAGCTGAGGAAGCTTTGGATTTAATGTTTGGCTTTTTCTTTGTTATCTTGTGATGATCCTGAACTGACTCCATAAACATGACTTTTATTAGAAGCAGTGAACTGTGGTTACATTGTGTTTATGCATTTTTGTTTTTAATTCTTCCCTCACAATGTACTTTATAAAAGGTATGCTCAAACATTTCATATCAAGCATCATTGAATTGAATTTAGATCACAAAGTGAAAGAAATGTAATAAATAAAAGCACATTGACCTTCATAAAAGGGAAGACTCACAGCAGGACTGTAGTATCACACGACATTCATTTTACTTCAGTGTCCCTAACACACTGGAAACTGAGGACACACACCAAACGACTCAAGTGCACTCCCTTGGGTTTGCTGCAGTTCTTAGCAGCTGCTTGGTGTTTATGTGACACCTTTTCAGGAGTGCTAATGCTGGAGAGGCATTTAACAGCCGAACGGGCCAATGAGCCCCCTGCTCCCTCTTGCTGCCAGGAAACAGTAATGGATGGCTGGACAGTAACAGAGAAGGGAAAGGACAGAGGAGGGGGTGAGGAGCAGTGCTGAAGAAGGGTGAGGGAAGATGTTGTTCAGGGCAATGTTTCTTATCCTGATCCCATGGCGGCTTTCCCGCTGTGCGGGATGAAAGCTCCCCCATCAGCCGTCGTCGCGGTAACTAATTTGCTGAGATTTTCTGCTTGACTGGAGGCACGAGGATGAGGCCACCCCCCCATCTACCATCAACTTCCCCTTAGTTCCACTCAATCTTTGGATCTCTTTTTCTGTATTCACCTTCTTCATCTTCCAAATACGTCTTAATTATTGTCAGAAATATGACTTCAGTGATGCAACTTTTTCATTTTCTTAAATAAATCATTCTTCTAGAGCTCGCTGGCATTCCAGCTGATGATAACTAATACTACATTTTGCATTAAAAGTAAAAAATGTTGACCCATCTTGTGACGAAGACTTGCATATATGGTTTCCCACAGATGGGAGTTCTATGCTACATAAATAGATAAAAGGTGCATTGCAATAAAATGTAATAATGTTGTTTAAATGATGGAGGTTGATGCAATATGCATTTGTTGCAACATATTTGTTGTCAGTAATAAATTGTCTGACTTATATTGTGTCCCATCAAGCTAAATAATAGTTTCCGCTTCAAAAGCCCACAAAGCAGCAACTCATGCAGGCATTTTAGCTTTCAAACTAAAAAGGTTTTAGTTATGATTGATGGTGGTACAGTAAGTGTTTTTGTGTGTTTTTCGAATGCAAAGAAGGAGACTTTCATGGCCTAATAAGGAACAACAGGAAAGTAGCATGCAACACGAACACATCACTGACTTTGAGATGCACTTAAGAGTCTGCAAACTAAATTAGCCATTGTTTTGTTTCATCAGGTAACTTCCTCAACTATTGTACCGGTTCCAAAACAACTGGGATGCTGAGTAAAAGTGTAAAGAGAAAAAAAAGCAATGATTTGCTCACTTTAAAAACCAATATTTTATCAACTGTAAAAGACAAACTGTCAATCACTGAAAACAAAACATTATCAGTTTTATGAGACAAAATATCCCGTCTTGATTTTGATGGCAGCAATATCAAAAGGTGAAGGGACATGATGCAACTATGTTAATGACAGACTGCTTGTGTGACTGTGAAAAAGGACAAAACAGAGAAGCAGTGTCTCAAAAGAAAAAGACATGAAGAGGCTCAGCAATGTCCAAAAAATGCTTTTAAAATGTTAAAACCATTCCAGGGTGATGTTTGATTGCAAAGACTGAATATTTGATGATTTACAGAGCATAACATCTTCAAAAGATTCAGAAATCTGCAGATGTAAGTTTGGAGAGAGGCCACTTGATTTTCGTGCCCTGAATCAGTTCAACAGCTGAGATTCTGTTTCTGGAAAAACTCTATTTTCCAAAATGTTTTTAATCTTCTCTGACTGAGCAACCGAACAGAAACCACATCCCGTTTAGCCTTTTTAAGGTGTCTAGAACTACGATGAATCCACAAAGCATTAAAATGCTTGAATTAACAGAAAATGATCATCTTTCTAACTAAAAGGATCATCAAGAATTTTATACTCAAGCTGTTCTAACTGTCTGATTAATTTGCCTTCATAAGCTTCAATTAGCATAAAACATGTTTGCTTTTTCTTTTTCTCTGCTTCCTTTTATGTCTCAGCCACATCATCTTGATAATATTTCCTAATCACTGTTGTGGTAGCCTTGAGAGTTCAAACGGGCCATTGCCAAGACGCCGTAATCCTCCTGCTGAACTCTGACCTGCCACCGACATTTTAATAAGGTCAAACAGTGGATGCAGGTCACATCCTGATCACTGCAGTATATTCAAACAAGGGCTCTTGGAGTTTTTAATACGATGGGAATTTAACTTTATATACCTGTTAATTCTAAACATGAAGATTAAAGGCTTGAAGATCAATAATATTGATGGAGCGACAACAGAAGATTCTGTATGACACTCAATGTGTTGAGTGAAAACCCCAGGAGACATAACACCTGCGTGTGTGTGTGGACGACTGACAAACCTGTGGGTATTGTGTAAAACGGAGGAAAATCTGAACGCAGTGGTTCTTCTATAACTCTGTACATGTCTTAATGCATGTGCCTGTTTGTATGACTGCGTGTGCGTTATGGTGTGACTAAGCATAGATAATTCCAGGCAATAACAACACTTGGAAAACAATAGATCTTTTCTTGAGGCTGTTTGGCTCCCCTCCAGTTTCCTCTGGGTTATTTTTTGCTGTGATGCTAATCCCACTTTGAGCAGCGTTCAGTCAGTTCAGCAAGCCTGACAAACAGGCTGACTGTTATGGCTTATAGATCATATTTTTGTACCACACATTAATCCATATGAGTGCTTGTGACCAGAAGTGTGTAGACTTTTATATTTCTAAATGCAGTTAGTGGGAAAAGATGCCAGGAGAAATCTGTTTGCACACATTTGGAAGCCGATTACTCCTTTGGGTCATTATTAGGTCACTACTGAATTTGCAGAGTTGGATTAGGTTCTTTAAGGTCAGGCTTTTACCATTTAACTGTACACAACTATGGAGTGAAACAAACAAAAAGAAAAGAGTGAACATTAAAAAAACATCCATCTCAGGAAGCAGTTGTTGTATCGTGTCTGGTGGAGGACTCACGAGGGCCAGGATTCACCCTCTTTCCACAGGGGGAGAAATGTGAAGACAATGCCCACAAAGTTTACATCATTGGCTTTAGTTGGAATTTAACTCCAGCAGAATGTTTGTTTAGATATTCTTAAGTTTGGATTCATCATGGTACTGATGAGAAAAACTGAGGAAGGTGGTAAACTAGAACAGTTTGGGAATCAGCATCTGAATGACATGTTTATGTGCGAGTGGGAAAATATAACGTCCAAACAACCTCAGAGCGTGCAGAATGGAACATTTAGCGATGGGCTACAGATGGAGCTCAGGGCTGTTGAGATCTTTAAGTGAACAAAGGTGAAATTTGGTACTACTAACTCAGGCTCTTTGCACATCATGAAGCATCCTCACCTCCCTTAGAGAGGCCTAGTATTGCTTTCTTCATCCTCCAGGTCAAAAGATCCAAACTAACCCAACACACAACTATACATTTTATCTTTCGCATTTAGATGAACATATAGAATAATTTGTCTCATTTCATGTTCCTGAATTTTATAGAAGTGTATTTTTCCACTTCAAATCTTTCATTATAAATATATTTAGAATCAGGATCTATAAAAGGAAAGAACTCCAAAGAGTAGCACATGCTTTTACATACTTTTCCACAGTTGGCTCAAGTCTTACTGTAACCTTGACTTTTAGTTTAACTTTAGCTTAGCATGGCGGTTTCTATGGACAGATTTCCTTCTCTCTCCTTGTCAAAGTGAAAATCTGTGGAGCTGAAGTGTGGAGTTCTGAAGTTGGGGTCAAACTAATAAAAGGACACAGAGGTGAAGTCCACAGGCTAACATGCGGGGATGACTCCACCTCACTCTGGCCATATTTAGAGATGTAACTCTTGGCACATCTCAGGAACAGCCTCCCCAGGGGCTCAAGAGGGTCGATGTGGTCTGCGGAATCACAACACGATTACAGCTCTCCTTAAAGACATGTACAAAAAGAGGTTGAAGCATAGGGTGGAGGGCTGTATTTCTAAAATCCTTCTGTTAGCTTTTAGCACCACGCCCCTGTTGCTAAAATCTCATAGATGTTCGTGTTATGCTGCAAAAAGGGTTCGGGTGTTGCAGTAACCGTGTTATTAACCTCTCGCTGTTGCCGTCTGTCGCTCTCCCTCCCTGACGAACGCTGCAGAGAGCCTGTAGGGGTGCATTGATCCACCTTTTTTAACCACAGATCTCCTTAATTATTCAGAAGTAGTGTGGAGTCTAACATTCCCATTTAAAGATCTAACACTTGTTTGACCAGATAGATGTCCAATAGTCATGTAGAGGCAGATAGAGCAGATTGCTGGAAGAAGAGAGAGGGGGGATGGACAAAAATAAGCTTTCAGTCACTGAGACAGTCCATGTCCTTTTTTATATTATTATTATGAAAAACCATTTTTTTGGAAAACCTTGTGTTATGTGACAAAATGTTGTCTGAGACTAATCATTTAGGCAGGATTCAACACTTAAAGAAAAGAAAGTAGATTAAATACACGCACACACACACACACACACCTGCCCCACACATG
>JBAMHV010000006.1:3898092-3914244 GCA_037177535.1 Pseudomugil gertrudae | reverse complement strand
TAGCCAAATGCCCATCTTACCTCCTCATAAATTGCAGAAAGTTTTTGTAAAAGGAGATTGTGTGGTGTGCATGTGTATAGTTTCCTCTAAATTAAATTGTTTTTGTTTGTTTTTTAACTTTAGGTTTACTTCTGTTATCTGACAGCAGGAATAATTAACTTTATCATCATTTCATTTCAGCCAACGATCAAACATCATCATGAATGTCTGCATGAAAAATCTTCATTGTTGACATTCGCTTTCCAACAGATCACAAGTCAACATAAAGTCTCTAAATAAAGCAAATATTAAAATGGCATTTTTTATATTGAGCTATGAAAAAATGTTATTTTACTGCCATTTTCTTTTATCATCAGTCCAGCACAGACAAACAGTCATAATATTCTCACATTATTCCTTATGTTGGCTCTTTGGCAACATGAGGAGGAGGAGAATAAAAACGACAGTGTGCGGTTGTCTAATTGGCTGCTCGGTATCGGGGTCTCTGTGGGACAGTGGGAGTGTGACGTGGAGGCAGAGGCAGTGATTGGAGGGCCGGGTGGAATTATAAGGGGAGGGTGAACCGGACCGAAATGTTGCAAAGAGCAGCCGGCCTCACATCCGACACCCGCACAAGTCTCTCAGGACTCTTTCCTTAACCATGAATCCAACCAGACTCTCAGTTCTGCAGTGACAAGTGCTTCAAAGGTGACGATTATTCACCTCCAAGCAGCTCAGCGTTTGATGCGCAAAAGCTCTGAAATCTGCGCTTATTCCCCTGAACTTTTCCTTCCTTCTGCCGCTGGAGTCAAAGGGAGACGGTGTTTGTGGAGGAATTCTCTTTTTATCTTTTCTTTTTTTGCTTTAATTCTTTTTCCATCAAAGAGGAATATTTTCGTCCAGGTCTTTTCACCGACATGGAGTACACGTCATCCCCCAAACCACAGCTTTCGTCCCGGGCAAATGCTTTCTCTATAGCCGCCCTGATGTCCAGTGGGAAGCCCAGTAAGGACAAGGAGGCGGAGGAGAACACCATCAAACCTCTGGGTAAGGTTAAAGAAGAGAGTTAAACAGGAATATCCAAGTTGTCTTAGATAACAGTCATTAACTCTTCGATGACTCTAATAAATCTGGTAAATAAAGATGTTCACATTATTTGTCTTAATTGTAAAGGATCTACTTTTCACATTTAAGCTTGTATCTTTTATAAAAGGTGTTTAAGTTAAATCAAAACGTGATGTAGACCTATAGTTAGTTTAATAAATATTAAAATAGCCTCGTGCAGACAGTAGGAAATCTTGATTTTATTCTGTTTCATTTAAAACTTGTATTTTAGCCATTTTAATAAAAAATTTAAAAATAGTTTGTCTTTGGATATTTTTTATTTATCAATAATTTAAAATAAAAAATAAAGGCACGTTCGGATAAATGTTTATATATATTTATTTGTATTTATCATAAGATAATATTCTAAAATCGGGTTATTTTTCTTGAGTAAACACTTAATACATTTAAATAAAAAAAATGAGTTTATTTAACTCAGTTTAGAAACATAAATTAACTTTGCATTTGATAAATATGAACCTTTCTCCACATTTACGCATCTTAACTCTTGTGTGTTTTCTCCACTCTGACTTAATATAAATAAAACAAAACAGAGCAATTTGTGGAGAAATCGTCATGCAACCAGTCTCTGGCTGACCTGTCCTCTCTGGATGGGCACGGGGACTTCAGCGGGAGCGCGCCCGCGGTGTGCACGGAGCCCCTTATCCCCACCAATCCCGGCATCCCAAGCGAAGAGATGGCCAAGATCTCCTGCAGCCTGGAGACCAAAGAGCTGTGGGACAAATTCCACGAGCTGGGCACCGAGATGATCATCACCAAGTCTGGAAGGTAAACTAATATTTGTTTTTAGTTTAAAGCGAGTAGCACACGTTTAGCCCGATCTCTGTCTCTGCTATTTTTATTTTATTTTTATCATCATCTAATTTAAAATCCCAACATCCTTTCATTCTGTTCTTTTTTATTCTATTTTTATTCTATTTCATAAATATTAAGACTTTCATCTCCCAATGTTAAAGGATGCAGGTACAAAAATACATTTCACTGTTGTAATTATGCTGTGTATAATTGCTCATGTGACAAATAAAACCCTCTTTGACTTTGACTTTGATTAGAATTAAACTAAAAAGGATCAATCAGATGATAATGATAGAAATTATTCTAACATGGCTCATGTTTAAAGGCCAATGTTAAACATAAGGGGGTAAAATTTAGTTAGCAAATTTAAGAGTATGATGGGATGAAGGGGGCATTATCTGACTTTATTTGAATTTAAAATTATTTGTTAAACACACAAACACATAACTCCAGATATCTAATTTTATTGATTCATAAAACAAAAGATCTTTAAGTTTAAGCTGTTTACAAAGTGAAGAGTAATAACTTGCAACAGGCTTTCAACAAAGAAGCTTTTAAAAAGACATTACTTTAATAAAAAAGTCTACACAAGGCAGGCATTTACTCCTGCATGCCTGTAAGGATGCTTCTGAAATTAATTCGGTTATACAATAAACCTATTGTTTAATTTAGGCTACTAATCTACACATTTCACTAAAAAACAATATAATATTTAAGTATTCTCAGTCGTTAAAAATATGGGAACAATATTTTTTTAATGCAAATTTTATTACAGTCATAAATAAATAAACACATGTTCCGCTCACTCAAAAGATGTCGAATTAAGCATTAACAACTTAACGCAGCCCATTAAAGTATTATTATTATTATTATTATTATTATTATTATTATTATTATTATTATTATATTATTATTTTAAAAATCTGTCACCATCAGGAGGATGTTTCCAACCATCCGGGTCTCTTTTTCCGGAGTGGACCAGGACTCTAAGTACATCGTGTTAATGGACATCGTCCCGGTGGACAACAAACGGTACCGGTACGCATACCACCGCTCCTCCTGGCTGGTTGCCGGCAAGGCGGACCCACCTCTGCCCGCCAGGTAAACACACCTCACACTGCAAGTTCAAGTTACATCATAAAGGTTTTAAAGCCACGAGAAGGTAAAATGGATTGAAAACACAAAGACAACCTTGAATTCCGATGTAATCCTGTGGAGAGGGTCAACAGGGTAACGACAATGTTTATAGTTTCAGAGAGTTTTTGGTTTGAAGACTATTTCAGTAGGCCTGTGGGACCAATCTCAAGCCTGCCAGTGAAATGGTAGATCTGATTGGAAAGGTCGGGCTTATATATAGCTATATAAATATAAATGCACTTTAAGTTAGGCTATTACTTTACCACAACCCACTGGTGAACTAAATTGTTTTACCACAGATAAAAAAAATGTAAAACGAAAGTAAAATGTGTTTTTTTTAATAAGGATGTTTTCTTTATTCCGTGGATGCAATTATGCTGTGCTATTAAAGTTTAGCCTTTATCTTGACTGAAACATGCAATAGACACGGGATATTCCCCATGTTAAATATGATAAATAGCCTAATTCGTTAAAAAAAGCCGCCACAGACATCAAACCGATTAGCCTATATAATTAAATTAATTAAATCTCTAACGAAAACCATCTGTGAATATTCAAACCATTGCTGTCTGGTGTCAGCTCGAGCATCAGCATCGGTGAGGTCGTGTAGCTCTTAAAATAAAAAGGGTGGATGACTGATGCCAGAATAGCCCAGATTTAGCTGTAGCTACATATATATATAACACAAGCTTTTGAAACAGACCAGTTTGGACTAAATACATAAAATAGTCTACAAGGATTCTCAGGCTATAGTTTCTGTGTTGTTGAAAATGTTCAAAATGGAAAAGCCGGTAAATAAAAACAAATTCTATATATTAAACTTGTTTTTTTATAGAGTTTTACTCTTCTTATTAGTAATAACAAAAATAGCATGCAACCAGCTAGCATGGTGCGCATTACTGCAACCCAAGAGTAATAACTTATCAAAATAGGATATAGCCTATCCTTCCTAAATGTGCAGGTGACATGTAATAGTTTGTTTGTTGTTTACTGTCTTCCTTTTCAATAAAATGAAAATAAATAACACCATTGGGGGTGTTTGCTTTGCGACTAGTCAGCAGTTCCGTAATCGGTACTGTCTTTTGATTGGATATGACGCTTCCTCTCTTAGCCAATCAGAGCTGACATTTTCTTCTTCTCTTGCAGGTTATACGTCCACCCGGACTCTCCCTTTACCGGAGAGCAGCTCATGAAGCAAATGGTGTCCTTCGAGAAAGTCAAGTTGACAAACAACGAATTGGACCAACACGGACATGTGAGAACATGCCTCTTTTTACGTCTCTCTTCTTCCGTAAAATATAACAAAAGCCCTACGATCCACATCACAATGAGAAGATTAGTGCAACCAAATCTTTACATATCCAATAGCACATTTATAAATTGACACACTGTGAAATTTCAGCTGGATATATAAGTTTAACCTTTAATCCGTTAATTAGCGTGTGCACCTTAAAACTATTAATATTACTGAAAAGCTGCTCTGCATCCTTATTTTTCCCCACTTTGCACAAGTGTGTCAGGTCTAACTCAAATAATGCTTTATAAATTTGTTTTAACATGTAAAAAATTACTCTAGAAATTAATTAAAGAATTGAAAATCCTCATGTAATATAAATCAATTGTTCAAATATTAATGTATGTCTCTATGGTGTTTTTTTGTTGCCCTTATTAATTAATATTTTATATAACTAAATTAAGTTCAGATATTTGATTTTGTGGCATAATTTTAAATAGATTGCATACATCAAAATGCTAATTATTAAATAAATAAACACATAGAAAATTCATTTCAATTTATGGTACTAAAAAAGAAATCAAAGTATATTTGAGGCAGATCAGATAAACCCAGACTGATACCAGGTCTGCATGGACGTAAACATCAGAAAATACTGAATATACTTTGGTGCATCTTGGCCTGAATTGTGGCAGAAAGAGGCAAAGAAAAATACAGTTTGAGAAGTGCATTTCTCACCCTGAAGCTGCAAATGAAACTTCACTTCCCTCTCACTCAGCTATGACTGCATACCTCTTTGCTTTTTCACTCCTCGTCTTTTCACACCCCATCATCATCATCTATCTGCCTCTCTATGAACTTCCTTTTCTTCTTTATCATTTACTCTATGTTTCACTTAAATCTTCATCTGGATGCCAAGACTTTACCTATTTTGTTTTAGTTAAAAATATATATTACAAGTCAGTCATTGAACATCTCTAAATTTAATTGTTCAAATACTTTTTTTTGTTTTAGATTAACTGACATTTTAAACTGGACATGAAATAAGTATAAAGTATTGTGACTGAATCCCTCAGTAAGCTTTTGAGGCTTTCTTTAATTTCTGTTTTGGACCTTTACAATGAGCCATTTGTCACATATGAGCATTTGAACTATTTTTAACAGTGCTGGGACTTGTTACTGATATTTAAATCAGAATCTGGAACTTTATTTGCATTAATGATTAATTAATTTACCATAATAAATAAAATATGAATCAGTTTTCCTTTAACATTAGTTCTTATTTTGGTGCAGAGAGTACATGGCCATTGAGAATAACACCAGTTTTAGATAGATCTACCTTTTTTATTGTCTTACACAAATAGATTGTTAAGGGTTTTAAAGTTCAGGTCACTGACAGCCATAAAATCTAATGAAAAGACCAAAAAGTATGTGGTCCAGCACATTTTGTTTCCAAAGAGACTAATCTGTGGAATAGGTCACAAAATATTACCCAAGGTTTAAATAATGCCTTTGTTGGAGACCTTGTGTGATTATATGATGTGCGTCTGTGTGTGTGAGACTCAGTCAAAATAAACCATGTACACCTGGTAATGATGGAAAATGTCAGCTGGTACAAAATGTGGCTCGCTGATGTTTTTTGTAACAGTGAAGCTCTGTGACATGGTGGAATAAGATCGATTGCTTTAAATAAATAGTTAATTTATTTTAGTCTGTGATTTTTGGTAATGAAAAAAAAATAAATAATAATAATAATAAAGGACTATTTTAGTCGGGCTTTTGAGCAGACCAGACCCAAACTTGATTTTAGTGTATATCACCTGATTTCTGCTCTCCTTGCCTTCTGCAGATCATCCTCAACTCCATGCACAAGTACCAGCCACGGGTCCACATCATCAAAAAGAAGGACCACACTGCCTCGCTGCTCAATCTCAAATCTGAGGAGTTTCGCACCTTCGTCTTTGTTGAAACCGTCTTCACCGCTGTCACGGCTTATCAGAACCAGCTGGTGAGTGATCACTTGATTTGGGACAAAGAGGTCTTCGGATGGTTTTTATGAAAAGTTATAAAAGTATTAAAAACAGCTTTATGGAGCTTAATTCCTCATTAATATAGTACCAGTGTGTTTATTTGTATTCTTCTCTGCCATTTTTCTGGTTAAAAATTTGCCACCTGATGTAAATATTTACAAGGATTTTTCAAACGTATCGTAAATCTTTAGCAGTTAAATATGTTAATTAAAATGAAATGATTATTTCATTTAATATTATTCGCTTGTTAAGATTTTTTTTAAGAATAGCAGCTCAGACTTTTCATAGACAAACGGTAAAAAATGTGGACAAAAATGCAGAAACCAGCAGATCCAAACTCAGTCTTTCATGTTTTTTCCTCAAAGAAAATGGAGCATCAGACCTTTATCTCTAAAAAGGTTTCATACAATATTAATGTTTTTACACACTATACAGAAAAAATAGAACCTAATGGAAATAAAGATGGATGAAGGAGACTTTTAAGTATTTTGCTTTACTGAAATAAACTAATATAAAGTTTTATTTAAGTAAGTAAATATTTTAACATAATTTTAAATAAAATAAAATCAGGGTTTATATTATGGCTAATGCTAACCATCTTGATTTGACCCCTAATGGGGAACTCTTCCTTTAGTGGTGGTTTATCCACATGGTACAATCATTCTCTCTGTCTTTGTTGTGTGTTAAAGATGATTGCACTGCTGTGTGATAGGCAACATTTATCTTGACCAGGATGCCCTATAGCGTAGGAGATTTAAGAGGTAAATATTCCTGGCTAGATGAAGGTTAAAGAAAATAAACTATGATTTGGGTTCATGCATTTAATGGTACAATAAATGGATCATCAATGGACAATGGCCGTTATCAGTACAAAAATCTATTTTCCCCAAACAGCAGTAATAACCATACACTAATAACTTAAAATGCATTTTACCAAGTCAGCAGCAAGTCCTGCATGTCTGTTTGCTCCCAGCTTATTTTCCAAGGGAACAGGGTCATGCAAATCAAGGATTAATTAAAAAATCTTTAAATTATCTGCAACACTTGGTTGTTTAAACATGACAAAGATGCACAAAATCTCATGCTGAAACAGAAAAGTTAAACCAGAAAATGTGACCAACTCAACATGTTTTCTCCTGCGGCGCTTTCTCAGATAACCAAACTCAAGATTGACAGCAACCCGTTTGCCAAAGGTTTCCGGGACTCTTCGCGGCTGACAGACATGGAGAGGTACAGGGGATTCTGGGTCCTGCACTGTTTGTTTACCTCTGTTCCTGTCAGCAGGATACACAAGGAGGGAGGAGAGTTTGGTATCTGCTGCTCATTAGTAAATTCAGGCGCTGCAGTGTTTGTGTGAACATGAACAATCCTTTTTCTCTTGCTTTTATTCACATCCTTTAGTCTATTTTCCAAGTATCTCATTTCTTTTATTCTTTTTTTGTTCACTTATATTTTTCTCGTATTTTTTCTTAATTTTTTTTTTTACTTTGTCAATTTTCTTTCCATATTTCCTTCCCTCCTTTCAATTCTAAATGTTTTAGATTATGTTGCAGCATTTTTCCAACATTTTACTTTTTTCCTTTTTTATTTTATTGAATTTATTTCCAGTCTTTTTTTCTGGTGCATGTTTGACCTCGTCTATTTTTTTCTTTTTACATTTACCGTTAACTGTCCCCTGTCTCTCATACTTACATCCTTTTAAATCTTCCTTCTTCTTTTTACTCTCTTTTCCTGCTAATCTTCTCATTTTCTCCAGCTTCCTAATTTCTTTCTGCTTCTTTGCTCCATCACCGTCTGTCATCTGGTGCCTCAGTTTTCATCCTACTTTCCCTCTAGATACATTATTTAATTTTATTTAATACCTTGTGTGTTTGTGTGAATGTGTGAGACTGGTTTCTTTCATGCAGAGTAACAAATCCCCCCAGCATCAGATTTGTGCAGATGCTTCAATGCACACACACACACACACACACACACAGAGAGAGAGAGAGAGAGAGAGGGAGAGAGAGAGAGAGAGAGTTCTTGTAATTCTCGATTCCGGCACAAAGGCCAAAATCAGCTGACAAAATCAAACATCTGCTCATTTCCCTCAATCAAAGATCCAAAACAGAGACCCCCCCCCCCCCCCCCCTCCCCTCCTTCTATCTTTTCTTTTTCTTTTTTTTTTTTAGGGCTGTGAATTAGACCTGATCAATTGATCTTCGGGAGCTGCAGAAATCACATTAGTCTGGAGTCGACCACTGCACTAAAACACACTGTAATTCAATTGGCTGCAGTGACTGATTGAAACCAGCATGCCCCGCCCCACTTCCCCCCACTGCCATGCATTGTGGGAGTTTGCTGTGGCCTTTGCGCCGCAGGGGCCCGACGCTGATAAAAACACACACATTTGTACTCCTCTGCTGACAGATATTGCACTTTCCTAACCTAATTGGAGCGATGGGGGCTGTGGAGCGGGGCTGCTAATGTGGACGCATGGCTCTCATGATGCAGACCACTTGCCTGGCCACCCCCCCTATACACACACACACACACACACACCACCTCCCCCCAACAATTTGTGTCACTGTCTTTGAGAAGTGCTGTCTGACAAGACTCAAATGAGCTAATGCACTTTGTGGCTTAGTGAACACGTATACAACACACATGCAAAAATCCACATGCAGTCTGCAAAACAGACTACATGGTGTGAGCTGAGGCACTCTTAATGTAAGATAAAACAATCCGGGGAATAGAAATGCTCACGATGGCACAGAAATGTACAAAGAAACACCATACATACGTAATAATCTGTTGCCTCTTAAATCCAGTTGTACTAAAGCTGCGAAAAGACTGTATGTGGAAATAAAATGTTCTAAACTTATAACAAAATCACATTTTTAAACAATTTATGTGAAAGGAAAAATAATTAGATTAACAAAATGGCCTAAAATAATTAGTTAAACAGCTAGATATTTTTAAGGGTCGCAATTTTCTAAAATATGAAACAAGAGAGGTAAAGAAAAAAATTTCTAAGTATTTGCAAATGACTACAACTATTAGTGTATGTGTTTTTGGTATGTATGTGAATTTACCTAATTTATAATATATATATATATATATATATATATCCCTCAGTCAATTCTTTAAGTGCACCTGCATGAATATAGATCTTCAAAGAAGCAAAGAGATTTACTTTGGGGGCTCTCTCTTTGGCTTTTGCTGCAGGGAAAGTGTTGAGAATCTGATCCACAAGCACTCGTACGCCCGGTCGCCGATCCGAACGTACACCGGTGACGAGGAGAACCTCAGTGAGGATGGACACTCCACACACACCAGAGGTGAATAGCAGTCATGCATAAACATGTAATGTATGCACAGATGCTCGTGATGTGGATTTTATGATAAGACGAGCAATTCCTTGCATTTGGCTTCCAGATAATATCCTGATAGACATAAAAAGTTTTTTAAATCTTGGTTTCTGTAAATGGTTCTAAATTGTACTTGTAATAAATTTTTTTCAAGCAGGTAGACATTTCATATATTGACGATAAAATTTGGTCTGGTCAAGAACAGGTTAACTATTTTAAAATAAATTGTGGTGGATGAAGGTGTGAATTATAAATGTTATAATTGTATACACAAGAATTTTATATATATGGCAAAAATATGTTATATATACTTATATATAAGTAAATATAATCAAATAACTTCTGATGCACCAATACTCCATAAATACAACCAGGTAGGTTGTAGGTTTGGAGCAACGTTCAGTCTCTACCATACAGCCAACAAGTCATCATTTACTTTTTTGTTTTTGTGTTTAGTTACAATAAGAAAATTATAAAGCACTGCTAGCACGAGGTGTTTATATCCTCCTGTCACCCCCTCGCCCCTGCAGGTTCAGCATTCACCGCCTCAGACAATCTCTCCCTGAGTTCCTGGGTCACCACCACCTCAGGGTTCTCTGGCTTCCAGCACCCACAGTCTCTGTCAGCCATGGGCACCGGCGCTGCCTCCCTGCCCCATCCAATCCAGGGCTCCCTTCCCCCCTACAGCCGGCTAGGCATGCCGTTAACACCCACAGCTCTAGCTGGAACCATGCAGGGCACCGGGCCTTCCTTCCCTTCCTTCCACATGCCCCGCTACCACCACTACTTCCAGCAGGGGCCCTACGCTGCCATCCAGGGACTCCGCCACTCCTCCACGGTCATGACACCCTTTGTATGACTCGGTTTTGTGGAGGAGACGCGGCAACCTCGCTCTGAAGCTCACCCCTGAAAGGGTGCAACACGTTCATTCTCAACCTGGACTCACCTTTCCCTATGCTCTGTGTAAATAGTCGACCTGCAGTGAATGGGTTGATGTTCAAGACATGAAGGGGATATGGCATACAGACTGAAACAGACCTCAGGACCAGGAAATCCTGTGGCTTATACAAACATGTTGAGACATTGTAAAAAAAACTGATTGCTTCTATACAAACTATGAAACCTGATGGGGGAAAAAAAGAGAAAACATGCATGTTTTATTTCAGCCCTGGAAGAACACAAAGTGGATCATCATATCATTTTAACAATAAGGGGAAAGCCCTGGCTCCTACAGTTGCTACTGGCAAAAGGCTCTCCATCGAGGCTCTGATGGCAGAATTCTGTGGATCCTTCAAAATGGCCCTCATCTGATGCCACAGTGTTGGACACCAAAGATTTGTCTTAACATTACAGCATGAACGATGGGCAGAGGAGCCGTCCCAACTTTGTGTTTGACAAAGTCAGCCATATGTACAGATCCATATGTACAGATCCACATTCTACTGAAGATAGTCAAGTGTTAAAAATGCATCTTACAACAAACATTTACTCATAGAATAATTCTCACTATGGGTTTGAAAAGATAAGAAACATTGACGCATGCAGACTGCAGTAGACAAACACACAGGTTAACTAAATATGGTGAAACATGGGATAAAAATGCTCACCTGAGAAATAGTGTTGAGAGGGCCAGTCACGCCCGTATTCCCAAAAGATGCAGTGAGTTCTTTCAGATCACCAATACAAGACAACAGCTGAAACCACAAAAAAAATGAAGATTACTCATTTTATTCAGATTCAGAAGTCCATGAAGATTAGAATTAAGTCAAAGGAAGATTTTAAGGGGCAGATGAAGAAGCATGAAGAGAACGTCAGACAGCTCAGAGGCCAAAAAACAACCAAAAACAACCTTAATGTTACCGTTCTAGTCATAAATTACTGCAGAACAAACAATTCTGCTATCCTTCTACTCCCTGTTAGTAGAAAAAGTGGTTTCTAGACAAGAGCTCTTAAGTAATAAGTAAAACCCATGAAAGGAAAATAAGCAACATAAACCAAATCAATTTATATCAGTTAGCAACTAAAGAGAGCCTCGGACAAAGAGTGTATTATTCACACTAATTTAAATGTAAATTGATGGCCAAGAAGTCTAAAAGTGCAGCTTTTTGCCTTTAAATGCATCCAGTTAGGAGGTGATTTGATTCCCCAGTTCAACCAGCAACATGAAGATGCAACTTAAGTTCATTAATGCTGGTTGCTAATGTTCAGACTAAAGTAGGAATCTGAATCTGATCTCAAGCTTCGGAAGATATAAGTATTCTGATCATAATCCAGCCATTTGCACATAAACATTTATTTCTGTTTCATTTCACCCAGCTGAAATAGATTCTGATGTGGCCTCCTGCAGCCTTTTAGGAGTCAGTGTGCAGCAGGTGATTCATGGCCACCTTGCACTGTTGACAGGATGTCCACACCTGCAAGTAATGACTGTGGTCTCACTACAGGAAGAAGCTGGAAGCTGTGACTCTCACTCACCTGTGCACTCACTTAATTGGAAAAGTGATTATAAAGGAAGAAAAATAAAGATTATAAAAGCATTGCAGCCACTAAAACAGTCAGTTTAAAGTTGGATAAATTCACAGGCTGTTGTCTTGCAATGACTTATAAAAGTTACAGACTATAATAGGATGTGTCAGTTTGTAGTAAAACATTTTAAATGTCTACCCGCATGGTTAGATTTAATACGTTTTTGCTATGGTGCATTCACTTTTAACACAAATGTTAAATGACACTGGAATATTTGGAATGACGCAGCAGATCAAAACAAAATGACTAAAGTTATTTGAATGGAGTGTTTTGGCAGCCAGGCTTCATGTTTGTGCCAAAAATTCACATTTTTCTGGGTTTTTTGGAGTTTTTTTTATTTCATAAACATTTGAATGAATCTGAAAGGCATAAACTTCATTGAAAGTGTCAGTAAATGCTGTCCTGCATCTGCATGACCATCAGATTATTGTGAAATGTACAGAAGAGCCGACTGAACAAACACTGTAAATGACTTGTCCCACATTTTTTAAATCACACAAAGCCTCTCGGAGCAGAATACGGATGGGAATGCTGCACGCTGTTGGTTTAATCCCGTGTTTAGTGAGCCTTTTTTCATTTGGAAACTCCATTAGGTTTTTTTATGTACAGCCTGAATTGAATGTCACCTAATAGTTAATATTACACCGTTCTACATCCTGAGTTAACACTGAAATGAATCTTTTTTCTTTTATATGCCATAATTGGAAGATGACATCTAACAAAATTGTGTTTTGATGATTTAAGTGCAATATATTTATTTTGCTCTTTGGAAATAATGTGTAATGTACTATGCCACATTTTAAAAGTTATTTGTAAACCATGAGAAATATATATATATGTATATATATATATATATATATATCACCACCCAAAATCTTCTCTGTATTTTCTTTTACCTGGAAATATGCCCTTGTGTTTGTAAGACATCAATGAATATAACTTCTCTAAACACATCTAATTGCTGCATGTCTCTGAATGACTAATCATTAAAAATACACTTTTTTATTCAAATGCAGAAGTACAATTATTTTGTGAATTTTAATACTTCATAGATAACTGCTTCAGCTTTACTACAGCACCACCTAGTGGACATCCTTATACCTTCATGACAGGTAATAAATCTCACTGAAACTGGAAGTCGGACTACAATTTAAGGAATATTCTAGTTTTTTAAGCTGCTATATGATGTAACCTGACACTTAAAGAGACCAGATTCAGACTAAACTGGATATGATGTATTTAAATATATACTTTAAACTATTTCATTAAGTGCCAGACTTCAGCAGCAAAGCTTTGAGATGATAAAACTTATTGTGGCATGAAGAATGATTTTCTTAGCAAAGACAAAAGGATAAAAAATGAGAAATACACAAACAACTTCTTATTAAACTGAAGTGCTCTCATCTAGTATAGTCTTCTGTAATGCAGATGCAGTAAAAAGATGCAAAATGTTCATCAGCACCTTAAACGAAGGTTATAATCACATCTGTTCCATTTAGGTCTGTGTATTATTTTCCTCCTTTTTAAAGGCGTGTAAGCCAAGATAGAAAACCAGATGATATATTCCTGCCCTTCCAAATGCCAAAGAACCTCATATTACCTCCTAATCAATCTATGAATGTGTTTGATAAATAAAAGCACTTAGTATACAAGTCCTGAAAGAATGTGTGCTTAGGCAAATGTCACATGGTGTAATTTAGGAAGTCAAAATGACAAATAAATAAGTACTGTCCCATTTTTTCACGTCTTTTGATGGTGACAAAAAGTAAAATATAGTGGGGGAAGTTGAGTTAGTAGGTCAGATGACGGAGCCAGCATGAGTAATGCATCTAGGGATAATCTAAATGTAATAATCTTAACATGACTTCCCTGCTTTACTCTGTATCTAGCTGGGTAGTTATTGCTTTACATTAAAAAGGAAGCTAATCCCTATGAGATCAATGATAAGAAACTGATATTGATCTTAAATGTGCATTGATGCTTTTTTTGTAGATGTAATGTTCTTAAAATATGCCTCGAACAAAGGGTTTACACAACACAGTGACCAAAACAGTCAAAGAAAGAGAATATAAAACTATTGCAGTACTTTTTAATTAAAATATTAATATTTTGTCTTGGTACTTTCACAGAAACCTGAACATGAGCAGACATATGAGCAGGGTTTAGGCAGATGTCTAAACAAGGAAAATGTCCATTTATTACTGAAGATAAGACAAACACAATATAAAGAGGAAAAAAAAGATTAAGTTCCACAGTCTGAAAAAAAAAAACACTTCATGTGCTTTATTGATTTTGGTAAATTCACTCACACATATAAACATATACACAGACTTCTATCACCACAGCCATCAGCCGCCACCGCAGACAAACTGACGGATCGATGGCTGGACGTTAGTCACCGTTTCACCAGGAAGAAGCCACTACTTTTGTCCCGATAAGAATCGGTTACATCCTTTGAAAATAAATAAATAAACAAATAAATAACATCCAGCGTGGCTCTGATTGGATTAAAGGGAGAGGGGAAGGACAAGACAAGTCACCATGAGGTATGGCCCAACAAATTGGAGCTAGCAGTTGGGCTGGAGAGTCCATTTTGGGGCATAATTTACACAGTGAGGAGCATCAGCTGAATCTAATGTCATTTCCATCAATTTTGCATTTTGGCCCTTTTTTCCCCCTTCCCTCAGGCTTTTAGCGGTCATTTGAATTGTTTGATGGAGGACAGCCGGTGAGCATTACAATGTCAGAGACGACATTTAGCACAGCAGCAGAGTGAGAGGTGCTTCTTTATGGTATGGTGGCTGGCTGCAGCGTGGCATTGTGCATTCACTGCTGAACCATCCTGGGAATGGCTAACAATATGCTAATAAGCTAAGAGTACAGAATAGTCCCAGACAAGCTACTTAATGGATGTTTTATCTGCAGGTCGGGAGTCTCATCAGCTGCAATCTCTCCTGACAAAATGTGCCAAGTCAAATTTAGCGATAAAGGGCTTTTAACAAAGAGGCCACAAAATGCTTGAGGCAGGACAAAGGACACAAACACACAGAAGAGTCTGTGCTGAAATGTGAAACCAGTTGGCAAACAATGGAAAATCATTTAAGCATAAATGTACTTTGAAAGCAAAGTTGTTTGAGGGCAAAGGGAGAGGACAGGACTTTGACGGAGTCCAAACTCATTTCCTGCAGGAAAACATTTAACTTTCTCAAATATAGAAGATTTTTTCTGAGTCTAAATGTAGTCTGACATTAAAGCTGCAGCAGCAACATTTCAATGAGAAATTAAAACTCGGAGGGGAAAAATGAAGGAAGCACCTTGAAATGTGCATTTTTTGCAACTTTGCATTTTCCAAATTGCTTCATTTGGAGAGCAACACACTAATTACCTGTTAACGGCTGAATTGTATTATCTTATCTCCAGTAATTAATCCAAAACAGAATATAAAGAAAGGTCAGCCTGCAGAGGCAACTGATTACTCTGGTTACTGTTAAAAGATACTCAGAAAAAAATAAAATAGGACTGGATCAAAATAAAGAACAATTTAATATCAAATAAAGGATCCATCCACCATCTATAGACTTAAAATCATGACTCCCCAAGATGTGTTAGCAAGTGCTAAAAAAAACTCAAGCAATTTCCTGGTCTTACACGTTCTGAAATTAAATCAGGTTCACCGGCATAAACTTAGCAAACAAACAAGTAGAGTCTGCAGCTGGAGAAGTTTAAATCTGGTACCTTAATGTCTTTTTTAGGCTTTAGATTAGGTTATTTTTATTTTATGGGGGCAATGCAATTTCAGAATCAGTATAAGGTTTATTGCAAAGTAATTGTCATTACCAGGAATTTGACTTGATTTGCCAGCGCCTACATAAATAACATAAAGAAATAAATATGAAACCTATGAAATATGAACACAAGCAAATACTGAACAAATAACATAAAGACTGAAAAAATATTTAAAGAGGAAGAAGAAAGA
>JBAMHV010000006.1:3879015-3895966 GCA_037177535.1 Pseudomugil gertrudae | reverse complement strand
CTCCACACAGAAAGGATCCCGGTTGGAGCCCCGCTCACACCAGGGATCGAACCGGCAACCTTCTTGCTGTGAGGCCATCGTGCAGCCTCATGGGGTTACACTCAATTTAAAAAAATATATAAATTGAGTGTAACCCAATGAGGCTGCACGGTGGCGCAGCTGGTTAGCAATTGGTAACTGCAACTGGTAGTTCTTTGGAATTGGGTTACACTCAGTTTAAAATATTAAACTTCACATTTAGGAATTTATCCCTTTCATGATATATAAAACTTGAAAATGAGCCCAAAGACAATGATGATAAATTAACTATAATGAAGAATAAATAAAATTGTGCAGAATAAAGTTGCATCATACTAATTTAATTTGTGACTTCTCTGCAGATATTTTACAGATTTTTTTATGGTATGGGTTGCTTAAAAAAACAGTTTGTAAGTGGATGGCTTTACTGCAGGGGTGCCTGAGTCTGGTTCTCATGATCCTAGCAGATGCATTCCTACTCAAACACATCTGAATCAAACTGGTGAATTCATTCATGTGCATCCAGCTCTGCAGAGGCTGACCGACTGATTCAGGTGTGTCCGAGAAGGGACGCATGTAAAAGTTACAGAACGTTTGACATTAAGGGTCAAACTTGGGCACTCCTGGTTTTACCTCTGTGCAAAACATTTATTGGATGTAAATTTTCCTTTTTGCTTTAAAGTTTCAACCTGTAGATATTATAGACCAAGCTGACAGAAACAGTTACACAGACACCCTTTTTACTGCAAGGCACTTTTACAGAGAGCTTATGCTACAGTGCATCACCATCCCATCTGCACAGGTGTCACCCTCCATCTCTCCTGCCCATCTTTTCTCCGTTCACCTAATAAACTCAGTCTGTCTCCCCTCTCTCTCTGCGCCATGGCAGGTGTCCAGCTCAACTGCTGCCTCTCCAAAGACAACAAGGCCTGATAGCAGGGAAACCGGAGCGGGCTGTCTGCATAACAAGGACTTATTATGATGATGAAATGTCCTACACGGCCCCAAACACCCTCTTAGAGAAATCTTTCCCACTGATAAGGGGAGTCTAACCCTCACCCCGGAGCTGCGTGGAGGTAAAGAAGGGAGGGGTTCTAACCTGATTGGATCGGTGGCTCATGGGGGCACATGTAACAAAATCAAATGGCCATCAAGCCGCTGTCATGCATAATTAATTGGGCCTTCTACGACCAACTACACAAAAATCCATGGTCATTTGATTAGGGGGTTTTGGAGGACTCTGAAGTGCATCGCTGTCTGAGTTGCTTCCTAGCTTACCTCTCTATCTGTGAGGATGGTGTCAGTGCAGCATCATCCTGCACAACTTTGACTTTAACATCCAGTAGAAACTAAACTGAAACTTTCACAGAAGCTCGTTAGGACTCTCATGGGCCCTTTGATGGCAGGGCCACCTCTTAAAGACATCACGTAAATCACACACAAAACATTTGCAGAACAATCTCAACCAAAAATGCCAAAAATGTTCCGGTAATTTTGTGATTTAGCTTCTTTTTATTGGAGAAATTGTCACTTATCTGACTAAATGTGCAGAGTTAAACGCTGTAAATACACAAACAGATGATGTAGATTAGGGGACATGTGTCGTAGAAAGCTTGCATAACATCTGAATTGCATTTATTGTCATTTTAAGTGTTAGAAAGTCAAACACAGTAAGATTACGACTTGATTTTCTGTTCATGCCATGATGCCATAATAACATGATGTCTCATTTGTTCACTCATCTGTACCAACAGCTCACATGGTGTATGCAGAGGACTGTACACACTATAGAAAAAAATAGATATATTTTAGTCACTGCTGTAAAATTAAACAAATTAACCTTTTTTTTTTTAACAAAAATGCACCTCTTGAGTAAACCATAAATGTCTTAAACTGTTTGCATGATTCTTTAGATGAACACATGATTTTGTGTGTGCTTTTAAAATCAGAATCATTACTCTGTTTAGATAGAAAATCATTTATGAAACCTAATATTGCTTTCAATGTTCTTACCGTACCACTTAAACATTAAATAGAAAAGTGTCCATACTTTTGACTGATACTCTAAAATCATAATTCGTATTAATAGAAAGCAAAAAAAAACATTTTTTTATTAATGAATTTGGAAGCTCCAACAGTTCTATGTGCTGGACCTTCAGCTACTTCACTAAGTGGATTTTATTTAGAAAAATAAAATCTCTGTGTCTGATTTTTCTTCTGGTTAGTAAAAATCTCAATAAATACACTCCCAATCCAAGTTGATGATCACCTCTTTGTCATTACTTTGATATTTCCAGCAAATTCTAATCTATTTAAGAAAAAGATGCCTACTTGCTTAATGAAACTAACATAATTAATATGATATCCCAATGTTTTAAAGAGAATTTAGTCACTTCCTTTCTGCTCTGCTTTACAGTTAGTGATATTCTGATCAATCAATACTGCACGGCATGGAAGAAGAATTGTAATGGGTTATTTTTAAATCATTAAATGATACATAAAAAGAAAACCGAAAGAAAATAAATGCATGCTTTAAAATAAAAGAGCAGAGACGTTAAATCAGTTGTGCCTTCCAGTGTCTCACAGATAATCACTTCTATGTAGATGCTGCCACCTGCAGGATGTCAGAATGACACAGGAAGTAGACCAGCCAAAATGATAAAGTGCCTTTTTTTTATTCAAAAAGCATATATTCGGTAATTAAATGCATATACTTACATGTGTAAATAGATATGTTCAAACACACTGAGTGGAAAAACAAAGTGCTTCAGGAGCTGCAAAGTCCACATGCACCTCATGTGCATATATGAACCTGTTTTTGACATGGTTTCTTAAAAGACACACATCTCTCATTTCAGAGATTTTCTTTTTTTTTTTTTATAATCGAGTCACATTACTTATTAAAATAAAATTTCAAAACCATGACCTCATCACTGCCCAAAGTGGAAGACCATTCATTCCCTCAATGACTCTTACCATCACCATATTTCACTATTAATGAAAGAAAAATAAAACCATAACAGAAGCTTTTACTCCATTAAAACAACATGACATTTCTTCATTCAGTTCATTTAATCTCATCCTCTCTGCATCTATGGTTACTCCGCCTTGATGGGCAGCAGGTAGGAACCGGTTTCCGTTTGGCTGTTCCTCTCCAGTCTGTTAAATGGGTTTGTGAAGATGTTTCTGGTTCACTGTTTTTTTCTGAAAAGTAACGATGAAGCGTGGAAACTAAGTGCGATACCTCCTGGAAGGGCAATGCGCGAAAGGCAGGTTGTCAGCCTAGTTGGCGGGGTGTGGCCGTCCCTCGGGGATAAGCGAGGTGAAGAAGGTGCTGATGAAGGACCATGTGGTGGTGAGGAAGCCTGGCTCTGGGATAGCTGCAGCAGGAGCCAGGGCATTGTCCTCTGGGCCTCCACCACCTTCCTCACCCCCGTCTTCATCCTCCATTCCATCATCCATCAGACGTTCCTGTGGCATCAGTGGGCAGACATGGACATTGTTAAAGGTTTTAGGATCCATTATTTCTGTGCTGGTAATAGTTACTTTGAAGGCCAGCTGACTAAAGTCTAGCTTTAGACTATAAAACAGGTGTTTCAATCTTACGGTTTTCCATGTATCCCTACTCTAACACACCTGAGTCAAATTAATCAGTAATTATATAGAACTCCATTAGCTGTTGGATACACTCAATATAAGCCAGGTGTGTTGGAGCAGGGATGCAAACACCTGCAGGACAGCAGCTTTCTAAAGACAAACTTTGTAGTATCTGTGAAGAAAAGAAAAGATCCTTTTGCATAAATTTATTTGAATGTTAAAAGAAGACGATTAGCAAACCATATGTTTAATTTATTACAAATGGTCTAATATGAATGGACTTTGAGACTAACAGTTCAGGCTGAATGATTTATCAATGACAATGCAAAGATGCAGATGTGCACCAGAAACAGGTACTGTGCAAAACCTGTCGCGCTAAAGTTGCAACGTCGTCGCGAGGAGACACAACTCATACAGGTGTTACAACAAAACCTGTGACTCATCAGAATCTGTGACCATAGGCAAGGCAAGTTTATTTATATAGCACCTTTCATGTACAGGACAGCTCAAAGTGCTTTACATTGAAGGGGGTCATTGCATACATTTTTTTATAGATATGCCTTAAAAGACAAGCAGGGTCTTCAAAACACTTGAATAAAACTAATAAGGACATTATTTCATGTCATTTCATGTCACTCTTCTGACACACTTGAACCTCACATAGCCAGGATCCCAACAGTCACCATTTCTGATCACCACCAGTGTGTGACTTATTGTATCTTCATTTAATAAACTCAGATTACAATTTCCCTACTGAGGTGTTTTCAATCATTTTATTGTAAGTGTTTTGAAGCTTTGCTCATCTTGTAAAGCACATATTAAGCCATGAAATGTAGACTAGCGCCCCCTTGTGGTCACAGATTCTTATGGGTCACATTTTGTTGTAACACGGGCAAGACCAGCAAAAGACACCATGTTTTCTAGTTGTAGTAACTGCCACTTTAAATAATGTACATACATATTTTTGTTAATAAACACATTTGAAAGCAGTTCTTACATTTAGCTTTCATCCTTTTTTTAGAGTAATAATAGAGTAATTTAATGCTTTGGTATGATTTTTCTGTCATATTTGTATATGCTATTGTACATTGTGATCATTCAGCCCTACTAGCAGTCATGAAAAACATCCAAATGTTTATGCTCTTTATGTTTGCTTTGTTTCGCCCAATGATTCCTGGGATTGGCATAAGCGGTACATATAATGGATGTTTATTTTGTTTATAACAGGCCCAAAATAACTTCTATAAACCTGGGATATTACAGCCCACATTTTCACCTGCACTGCCCCGAAGCACAGAGGAACAACGTTAGCAAATAACAAGGTCACAGTGATGAACCACAGCCACTGCAGAAAAGCTTAAATAGCAACATCACAAGTATGCAGGAAGATTTTGTGAGGCAACATAAGACAAAGACTGATGCAATGTCCAGATTGAGCTCCATTTAGCTTATTAGCCAATTTACAATCTAATCCATCAGATTAATCTTTAGGAGCATCAACTTAGACAAGGAAAAAAAAACAGAAGTGATGCTGAAAGCCAATCTCCAACCCACCATTTCCTGTATATCTTGGTGTCTCTCATCTTCATCCTGAGGAGCGCCGGCTCTTTCTCCTCTGTGGTTCTGCTGCTCTGGCCTAAAGGGCAGCCAACCTGCCTGATGCCTAAAAACAAAAACGCTGTTTTAACTGGATTCAGGATTCAAACACTTGGTGGTAAAAATAAAATTGACTAACATTTTACAATTAGCATTTTCCATCCATCCATCCTCTTTTAATTTATCTTTAAAAAATGTATTTTGAAAGTTCAAAGCACTGTTGTAAAAATAGACTCAAGAAAAAATCCACTATGTTTATCATCTGTATGCATTTTTTTCTGCAACTCACAGGTAGATGAGCAACATGGCACCGACCACCATGACGAAGCGGCTAAAAGAGGAGTAGAAGTAGACTATGCTGAGCAGGACCCCTGCACGAGACACTGCGTACAGCCAGTCCAGCCAATCACGGTTCAGCTCATCATCGTTCAACACCGGCCCGCCTTGGGCATTCATCTGGATGGGGTTGGCTGGCTGGTTCTCTGGTAAGGCGTTGGGGGCTGGGTTATGGCCCAAGGGTGGCGGTGGAGCAGCTTCGTTTGGTTGTGCAGGCTGATGGGGTGAGGAAGAGGAAGGAGAAGGAGGAGGAGAAGCGCTGGGAGGCCGAGAGGCTGCTACAGCTGCTTGACTACAAGAAGAAGATAATAGAAGGACAAATGATGGACCTATATTAATTAGGAATTTAAGTAATCCATGTGGTAATGTTGGGACGTGCATTAGCAGTAATAATAAGGTAGTAGTGATGACATTTGACCATTACCAGATATATGTTTCACTTACTATTGCATGTAGTAGTGGTGTGCATACATCTGCTGCCACCACAGCATCTGCATGGGCATGTACAAAGGATGGGGGGGTATGTTGGCAGAGAGATCGCCTTGGAAAGGGACCTGGGCTGCTTCTGGCCTGTGGATGAATACCATGTTTGTGATAAAATACATTAGCATGACAAAGTGACAGACAAACACACATTTTTTAAATGCGGGACAATCATTTTGGCTTTACTAAATGTGATAAATGCTAAATACCTTAAGCTCTTCTGGGAAAAGAGTTCAAGTTAATTAAAGTGGACTGGATCAACCTCTGAGTTTAACACACATGGGTAATCACAAGAACAGCTAACACATCTAGAGAGGAAGCCTGGTGGGTACTTCTCCATGTACCCGACCACAGGAAAACATCCTCAAGTCATCACTTCATTTTTCCTCCACACTTATGGCCCAGTAATGGGATTTGTGTGTGTGTCTTCTACTCCAGGGTGCTTCTGATTCAAGCCATGTGTGACAGCACAATGAGCAAAACAAATGTGGCTTATGATGCACATTTGCCAGTTTTCAACATTTAAGTTTGCTTCAGATTTGCTTGGTATTTGTAAGAAACAGCTTGAAACTGTTATTAACTGTAAACTGTAATTTAGCCAAACATGAGCCTGAAAATATCTTTGAATAAAAGATTTAAAATGATTTAGTAAATTTAGTGAATCTAATGTGAGATAGCTGTAAGCTTAGCTTGTGTATTAGCAATTTGAAGTTTTTTTTTTTTAATGAAGAACATTTTAAAGGGGACTGCAGAGATGCATGGTGGTTTGCAGCACAGCCTCAGAGTAAGAAAGTCCTTGCAAAGGTGTTCGGGGAGTGGCCTCATCTGTGAAGCTTGTATCTGTTCTCCTTGTATGTGTGGGTTCTATATGGGTACTCCAGCTTCTTCCCACTATCCAAAGACATGGTTACTAGGAAGCGAGCGGGAGTGGTTTGCTTTCCTCTCCAAGTTGCCACTGTGATCTTTGGCATGATGGTTTAAACTTTGGGCACCGGACAGAAACTTGCTTACCACTGGTGGACACCAGATGCACTTGGAGGATTGGAGGGGAAGCCAACACGATGCCTCAACCCATCATAGCCTCCCGGGACAGACGAGGAGGAGGAGGCGACTGGCAGACTGTCCTGGTTTGGTGTGGTGGCAGTGGATGGGGAGCCGGTGTTTTCTGAACTCTGTGATAACATATAAACACCAATAATTAGGTCATTTGTTTGGGTATAAACTAACAGGTTTGACAGGATACTTTGCTCAGAAATGGCAGCCAAGTCTCAAGTTTTGGAAAGAGACACAAAAAAATGTGGTCAAGCTGGATATTCTGTAAATGTGGCTGGAAACTATAGTCAGAAGATGCATCTTAACATAACATATAATGTAAATATTAAAATGCTACATAAGTTAAATTTTTTCTGCTGAATACAAGTGAACTGAAATCTCTCTCTAAAATCCATCAAACACATTAGAAAGCCTGATGTCAACTCACACGGTAGTCTGAAGCAGGAGCGCTGGTGGGACTCCGGGGCATAGGCGAGCCTGGGGGGCTGTGAGAGGCACATACTAGATGCATCATGTGGTATTCATCCTGCTGCAGGTGGACAAGGCCAGAAGAGGGGAAAAAAGAAGATAATAATGAAGGACAGCAGAGAAACAAATGTGGAATACAACACAAGAGAAAGAGGAAGGATTAGAGTGGAAAAGTCCAGAATGCAAACACAATGCCCTCCCTCTGCTGGCAACTCACACAATGTCAGCCATCGTTCCACACGCAGCCTGTTTCACTTCTCCCACAAATGCAACATACTAATGTGCAATGGCTAAACTACTAAGTGATTTACACAATAAACAATGTTTAACCATAAACACACATTCCTAAAAAAATACAAATACAAATGTACTTTACTAATAATAAATAAGTGTATTACATCAACAGTGTTTCTGGGCTGTAACTGCTACTGATAAATCACCATGTATTCATCATCATCAAACTTTATTTCAGACACATATACGGTCCATAGCATAAAAATAAAGAATACAAGCAGACACATAGATATTAAAAAACATTTATATGTTTACATATTGCACCAGTGATTCCACAGTCTAGAAAAGAGCCTAACTGAACTTTGTGTGGGGTTAGTCAGAGTGTAAATTATGCTGTTTCCAGAGTCTGATAACCTGCATCTGTGCATAAGATTGTGCAGGTGGGCACGGCAGCTTTTACAAACATCTCACTGGCACTGCACCAGCGTGAGCCCTTCAGCAACATCCTCATCCCATCATTGTATGCCACCTGAAGTTTCTGCATGCTGCTTTTTCTGTAGTCCCACAGGTGGTACAGAAGGCCTTAAAACGTGCAGTCTGGACCACTGCTGCACACATGCCAAATTTACAGATAAGCATGTTTGCTTGTGCCTACTGCACACAGCACTGTCTGTAAATACCTCTATCATCAGACAGGTCAGCAGTTATGTAGCGTCCCAGATACTTGACCTCATCACTGGCATTGAGGATGAGGTCAGACAAGAAAAAGTCAAGGAAGGATAGTTTAGTGTTGTCTTTACTCCTGATAATCATGGTGTTACTCTTTTTTGCATTGTATTTAATGTCAAAGTCAAAACCATACATAGAGCAGACTCTTAATAGCTGCTGCAAACCAGCACTACATGAACAAAAGATCACCAGCATACATTAAGTGGTTGATGATATCATTACCAACTCATTTAGCAAGGTAGACAGATCATCCATGTAGACATTAAAAAGAAAAGGATTATTATAAGGATATGTATTATTAGATCATTCAGTTTTATGTAAACATCCAGCATATATAAACATATAAATCCACCCATGTGTTTACCTGATGATAAAAAAAAGCATTACAGTAACTCCTACCTTTCTTAGCACATCTCCAAGCTGCAGGTGATCTTGAAGTAACCGTCCTAAGTACAACAGCTGCTGGTCTTTGGACAGCTACAACAGAAAACAGCATCATATCAATAATATGGAAAAAACAGTAGAGAAAAACAAGAGTTTGTGGATTATGTGCAGTAGTTAAAATGTATTTCATGTACATATTCAAACAAAACTAATTGCAAGAAAAATCCATTTTTTACTCATCCTTTCAGTATTTTTCTTTAAAATATAAAAACATTAAATATGGTGCAGCTCCTCTTGAGACATGGGGTGGAACTAATGAGGGCAAAGCCAGGCCTTGCGACTAAAATTAAACCCAAATATCCATAAAAGTGTTGTAAGGAAACGCTGCCAGCTACCTCTCGGCCTGCAGAAAGCTCAGAGGTGCTCCCGAGTGGAAAGCTCAGCTTACCGGTAATATTATGTCATGAGACATGACATAATATTAAACACATGAGAACCTGTTGCTGAGTGCAACATATAAAATCAAACCCATACTTTGTGTAAAAAGATTGACAACTTTGGATTAGATTTAAATGTCAGACTATAAGATTACGGTGCATGCATCGAGTGCCTGATTAAAGCTTTAAGGAACAAATCAAAGTAAAGATTGTTTTTACATCCACTGTATTGGCTTTACACTTTCTTTACCATAAGCATTGTTCTTTATTATAATAAAACCCATTATCACACACTGAAAATATGCATTTGACTGTTCCAAGTAGGATTATAAACACATCATTTCACTCAACAATGTATATGTTGTATATATGTTGTTTCTAAAACAGTATTCTACCACTATTCTGTTGGCTGACAAGTATCATACAAACTGTGTAACAATATTTGTGACTGTAACCAATCGTGCAACGATGATGTGCAGAATTTTAGATAGCCTTTTACTTTATTTAGAAACTTTGTGGTTTGGAATTAGAGGGATTATAAAATCTGAATACCTATTCCACAAGTACTTAACTCCACTTGGACGACATGCAAATAAAGAGCTACTCACTGGCTTGCTGGGGTAAACTGCAGAGATGTGAGTCTTCAGTCTCTCCACGGTCCAGTTCAGGAAGCAGTTAATGGTGTGGTCTTCATACTTTTGATTGGGGGTCTTTATGACCAGAGTTACAGGACTATCAAATGCCCCAGAGTCCATGGCTCATATTACTGATAATGTAGCTGTTTCAGGAACCTTTAGTGTCGCAACTCAGGACTAACCTGAGGACAAATAACTGGTCCTAAATATTCTCCATGTTGCCCTCCACACAACACTTAAAACAGTCCTTGTGCTGAGTAAAGGGTGGGTGTCTAAAATTTCAGCTTCATCTTTAGATCTATTGTAGTGTCCAGGAACTTGCAAGCTTTCTTCAGGTATCAGCTCTTGAATTTCTGGTGAAAAAATAAATGATATAAATATTTGTAACATGTCTTATATTGCTGCATCACATTGTTTATTTACTTTTCAGGGTTCTGATCAGGAATGACATGACTGAATGTTTAAAGAAAAAGCACCAATCTTGCTAAATGACTAAGCACACATTATTCAGCTTTCAAGTTTGTTTAGTTTCAATTTGATTTAGCAGCTGAAACAATATGAGTTTATTGAGTAACAGAAAACAATATCTTGCAAGGGGAAAAAAAAGCTGTTTACAAGTCTACAAGTTACATAACAATATACAGCGGAGTCTGGATAAACTGTTATTACGTGAACGAAGTAAAATGTCATTTTTACTTCTTGTATCTGAAAAATAAATAAACGAGAACGACTGAAAGAGGTACCGGGAGCTCCTGAAGTTTCCCTTCAAGCTTCCTCACACCTGCCATGTTGCATCATTTTAAACTGTCAAAACGATGGCAATCTTTGTCGATTAAAGTAAACCAAACACTTCAAGGCAGTGTTTGCTAACAATAGCTTACACGTAAAATGTTCAAAGTATAAAACATACAGAAAAAAAACAAGTTTTTAGACTTATTTTTAATATGGCCCTTGTCGTGAAGCCAGCATAATACAGCTACCTTTTTTTAAGCTAAAGCTAGCAGTGCTGCGGTTAGCTTACAATGCGTTTAGTTAGCATTACGCAGTGACACGTTCAACTGTTAAACATAAGCAAATAACACAAGATTACCCACTAAACTAGCTTTCTTATTGTACCTTTGCACTCCTCTATTAGCCCCGTTTCCTCCTCGCCCCTTCGGCTAGCTAGCCTTGTTGTTGTAATGTCGGCTGACAAAGCGGAAATCACGTGACCGTCGTGTTCACAACAGCTGATCAGAAAAAAGGAAAAAGTAACCAACAACCCTAAATTCACGAAAGAGAAGACACGAGAATGTTACTGGAGAATGGTTGTTGGTAAGAAGTGTGGCAAACACCTTTTTTAACTAATTCCGTGATCCATCACATTAAAAAATATCATAATCCACCTGAAAAAGTTACCTGTGCTTTTATTTTGACAGCTTTTGAAACAAAGACAAACAAATATGGGTCGCAAATAATCACTTTTCCAAACAGATGTATATACAGAACTTGTTTAGAACCCAAAGCAGAGTTTAGAGGGGAAAAACATCTTAGAAGTTGTAAAAGCAGTAAATATTTATTTCTCTTTAAAATTATTTTAAAAATTGTCCTTTGCTTCAGCATCAAATCTTTTCTAGTGTCACCTCATTCATCATAAACTTTTAAAAATATTTTCTTATTAACCTGTCTTACCAGCACAACCAAATGTAACTTTTTGTTTCTAAATAGCTGTAATGTACATAAAGGAATAACTACTTCAGAGCCTTTCAAAGACTTTTATTAATTCAGACAGTGGCATTTTTTTTCTTTTATGGTTCAGGTTTTCTTGTGAAAGCTTATTACTGCTTCAGTTTGTGCAGAACTGCCTTCGTCATCTGTTTACTGTATCGGTTGACCTTCCAGTGTCCAGGCATCCATCCCAACAGAAAACGATGAAAATCTGTCCATGCAAATGCAAACATCTCTCTCCATTCTTTCTCCAGAGCATCAAAATCCACATCTGTTTTTACTGACGCTTTTAGCTCGGTGAAATAGTAATCCAGCAGTCCCGGTACTCTCTTTTCACACTCCTTCTCAGTCATACAACTTCCAAGAAAGTAAACAACATCTTTCATCCCACAGCCCCCACCGACGTACTGGAAGTCCACAGCTGCCACATCCTCTCCACTCTGGGAAAAACAGAAATTAGCTAATTTGGCATCTCCATGAACGATGGTCTTGAAGCAACATTCACTGAGTATCCTGTCGATGTCACTGGCTGCTGCTTTAAGCTCAGCGTCGTCCATGGTTTCCAGCTCATCTGGCCGAGTCTCCAAATGCCAATAAGTACCAACAGGCCACAGCCCCTCTGGTGCCGCACCAAGGAAGAGTGCATGAAAATGGGCAAGCCAACTCAGACAAGCCCTTATTTCTGGGTCCTTCACACTGGTCCTAAAAAGTAAAAATCAGTATTCACTTTCAGAGCTGTTTTATAGTAACCACAGTGAATTTTTCTTACACTCCAATTGGAGAGTAACTGCAGAAACGTATAAGACACCTAATAAACCTGCATTTCTTTTGTTCCTACAGATAATTTCTGGCATTTACAAGTCTTCCAGTAAACACAATAATCATGGCTCATGTTTTTCAGAGCATCCTATAACACCTATCAGGGTAACATTACATGATTGGATTCTGTGGTTGCCCACAAATTACACTTTGTGGATTGTTAATGCTAAATTTATGATTGCAAAGTTTTTTTTATTATAATTTGAATGCCAAAACCACATATTGGTAGTGTGATGAGGGTGTGAAACTATATTTTAAGCTTCATAGAAGAGGGTCACTTTAAAAGAAATTGAATAAAAGTCAGATATATGTAGAATATTTTTACAAAATTCACCCATAAAATGTGTTTTTAATTATAATTTCTACATGAGTGGTTTGTAATACTTAAAAATATCTTTAAACAATACTCTTACTTTAACTTTATTGTCGGTTGTTCTGAGGGGAAGCTATACTATGATTTACTAAAATTAACATCAACACATTTTTCTCATGTTTTGGATTTTGGAGAGTTAACTAAGTTTTATTCAGTTTTTTCAGTGTTCATACCTTCTCTGATCATAACCTGCCACATCCAGATCCTCCAGCACTATCAGCATCTCGTCACCATAGGAACGGGCGGCCAAACAGGCAGGGATGCGGCACGTCTGATCAGTGGAATAACTCTGGTACCAGTGTGTCTCCACCTGGTAAGATCTCACTTTACGTCTGTGGGAGCGATCTGTATTCCATCCCCCAGGGTGCTCGGCCTCATCTGGAAACTTCACATGTTTAACAACCACAGAAGGCCGGTCACAGCCCTCCAAATGCAGCCGGACTATCTCACCATAACCACTCCACAGGGTCTGGATCTTATCACCAACATGCAGGGATGAAGCTCCACATGCCTGCAGGACAAGATCCTGGTACTCCTGCTTCATTTCCACACAGATATCTGAAAAATAGTAAGGATGCAGCAATATGTAAGTAGCATAATCAGCTAAAATTAAATGTATGGTCTCTTTTATAACCTCTTACCCAGTTCAGGTTTGTGCACCTTCACAGTAAAAAAGAAGAGCTCTGTGTTTTTCTCACACAATGTGAGAGAATGCTGCTATTAAATAACATGGAGATCCCTTTAAGTACATTTAAAGATTTGAGTAAAGTCACAACAAGCTTTAACAATTAGCTAAAGAAAGCACAAACCACAGGCTGCATCTGTTAACCTCAGCTTCAGGAAGCGTTTTCTCCAGCCCAATGTGAGCAGTTAAAGCAACAGACCGGCCTAAAGTAGGATCAGATGAGCACTGATGCCATCTCCTGGACCGGAGTGCAAAACAGATAATAATACAGATCCATGTTTCTGAGTAAGTTCCACACCTGACTGGTCAACCTCTCATCCAAGATGGATTTATTTCACATCATTAACATTTATAACTTCAAATATTGGAATTAAGTCTTTCCTTAATACAAAGACAACATTTAATATGATTATGTTAATTAAAAAAACTAGGATGTATTTCACCAGGTTTGTTACTATAATTAAAATAAATGCTTTTTATTACGTCTCAGATTAAATAACAATAAAAAAACTGTTTGTGCATGTCTGCTCATCAGAACAATGTGAAATATAATTTCCATGATGACACCTAGTGAAGCTTTAAAGCCCCTGCTTGACATACACAGCTATAAAACTAACAGATTTAACCCTTTAGTGTTTACACTATGAAACAAAACTATGGAAAAAAATCCTATTTGTGACTGAAGAATCTGAGTTTATGAACAAATAGTTTATATAATAGTGATGGTTAAATTGTCAGAGAGTAAAGAGATAAAAGCCTTCATATCGGTATGAATGGTAGAAATGGTTCAGGTGGGTTTGCCTCCACTAACGCATCATAAGAGTCATTAAAGTTCCTGATAAATATGTTTCACTGAAGAGAAAGCAGTTATAAAGGTAAAATGTGAAGTTGATACCTTAAGTTACCCTGTTCAGATTCATTAGAATTTGTTTGCATTTCTTCATATTTGCATAAACACTGAACCTACGGAAGCAGTTTGTAGAATGACCTGAGAATGAGAAGCACAGAGGAGCTGAAATAAGACAGTTAAAGAGGATCTCTATTTATTCATTTATTTTTACAGAACTCAGAGAAACGACGGCAACTGAAAACCAGACATTTTAACAACAATTCATGTTTGTGACATAACAACACTCATCAAACATCTGGTAAGTCTCTTCTGCAATCTGAATTTGAGTTTTTATCAGGTATTTATCCTAATATGTGCTTCCCTTTGGAGACAATATTTATAGCACAATGCAACAGAGAGCAAAGGCTTTAAAGAAGAAATTCTGCTCTCATAAGTTGTTTTCAGCTCTGTACTTTGAGAGGAAAACATCTGATTTAATTATTTACTGTAATCTATTTTTTAAGTCACAACAGTTAAAATAAAAACCATAAGACAAAAAAACATTAACTTGCAAATCTCATGAATTAATATCTAATAAATTCTGCTCAAATTTTTTTTTAAATTTATTTATTAAGATTTTTAAGTAAAAAATAAAAACTATAAAAGGACAAAAACAACAACAAAAATGCATCCATTCATTTTCTACTGCTTATCCGGTGTTGGGTCGCGGAGGAAGACTTTCCTCTCCTCAGCTACATTTTGTCAGATTATCAAGTGGAATCCCGAGACGAAACCCCCGACGTTCTCTCCAGCATGTCCTGGGTCTCCCCCACAGGGACGTGCCTGAAAAACCTCACCAGGGAGGCATCCAGGAGGCATCAGATGCCCGAGCCACCTCATCTCGCAGCGGCTCTACTCTGAGCCTCTCCTGGACGGCCAAGATTCTCACCCTATCTGCAGCTCACTGTGTTTTCTAGTTTTTCTTCTACTTTTCTACTTTTAAGCTTAAAGGGCCTATATTATGCAAAATCAACTTTTATGAGCTTTAACCTTCTATTTGTGTGAATTGTACTTTAAAACAATCCCCAGAGAGGTTTTATTTTTCATCCATTCCTTTTGTAGCTATATATCTTTGAAAAGAAGGGTTTGGCTCAAGCAAAGCAAATGCCTGACTCCTCCGTGTGACACTGCACGGTGGAGACTAACCCTTCCCAACCTTAAAACTTTAACGCTCACCTCCACCAGGAAGTTGCTGCTGCTGCTGCACGCTTGTTAACAGACAAGCCGCACGCCACACGCCGGCTACAGCCAGAGCTCTGCAGACACGCTCCCGTTTTGTTTCACTTTGTTTTTGAACCATTATTTTTGTAGTTAATAGCCTATTCACTTATACATAACCATGGCTAATTGGAGAAAATGTGTTTTCGGTTGTGCAAACGAGGCCTCATTATATAAGCTGCTGAAAGAAGAAAAGCTACGAGAAAAGTGGTTAGCGTTCATATTTGGAAACTCACAACACGATGTGCAGAAACATCTTTTTATTTGCGAGCAGCTTCCAGAACTTTGTCCTTTTTAAAAGGGGATTTACTTCGAAGTAGATTTTACAACAAGGGGAGATTCCCATTATCAGAGGAGCAACAGGAGAAACAGGAAGTACGGCTGCAGACAAAGTCTGTCAAAACTGTAAATTGTCTCATAAATGTCAAATAAAACGTCACGTAAGCTACCTCTACCGTTTCTATACATATATGTTATGAGGTTTTGTTGTTGTAACGCCGCTGTTACCCTGTATATGATGCCTCATGTACATTTATTTGCTATTTATGCTTAAGTACTAACGTATTGAAGACAAATTTATGGCAAAATGGCATTTATCATGGCCTCCGCATGGACTAAAGCACTGCATTTGAACCCGAGACCCAAAGGGGCCCGATGTCTCGCGGGCCTGGCTTCGGGCTCAATATCATGTCATGGTGTCGGGCTCTGGTTTGTCTGTTGTCTCTGTCTGAGGTGACATCATGGGTGGGTAAATGTGAGGGCCTCTCTGGCTGCTCAGTGCAGGCGGTGCGGATAGTAAGCCGTTCCCAGTTCCGGGTAAGAGACCTCGCAGGAAGAAATGAGTGTTATGGCAAAACTATAGTATGAAGCATGTTGCCAAATGCATCTTATTGTTATAAATGTGCATATGATACACTGTGAAACGACAAATATAGCATAAGTTATAAGTTTAAAGGGACTCTATAATGCAAGCCCCGTTATATATTTGTTCCTGAGATCTAATCTATGCCAAACACTCCAGCTTCGGCAGATTTCATTCATTCTGTCTGTTCTCTCTGTCTGGTGTTAGATGGAAAATGAGCTTTTTACACACACCGCCCCCTCCCCCGCCCCCGCTTTTGGAAACTCTGGTCTAGATGTAAGGATGCAAGGAAACAAACTTATTTTTATCTCTTTTATTCATTTCTAGCAAATCCTTTACAGCCATGAAAAGCATCATAAATCTGCTGCTGTTTTCAGGTTGGTCTTCCTCCAGAGACACAAAATGTGGCAAATGCATACATTTAAAAA
>JBAMHV010000006.1:3860221-3877549 GCA_037177535.1 Pseudomugil gertrudae | reverse complement strand
ATATTATATTATATTATATTATATTATATTATATTATATTATATTATATTATATTATATTATATTATATTATATTATCCCAAGTGTAAATTTGCACTTCACGACACAGCTTACTGTACTATCACAAATCTGTGTAAAGATAAAGTACTACTGTTTGTAAATAACTATTTTTTTATGGAATTGCAGTAAATAATTATTGAATACAGCACTACAAAAAGCTGACTGATGGGTTTCAGTTAAAATGTTTTTTCAGAAACATTCAATCTATTGTTTAGATCAGCAATGGATGTTGGGTCCAGACTCAAAATACGTGGAATATAAAACTGGCTTGCACGTGTAAGATGAAGTGAAGCATGGGCCTATAATAATTCCCATGGCAGATAATGCTTTCCATGTGTACAAGTACACTATATGTTTGCATGGCTTACAGGATAACAGGCTGTAGGCTGCTCTAGAATTACAATATAAATGTGCATAATATTTAGCAGTAAATTGTTTGGGTGTGTACTCAATTTGAACAATCAACACATGTGTACGAGGCTTACCACCAAAGCACATTGAAGGTAGTGACAGGGAACTGCGTACAGCTGTCCTTGTGTGTAAGTCCCACAGTGATACGTTGGACTGACACCCCAGTTCAAATAGTTGCTATTTCCCTCCTTGTAGATGTTTTTGCCTGTCAAAGACCAGTACCATCTCCTGGTTTCACCTTTCTTAAGCCCAAACCACATTGCATCATCATAATTGCCCTCAACAACTTGTAGAATATCACTCAACTCATCCATGTCATTAATGGTGGCCAGGTCAATACAGTCCTCCCTGCAGAAGGTCTGTGCCTCTGTCCAGGTTTTTGGAGTTTGGAAAGAGACAAATTGGTCCTGGGAAGCGCTCAAAGAGACAAAGCACAGTCCTGAGGGAGAAAAGCCATAAGGTGGAATGTAGTACATTTCTGTAGTTCATGTAGACACTGAGACAACAAAAGACAAGAGGATAAAAGAGTGGTAGCATTTTTTTACATGAGAATGTGACCCTGGATTAATTTATCTTAGCACTGTCAGGAGAAACTGTCAAATTAAGGAGCTCTGATTTAAAGCAACACTGTCCTGCAAGGAGAATTAAATTCTTGTCCATTACTGTAATGAGGTCCATTAAAACAATGGCAGAAAAAAAGTAGTGATTTATCTCTCCTAAAAGGGTAAAACAAACAAAAAAACACACAAATTAAATTTTTTTTAAATATTGTTGTTGAGTTTTTCTACAAGTAACACAGATGATGATAAACATTTTTAATATTTATGTATTATTTAATCTAAATTCCAACTTTTTATTCCATTTCAGTTTTAATCACAGCCATTTCAATAAAAATATTATATAAAAGTATTAAATCCTATTTTCTTATATATAATAATTTATATATTTATCCTCAAAGTCCTCTAAGCGCATTAGAGCTTTTATGCATTAGCAGAGAATAATTAAGACTTACGTAGAGCTTGATTGGTCCTTTTATTTCAGCTTTATAAATACTGTCTTCTGTGGAGACTCTGCAGAATCTGCTGGTTCCTACAAACCTGGGTGCAAACGGCTGATTCAAGACGGATTTATCCAGGTTTAATTAACATTTTTCACATTTACATGAATTGCACACAATGGTCTTCCTCAACATGCAAAACACAGGTAATACCTGTATTAAGATAAATGCAAACCACCCTGAACCATGAAAATGGTGAATTAATGTTTTGCTTCTCACAACTAGAGCAGGAAGGGGATGACGCGACGGATGCATGCCGGCATTAGGAGATGGCTTAGTGTCATCCATCAGCCTACACCAACATAAAGTACCACAAGACTTCTTCTAAACAGATAAAAATTCAGTTATAAACCAGATAAATCTGCATTTGTACTTTTTTTTTACTTAAACATGACACATTGTTGAAGCACAACAAAGTCTTTACACAATACTGTAGCAATACCACTAATAATAACAGGAGGATGATCTGCACATGTGGTCATTTTTTGTTAATCTTGTTTATTTCATTTACATGTACTGTAATTACTGGTATGTAAAAGTACACGATGTTTATATAACCCTGACTGATCAAAATGAATCAGTTTCTAATATTAAGCTTATATTGATGTTTTTTGTTTGGTATTTGGAGAGGAACCTTTTTTTTTTTACGTGTTTTAGGCTTGGAAGAGGGTTGGAGCTACAGTTTGATAGAGTGAGCTCGGTGGTGAGAAGTCTTGTTTTTGATTGCTTAGTAGAACCAGGATCCAGTGGTGAAAACTGGAAAGAAAAGTCTTTTGTCAGGTTCTGGATCAGAACATTGAAAAAGTGGACACATTTTACAGAAATAACGTATTTTTCCCTCATGCTGCTTGTTGTGGCACTTCGCTGGATGCCATTATGAGTTGTATGTCAAGGCATAAAGAGATCAGTGATATGACAACTATAAGTATCAGGGCATGCTGTTTACCCTGTACATACTTGTTACGCCCCAAGGGAGAAACATATTTAAGAAGGACACAGGAGACAAAGGGTTTAGAGTTTAGTAATTGCTTTTATTAAAAACTCTCTTCTTCTTCAGACTTGATGTCCTATACTTTACAGATTACTTGATTGTCCTATGTTATGTAAATTTTGTCATCTAAAGTGGTTTGTGAAGGTCCGCTACAGGGCTGACTCACATCTCTCATCACAATTTCTATTTGCACCTCGAACCGCTAGACCAAAACATCAAGCTTTAAAACATGATTATGATTGTTGATGCTTATTATTATAACTCATCACAATTGCTGGTTATTTTCTATTTATTAATAGCAATAATCCCCTTTAATAAAATAGAAAGCTTTACACCTTTGTCCATTTTTTATCACATAAAGAAAGGTGGACATGTAAATCAGCCCCACCTCACTGCTGCAGGTCTGCAAAATTCAAATTCACTCTCATATGTAAATAAGCAAAGCAGCTCAAACGATTCTGACATGCTCAGTCTGGATATTGATGCTTATTTCAGTCATATGTCGTTTACAGTAGACAAGACAACATATGGGCATGATAAGCTCATTCAAGACTGAGGAGAGACCGCTGATTTTAATAAGGCAAAGTCTTATCATTTAAATACAGGCAGTGCAGATGATTGTTTTACACAACTTTTGGGTCACTGAATAATATTTTTAAAGCTGTTCCTGTGTATTAACATTTCCACACATTGGCAACGTCATTCTGTTGATCATTCCATGGTGGCTTCTTTTAGTAATCCATAATTATTATTCATTACAGTATTCAGTAAGATCTAGGTTGTGTCCAAGTTGTCTTGTTCCAACTGTCAGCTATTAACATGCCCTGTTAGATTCACTTAGCCTAATCGTCTCATTTTAAGGCTCATAAGATAGATATCACTGTAACATAACAACTAAGATGCTTTTTACAAAACCATGTAAATTTCACCTGGCTGTCTTTCAGCTGCAAAGATCCCTAATTTAAATGAGTTAAATCACATGGAAGCAAAGTAAAGCTTAGTGACACGGTCGGCAAGGCCTGTGTCCCAGTGCCCTGAAACTTGGCCCAAATACTGCCGTGTAAATCATCTCAGTTAAACCTGGCCTGCATGCAATAATCTGCCTGAGGGGCATTTATGCACTGCCTAACCCTTATCTTATGGTACACCTCCTGCTTCTTATCTGATACTTAGGACTGAGGGATACCCAGGCACTAATGTCTCATTGTTTGCCTTCCTGGAATTCCTTGTCTTCAGTCTATATTTCAACTATTTTTCCCATCACAAGCTATCATCAAAGAAGAACATTTTGATATAACAATGTTCAAGCAGGACTGGCGACCTGTCCAGAGTGTACCCCGCCTCTCCCCCGTTGAGCTGGGTTTGGCTCCAGCCCCCCCGCGACCCCGCTCTGGGATTAAGCGGAAGAAAATGGATGGATGGATGGATGTTCAAGCACGTTTGACTTTTGGTGCACCAAAAAAAAAAAAAGAAAAAAAGAGTATAACCCAGATTGAAAGGGAGATATATAGTTTGAGCGTTCTTTAATCTGTCATTTGTTAGATGAAAATGTATTGTTGTGATACTGGGCTATATAAATAAAATTGAATAAAATTGAATGTCAAAAGAAGGGGGCTTCCACAATTACAGGAGAATATTTGTTTGACTTTTATGTATTGTGGTTTTCTTGAATAGGCCTACTTTTTTTTGTTTAGTAACTGCAATTTAATTTTGGATGTTGTTTTGTTGATGAGTCAAACATTTGGTTCCTCAATATAATTCACCCATTTCTGATGGATACAGCCATGTCCACGGTTTCCTTTGTATCACATGTGATGAAGAATAATTACATAAAAAAAATAAAATTATGGGCAAAATGCAAACTCAATGCAAAAGCCTCATTAGGATATTTTTTTTAATGTAATGATGTGATAACATTATAATAAAGAGAGTAGTACATCTATTATTTGTTTATTTGTTTATTGTTTTGTCCTTTATTTTTATCATTTTGTATTGTCTCACGTGAGGCGTTTATGAATGAACTTTCTAGATTTCATTAGTCCTGATCATTTTCACAAGGAGGTGGGCCGATTCCATTACCCCATTACTTTATTATTTTAACAATTCATCATTTACATTATGACGTGTCATTACATTTTTCGTTTGTGATAGAAACGTGTATCTTAAAAACCGATCAGAATTGCTACGTTTATTCTTTAAAAATAATTTTTTTGATGTGACTGAGCGCCCCCCTCCTGTGATAGCTTAGTGGTACATTCCAAACGACACCGTTTACTTAGCTACCATTCATGCATGATTAACACACTGTCAGAATCACGGACAGTACTGATATATTTTAAAACGTGGCAGAATATTTGCGTCTTTTTTCTTAAATTTTGAACCATCAACATGTCTGTTCCTAAGAAAGGAGACTTGTCTTCAAGCGAAAAGGAGTTATTTGGAGTTATCAGTGCAGGTAAGCCTCTGAGGCTAACGCTAATCCCTGGTTAGCTTGTCGGATAAGATAGATATTATACTATTGAATGAATATTAGCGTACATTTTAGCTGCTTCCCAGCAACTCGGCTTAATCATAACATGTTTAACTCGTTGGTATAGCTTGGTAGCAATAAACTTAGTATAAAAACCAGCAATGTTAGTTTATATTGGTTAGCTTGATGTCATGTCAGCAATGTTGTCATCATCATTTTCCTTAGGAAAACTTGATGTTGCAAAGGATACTCTAACGACTGACACCAACAAGCTCCTAGGAAAGCTCTTATTTGTGCTTTTTGTTTGGTTGTTTTATTTACTTATCATTATTATGTTTTTTTTAGGAAATGTTCAGGAAGCCTCCAGGTTGCTAGGCTGTAAGGATGTTCGAGTCAACTGTTTGGATGAGGTAACAAAGCATTTCTGACTTTGTTGACAACTTTTAAAATAACCTTTTGTTGAAGTGATGTGTTTTTTTTTTCTCTTTTTAAATACATTTTGTATAACATTTGTCTGGTGCCAACTGTCCTCCCTGTTTCTTTGAACTGAAAGATATTTTTCTGAGATTTGCTCACATATAGATCAGATAAGTACTTGAGAAAGTTAGACATTTATACTTGTTTGTACTTATTAATGTGTTCGATAGTCAGTTTGAGTTTTTGTCTAATCCACAGTATGGGATGACGCCTCTCATGCACGCTGCTTACAAAGGAAAAGCAGATATGTGCAGATTGCTTCTGCAACATGGTGCGGATGTAAATTGTAATGAACATGAGCATGGATACACAGCGCTGATGTTCGCTGGTCTTTCAGGTGAGTTTAAATGAAATACATTTGTGCTGTTAATCAAAACATTTTGATGTAAAATGATTGCTTTAAACTTATATGGGGATGTTGTGCCTGCAGGGAAGACTGATATCACACGGATGATGTTGGATGCAGGAGCAGAAACAGATGTTACCAACTCTGTTGGACGGACTGCTGCACAGATGGCAGCCTTTGTCGGTGTGTTGAGATGAAACTTGTCCTCACTCTTATTGTGTTTTTCATGGTTGTGAATGTTTTCTGGCTTGATTATTTGACAGATGCTTTAACTTGTCTTAACCCAATATAGAAGATTGACACTGGGACAAATGCTGGTTATCAAATTCATATTTAACCTCACATTTGAGGTTAAATAACCTGACAAAGGACAGCTTTTATCTTTGTACTCAGAAGCTTAATATGCAGCACTGTGGATCTCTTAAGCCAGGCCTCATTACCTTTTGTTTTCAAGGCTTTCTGATGGTCTTTAAAACTTTTCTTTTGGTTTCTGGCTGCTTTTCTCTCATTTTCAGACTTGTGTTGTCAGGCAAGATGATTTTCCAAAGAGCAATTTAATCCAAATTTTCATTTGTGAGCTATAGCTATTGAGCTATTGTGGGCATAGAATAAAATTGGGCCTTTTTTTTTGGAGTACAAAAGAAGAAGTGTTATTTATTAGTGCTGCTTTTGCTTGAAAATAAATTACCCCGTCTTTTCTCTTCAGGGCAACACGACTGTGTGACAGTGATCAACAACTTCTTTTCCCGTGCCAGACTGGACTACTACACCAGGCCTCAGGGTTTGGAAAAAGAACCCAAACTGCCGCCCAAACTGGCTGGGCCTCTGCACAAGGTCATCATGAGCACCAACCTGAACCCTGTTAAGGTAGGATATCATTTGGTAAAGTATGCAGGTTTTAAATGAACACAGTTTAGTTGTTTTCTCTTTTTTTTAAGTTTGTATTTAAATGCAAACTTTTTTTTTCTCCAGACTTCAGAGCTGCAGCCGCCTTTTGCTGCTACTTTAATGTAAATTTCCTCCATCTGATAAAATAATTGCAAAGACGTCCAAATGTATGACTAAGTTATTCATTTCAAAGCTTTGACCAGAATAGTCTCTCTGCCTCTGAGTGTGTGTGTGTGTGTGTTGACTGTTGTCTGGGATTATTGCATCCTATGCTATGACTTTCTTTAAATCACTTATGAGGTATTGCTGCAGTAATAAAATATTTTACCACAGTTGTGGAATAAAATAAATGAATCTTAAAGAAAAACTTATTTTATACAAAGCCAGAGGAACATTATGAAATTAAGGTTATTCATTAGCAACATGATTTAAAGGTTATTTTGCAAAAACCTTAAGGTCTTGTCCTTGTCTATACTTTTATTATACTTTTTTGGTTTAAGACGAGTCTTTTGACTTGCAAAGCTGCATTAAAAACACCAAAGCCTCTCACTTCTTACATTTCACATCACTTTGCACAATAAAGCTTATGTTATAAAAAAAAAAAGTTACGGCCCAAACTGCAGTTGACATTAATCTTTGTCCTCTTTTTGTTGTTGAAAAATGCTGCATTTGATAAACCCTGCAGGACACTGGTACTCAAACTTGTTGGGTTTTTTTTATCTAAGATTATAAACTTTGAGTTTCCAGTTTTAAAAAACACGTCATACATGCAGCTTTGTTCTCAGACATTAAGATTACTGTCACCATAACAAAGCAGTAAATAAAATAAATAATCTGTATTTGATTGGCCTAACTCTTAAAGGATGAAAAACAATGAAGATCTGATGTTTTCTGAGTATCATCCCCTGTGATTTTTTTCCAGTTGGTGATGCTTGTGAAGGAAAACCCACTGCTTGCAGAGGTGGAAGCTCTGGATAAATGCCGGCGGGTGATGGAGCTCATCTGTGAGAAGTGCATCAAGCAACAGGACATGAACGAAGTCCTGGCCGTGAAGATGCATTATATCAGCTGTGTCCTGGGAAAGTGTGCCTCTTTCCTCAAGGATCGAGAAGACAAGCTGGATGGCCTCATTAAAAGGTGAGACCATATAGATCAGGCATCTCCAGCTCTGGTCCTTTAGGGCCACAATCCCACTGTTTTTCAGTGTGTCCCAGCTCCAACACACCTTTTTCACCGTTTTAACTAAATGAGTCACTTTGCAGAATTTAAGAGGCTGTTGCATTTATTTAAACAGAGCCAGGTCCTCAAAGACCAACTTGGGACACCCCCGACATAGATGGTGATTAGATGAGACAAGGAAAGAAATTAAATATTAAAAAATATATTTGAAACTTTTACTTTTTGTGTGGTTCAGTTTTAATTAATGTCACGTGTTATTGCCTTGTTTTTTCAGTTATTTGACAAGTAAGGCATGTTTCCTGCATGATTTGATTCCCCAGTTTGCTGAAGGGCCAGGACAGCGATGGATTTCCTGTGTACCAGGAGAAATTCATTAGAGAGTGCATCCGAAAGTTCCCATACTGTGACGCAACGCTACTGCAGCAGCTGGTGCGGAGTATTGCTCCTGTGGAGATTGTGAGTTTTGCTCATCCATCAAAAATATTTGGTATTTTGAGACGATTTAAAGATTGTTTTGCAGCTTCTTAAACCTGATTAAAGTTACTGTTGCCTCTCATAAACTGACACAATCATAACTCAGAGTTTTTGTATGATGCCGTCTGCTTTCACTGACTGGTTTTCTTGACATATTACTGCAGAGTCACGACCCCACCGCTCTGTCAGTGTTGACTCAGGCCATCACAGGACAGGTTGGCTTTATGGATGCAGAGTTCTGCACCACCTGCGGGGAGAAAGGAGCTGAAAAAAGATGCTCCATCTGTAAAATGGTGAGCAGCACATCATGAGATAAAATATGCTCGGCTGAAAGACAAACGTAGAAATCAATTTATATTTGGTGTGTGGATCATTGAGCCATCTTAAAACAAAGTTGGATAGAATTGTTGTTTGATTGACTTTGAATCATGGCTTTCTCTTTACCAGGTCATCTATTGTGATCAAGCTTGCCAAAAAATGCACTGGTTTACCCACAAGAAGGTTTGTAAGAAGCTTCAGGAGCAGCGAGAGAAGCATGAAGCAGAAGCAGCCAAACTGAGGATGCAGCAGAGTAAAGGTAGTTTACCATCAGAAAATAGCAGCAAATTAAGGATTTTTCATGAACCCTTACAAACACAAAAGCATAAGGATGATGGGAACAAAAGCAGACTTGGGCCACAAACCAGCCACCTCAGGCTAATCAGGCTTTAAAAGTCCAAACCCGTTGACTCCCCAATTTTATTAAAATGTGCACATGTAATCGTAATCACCAGAAGCTAGCCTTCGTTCCACTTCATCATCAGTTTCAGCATCTTTCTCACCTGATCAAAACTCATCACCTGATCCCTCATTTACCAAGCAAACCCGAGTCCAACCCGAGCCTGTGTAAAATAACAGATTAAGCCCAAACCTCAGTGACTCCTCTTGTATTTACTGTACTCCTCTTCCCCATGTGACTACAACTAGCCAATAGCTGAGATGAGAAGGTAGTTAATGCAGATGCATAATATGGTTCTCTGATAACTGTTTTAAAATGTTGGTGATCAAACTGTTTAACTCAATGTCATCAGGTTGCGTACCATCAGATTATGTACCAATCCTTTCTGTTACCATGGTAATAAGAGATGACAGCAACGTAATGCCCATGCTAACCTTTAGCCACATATCAACTTGTTCCCCAGAACAAAGTTAATCATAAAGTTTGCTGATATCTACCCTAAACTGCTGTGTTTTGTTTCAGAGGAGAGTTCAGCAGTGCAGGAGGCTACAGACTCCATGCAGGAGCTCTCAGTGGAAACCAGCAGTGAAATTGCACCATTAAACTCTGCCGCAGACACCACTTCCATCCCGGTTGCCGACAACTGAGAAACGTCTTAACAGCGCATGGCAGCAGCCCCGTTCTCCACGGTACATCCATCCACAGAGACAAGCTGGCGCAGAGACTCAAAGCCAGACAGAGAACCCATATTTATTATCAGCCTGGGACTTCGTCACCAGAGCAGGAGAATTGTTGATCATCTTTGTCTGTTTTTCAAATGACGTTGTCGTTTGTGAATGTGAAGACTACATAAGCTGATCTTTAGGAGGAACTGAGAAAAGCAAGGAGAAATGCAAAGAGCTAACGGTTCACATCCACGTTGGAGCGTAAAACTGCCTTAAACTGTAGCAAACTGGGAAACGAGGGACTGCGTAGCCAATCGGAACAGTTTGTTTGCAATACGGCTGATTGTCGGGATGTATTTTGTACTGCCAGCCTGACTGGATGGCACGGCTGCTCAACACTGACCAAAAATGTAAATGAGTATTTTTAAACGTGAATAATGTAAACATGACTTTATTTTAATGCGTATAAAATATAATGTTCTCAGGATTTTATTATTTAGAATGATTCGGAAAGTTTTGGTTTTCCCCAAATTTGCCATGTTTGTTCGTTTATGTTCAAGAAAAACCCAACAGAAATCTAATGGCCTGAATTTAATGTGCAGCCTGAATGGATGGAGAAGGCTTTTGTTTGTTCTGGATGGTGAGGACATTGAATAAAGAAGGCAAATTTATTCCCACAGCAATCAGGTTGTCACATGATTTGTTGTGATAGGATGCGTCAGTGTAAAATATATATGTTGCTAGTGGCTGTAAAACTAATCATCCCCAGGGAATAATAAAGACTCTTGACCTGACTTGGGTCACTTAGTGCTCTTTATATACTTAAATCATTTATATACTTTTCTAACATTGAGCTAATTCTGATTGTCATTTTGCTCATTTGTGGAGGTTTACATCCCCGTAAAGCACCCAACATGTTTCTGACCTGAGGATGCACTGACATGTGCATTCCTGAAGTTGCTCTGCATCATCTGGAGGCAAAGACCGAGGAGGTTTAATAAACAAATACAAGATGAAGGACAAATAAAAAGAAAGTGGCAGAATACCAGATCACATTAGAGCCATCATTGGACTGACTTTAAATGGCTGATAGGAGCTCAGAGGAGAGAGAGGATGCAAGGCAGATGCTGAGTTATTCAGTAAGTTTTGTATATTTGTTGCTAATTTTGCTCTTATACATCTGCACTCCATGTTATCTCTCTTCATGTGTGTAATGATTTGAGTTATTCCTCCATTTTCTATCCCGTTTTTGGTCTTGAAGTAATTTAACATATTTATGAGCACGTGTGGCTCTTTCTGCAACATATTTTTTCCATTAGCTGCTTGAATTTTTTGTTAGGGTGTCTTAGTTTATGTCATTTGCATGTTTTTTTTAAACCAACCTTTCAGTAATTTGTTCTGTTTGTTGTGGTCACACATTATATTGTGCACAACTCCCCTGCATCGGCTTGAATTTTTGTATATGAAAAACTGTTTTGTTGGCCTGGAGGTTTGTAACAAAGACACAGAGGCAGCGGAAGAGATCTTTGCACTGTGTAATGACTACTGGTTCAATCTGCAAAGAAAAAAATGGTATCAAATGATCTTTATGGATGATGTTTTATGTCTGCCAAAGGCTGCAGACTGGAGGACACGGTGATGACCCTGATTGTAAATGTGGAAAGCCGTTCTCTCTGCTGGTTTCACTTCTGGCAACACAACAGAGATTCTGTTAACACACAAAACTGTAATAAATATAGTTTCATTAATCATACATTTTCTGTCCAAGACCTCGATGGAAGGCAAAGAGTGGATAACATAGTGGTGATAACCAGGCTCGTGAGACACGGGATTGAGGAAAAAAGCTGTTTGGGAAAAGAAAATCCAGTTACATTTCTCACAGTGGGAACACTGGTGGACATTAGAATCTAAAGCTCTATCCAGCTCTGATAGTTCGTCACCCACTGGTGTTTTGAAGTTGCCGCATCCTCCTGAGTTCATGCACCAAGTCTTCCAGTCCTCTGGTCTGATTGTTGTGCAGAAACACAACTCTTCTGCAGAGAGTTGTTGATTCATTTGAAAAGATTAAATTACTTAAATGTTTGTTTTTCTTCATATCTGAATATTTTAAGCTCGTTCTGCAGTTGATAAAGATGTCCAGCAGAGGGCAGTGTTCTTCCACTTTTGATAAACAAGGACAGCAGCGTTTTCCAGGTTTACTCAGTTTACTGTCCAAAACCAGAAGAATTCAATAGGAAAATAACTGAAACCAGTTTGTGTTTTTACTTTTTAGCATGAATTCCTCCCATTTTTATATTAGTTATCTTATTTGTGTAACCAAAGCTTTATTTAATATTCAATACATGGCAATAATTTCAAAGGTGAATTTGAATAGTAGATGGAATTATTTCCATTTCCTCTCAGGTTTAAATAAAGTTTTTTTTACATACCTTTACGTCTCTATGCACCATGTGCAGTATGCACAACCAATCAAAGGCTTGTGGGCATTTTTCCATTAAATCCAGTGGCAAAAAGACACTTCGTCATTAAATTATTGGAAAAATGTACCCAATTTCTGGACGTGTTCCATAAGTTTGGACAAAGTTATTCATTCAACAGGAGCAGAGAGGTATGTGCACATTATTTCATGTACATATATGGAAAAAAAACTAAACTATAGCAAAACTTTTCTGTCTCATTTACATGATTCAAATGTAATTTGCAAAAATTCTGCAAATAAAAGATGTCTTTTTTTACACCCAGGAGTGAAAGACTGTCGATCTCATCTGTTTCCACAGTCTTACTAGTCTAAATGCATACAAACACTTTTCATACAGAAGAGTTAAAACTCAAATATCTTTCCATCATAAACAACAACACTTTAGGTTGGTGGTGTGTGAAATGGTCACTTTTGTACTTAAACATGATCAGTTAGAGCGACTTCCATGTTCTGTCCTCTTATAGAGAACAGATGGGTGTCTGTCTCTGACAGACCATCACTAATCTGTGCTTCTTTTTTATAATTCAGGGAGTGAAAAAGTCATTTTTCATGTCTCAGGCATTATATGTTACAACAACTTCCTGGAACTGGGAAGCATCTTGGAGAACTTTCAGTTCAGTTCAGCTCTGTGGTTTCTGCTGTTTCTTTATGAGACCCCCCTCTCTGACACCATGATGCTGAAGTCCTGGCTCTGTGGGGTCAGGATGATGTGTTGTAGGACTTCTTTTTCACCCCATCTGGGTCAGATTTTAGGTTTTTGTTGTGCTGTGAAAAGACTGAACCTCTTTAATAAGGTTAAATAAAGAATTTAAGAGTGTGGTTTAGTCTGAGGGTCACTGCGTAAAACAAGACCTGAAAATCTGGATCTCAGAAAAGTTAAATCAGGGATTTGAGACACAATCTGTCACCTTTTGCTCGTTTTCAGTTGAGAACTTTTCCAAACCCTTTTGGCTTTGTTCCAGGTGTTTTACAACCTGTCATCCCCCTCCGGTTGTCAGTGCCACACCTCTCTTTCCAACATACGGGCGCTTCCTGATTGTAATCAAACTCCGGCCATGTTGCTCGTCAATAAGCAGTTACTCAGTCACATTTCACTCCCCATGAGGGTTTAGAAGGAAGCTGCTGAGTTTGAGTGCACAGAGAAGGAGCTCCCTTTTGATTTTATTCTTTCTTTTAATAATGAAACAAAAGCTGGAGCCTTAAGGTCTTATTTGCGTTTGACCCAAACCAGCAGGTGGAGATGGCTCAGACAGGTTTACACAGTGAAAGACAGTAATCACTGTAACTTTAGCTCTATCAAATGGTGGACCAGGACCAGAAAGGGTGGAAAAATCAATGGCCTAATGCAAAGGTAACTGTCAAAAAGCCTTATGCTGGGGAGGGAAGTGGGAAGAACATGCTGAGGTTCACAAAATGACACAAGAACTGAAAATCAGCAGCAGCAGGTCAGATGGAGCCCTGACCTCATCGTTATGGAGGTAATGTGGGATCATCTGGAAAGAAAGCAGAACAAGAGGCAGAAAAGATCCAAAGAGCTTTGAGACGTCCTACAAGAACTAATCGGCTGCAGATTGTTCGGTATTTATGTTGAAATAAACCTATTTCCTGTTTTCTTGGCAATACACACAAAATAATGGATGGTTTAACTCTTTAGCACAGTTCTTCAAATTAAATTAGCACATGACACAAATCATATCTTCATTAGTAAATGAAAAATGCTTTCTATCGTTCATGTTTCTTATTTTGCTCTATTTTATTCTTACTTTTGTCCTATTTCTTTCATCCTTTCTTCTCCATTTGTACTTGACCTTCACTACCACCTTTCCTTTTTGTGTTTTTATCCATTTTTTGTTTTCAGCTTCGGGTTTATCTTCTGAAACCTTTCCTACCAGGGCCGCTGCTAGACACAGAGCTTTACTGGGGCACAGGCCCCGCATCAATCAGATCACTTTATTTTAATCATGATATTTTCTATGTGTATAAAAGCTTGTGTTCTATTTACCTGAGATACTACAACTAAAATACCTTCTGTCTCTGTTGTTGTCACAGCTTCATATCCCTCACTACCAGATGGTTAACTCCTGTGTTAACTCAGAATTTTGTGTGTGTGTGTGTGTGTGTGTGTGTGTGTGGGGGGGGGGGGTGTCATCTAACAAAGTGGTCCAACAACGCCTATATTTCCTACGATCACCTTATTTTATCCCTGTTTTTGTGTGTAAATTCAGTTTTCCTTCTCCCACCACTGACTCATGATCAACAACAGTGATGTCCTCGGGCATCCTTAAAAGTGATGACAGGTCTTTTATAAAAAAAGAAGCATTTGTGTGATAATAAATGCTAACATGCTAACATGATCTCTCATATCAGCTTGCATTCACGTGAGCAACAATTAGTGTCTCTGCACGTTTTCTATGAGTAAGACAAGCCAAGTATGAGTGCTCTCTACAAGAGTAAATATATCTCCCCTTGTTCCTGTACAGCGCACACACAAAGACTCCGGTTAGTCTGGGCACTCGCATCATTAGCCGTGTAACTGACAGGGACTGAGAGGTCTGAAGAGGAGGACAGCAAAGGCAGACAAAGAAATGCCACTGAAGCAGTGTCAGTTTTCATTCTTGAATCAAACACTCACCCAAAAGAGGAGTCACAACATGGAGAATGGGAGAGAGTCAGTGTGTTTCGCTCTTAAACTGTCAGCTGTGGCAAAAGAGTGCGCTGAAGATGAGCGCTCATGGACCCAGTCAGAACCTGTAATCGTTTTTATGTTTTGTCTGACTCAGATGAAAACATAATGGATGTCAGAGAGTTCAGAAAGTCAGCACTTCCTGAAATTATGATTGCTGTCACTTTCTTTATCCACGTGGAAAATAAACTTTGTCATAAGTTTTCCTGTTAAACCACCATGTCATGTTTACAGTACAAATACGGTATATTCTGCAGGCTTTGTTCTGCGTTGGCAGTAACATTTCACCACTTTGGGTCAGGCTGAAATATTCCTGCTGCATCAGCTTCACAATAAACTAAAAACACTAGTTATTCACCAAAGTGTTTTGCATTTTGCTTGATTCGAAAGCAGATAAACAAGAAATGATCCAAAATCATTTCTCTCTAGCGAGTTCAATGGAAAATAAGAATCAATGAGTTTGTTTTTTTAGTGTAAAGCCAATAGTCTGTAGCAACAGATGGTTGTTGTCCTCTTGTTGCAGCACCACGTTTCTACAGAAGCCCTGAAAGGTCAAAGCAATAACCGGGTATAAATTTGACACTAAATGCAACAAACGTCACTAAATCTGTGTCACTTCCTGGTTGGATTTGGGGGATAATGCTTGCTTTGACATAAAAACAAAAACAAACAAACAAATCATTATGGTTTGGACTATAATACAATCTGTGCGCTACACCACTATGGTAGTTTTAGTGTCACATTCCTTACAGTTACTATGTTTTGCATATTGTCTGGTTGCAGACAAATATAGGAGCCATTTTTGGGATGACAGTTTCTGCTTATGAGGAGGTGAGAGGAAGTGGGTCTTATCAATGGGTCTCATAACTATGAGGCATTAGTGTTGTTGACTCATACTGAAGACCCCAGTTTGCAATCTATCCCACATCACATCTTCCACATGCCTTTTATTTTACAGTCTCTGCAAAGGTTAGGGGTTAACATAGATGTTTAAAAACACACGGCTAGGGTCAGATTTTATAACAATCTTAGGTTTAGATGTTATAAACTATGTGGGTAAGTTAGCAAAAATATACAGATTTAGTTGTTTGTTGAACACAAACAAGCGATTACTGTGGGAGTTTATGGGGGAACAGGAGTGAGCAAAGCAATGTTTACATCCAGAAGAGGCAGAGGCAAATGAAAGGGGGTGTGAGCCCTTTTAATGTCTGTACCAAGATGTTGCATATCTTTTCCAATGCAGTGCAGTAGTGTGAAAATGCAGTGTGCTTTGCAGCCTCTGCTGATGCAGCAGTGTCAGAAGCCGAAACCTTAAACTCAAACTGATCAAGAAGTGTGTGGGACCGGGTGCTTATATGGAGCTCCTGGAAATGACGAATGCTGCACATCTTGCTGAACTTGCAGACAAATCAGTTCACCTTCACACAACACGATGAAGGAACGATGAAGGAACAACAAAGTGTGCTCAGTTAGAAGCTTCTTTGGGTCAAAGACAACCAACATCAACACCTTCCATAACTCATAATTATTTATTTATATATAAAATTATAGTGTTAGAATTTTTCTTTTTCCTTTGTAATTCAATTTTATATCCATGCGGCTCTTACCTATCCACTAACTAAACACACATTTTAACTTAACTAAATACAGTTGCCATGGGAGGTGTGTTTGTGTGAAACATTTTAACAGTTCTGGGCATTTTGTGTTTACTTTCTGGTCAGATTCTTGCAGCATTAACCTTTTCACTCCTGTTTAATGACCGGAGGGATTCTGAATTTTAATCATTCAAAATTCAACTTAATTTCATGGCATGCAAAGGTAAAAAAAAGAGAAAGACTTATTTGCTTCATCCTGAAAACTTCTATAACTCTGCAACAGTAGGCGTCACTAAACACAAAGACTGTTAATTTCAGCATCATTGATGCATCAAGTAAAGCCTGACTGGTTTAAAGAGTATGCATAATGCAAAATCCACTTTTTTAGCCCTTAAATCCCTGTTTTTGTACACTTCTATCAGTTTAGGAATGCAGAAAATGTACATTTATTTCTTCTTGATGCTGCACATATATCTGATTTTCTCTATTCTCTATGATGTTTTTGTTTTTATCTATTACGTCACAGTATTTGCTATGGGTCTGCCATATAAGGTCGTGGACTTCCAGGTAATCAAATTCATGAACCTGATACGTTGACATTTATAGAAAATGTTTCTCTCCCGGGAGATTAGCGTATCGCTGCTATTGAGCTACAAACATGGCGGAACAGAGTAGAGATGAACTTCCTGTGACCTGGAGGGGGGCGGGGCATGACAGACCTGTTCACATTTAAAGAGACGGCACCAAAACGAGTCACTGTGAAGACACACCTCAGAACAGGGTTATAAGGTGTGTGTGGAGCGATACACACCTCAGAACAGGGTTATAAGGTGTGT
>JBAMHV010000006.1:3844120-3854175 GCA_037177535.1 Pseudomugil gertrudae | reverse complement strand
TGGGACCATAAAACTCCGTTTCACCCAGTACACACGCAAACACTAATGCGGAGTTTTTCCAAATCTCCACTTTGGCCAGAGTTTTCATAATTATTCATTTTTGGTGATGTAAAACGTAGTTTTTGTGTAGATGAAAAGCCTAAACGTATAAAAATAGATCAGTTTTCCCAGATACCCGGCTACGTGTGGACAAGCCCTTAGAGGCAACCCTTCGTTAACACACCTGAATTTAATGAATGGCTCGTTAACAAGCTGCAGAGAATTTCATGGACAGGTTCATGAATTTGAGTCAGGTGTTGGATAAGAACATACATAAGACATGCAGGGCAGGGGGGCCTGAGGACTGGAATTGAGAAACACTGCTACAGGGAAATCTCTAATATCCTGCAACTTTTAGTTTTGCCTCTTCTCCAACACACCTGAATCAAATGAATTCCCACATCCACATGTCATTCAGCTCTGCAGAAGATAACGAGCCATTCGTTTGATTCAGGTGTGGACCCTTACAAGATCGCTCTCATTCTGCACATGGTACCTTTATATTCTGTAGTGGTTATATAGGCATTTCTGTCAAACATGTTCTGTGGCCCAGCTATTCATGTTGATCCAAAACTTGACCTAGATCCAAGATTTTATTTATTTTTTATCTTCTGTGAAGGTCTAATTGACTTGTTTGCACATGCTAATATCTGATGCTGTTTACTTCCTCTAAATTGTGAATGCCTGGTATCACTTTATGACACTGTAGCATTGCTGAAGTATTTGTGTATTTCTGTCTGGCAGACAGACAGCCATATTTTCACCAGATTTCAGGCTCCCTAACTCGGAGATGAGAAGGAGGATGTTTATATTAAGTTGCAGTCTCTTCCTGAACTTCATTATGACAGATTTTTAACAACATCTGATGTTTCTGATCAGATGCATCTCATTAGCTTGTTGGTTGTGTTTGCTTTATCAGGAAGTGAGCATAGAAACTGCTTGTGTGGCAGACTGGTTGTCTGTAGGAGGTCAGAGGTCATCATTTAATCATGGTGCTAAAACAGCAACACTGACCCCAGAAATCCTAACCTGGAGCTTTTACAACGAGATGTTCAGGGGCTTTGGGAGTTACCTAAGGTCCACCAGTGTAATGAAGCTTGTTTATTTCCTATCTTTGGCTGTGGTAACATGATGTTTTTTAACTGAAATAATGCTGAATGAAAGTATTCTCCTTCAGGTTTACATAGAAGTAGTAATTCCAAATCAAAGTTTACATTAAAAGCCTGTTTATTGACCTTTAGTTACCTCATCTACAACACATAAGACTTGCATATGAACCATTTTTTGCTGCAATATTGATAAAAATTTTAAAGCACCAGTGAGCTTCTAGTTGAGGAAGAGAAGGCAGATAGATTACCAGAGACGAGAGGGAGAAGACCTCACAGAATATGTGCATCATCGGGATGGACATGAACAACTTAGCTCAGCCCGACACAACCAAAAAGGCACATTTTTAGTTCCTAGTACATTCGAAGTCCTGGCAGTCGGCTGGAAATGTGACATACTCATTTTCCAGGCTACTATTGGCCAGAATTTGACATCACAGAGTGAGTCATGAGAGTGACTCTCGGTAACAACTTTGGGTTGTATCAGCAGGCAGCATGATGGTTTTTCCACCAACAGCCTACACTGGCTCTGTTCATGGACTCTTGTCCTGATTACAAACCAGTAGCAGGTAAAGCAGGACCTATGGTCATTTGGCAGTTGCTTTTATCCAAAGCGACTTTATTATGATAATCAGTCATTTTAACCATAGCTCACCTCAACCTAACCTCACCTCACCTAACCCACACCTCAACCACCACATCACAATACCATACTATGGCGACCCTGTCCGCACCGAGGTGGGCTGAAATGAAGTAGGGCTTCGTGGATGCTTGTGGGAAACGGCCATTAAACTGAATGAATAGGTGATGAAGGAATTAATCAATTTTGTATTTAAAACGGGGAAAAAACAACCACTTATATTAATATGAATTTAAATTCATATATTATTATTTTTAGATTATATTATTCTCATTCACAATATGATTCTTAAATGGTCATTTTTAATTTCATTAAAGTAAATATAAGGAATTAAAGGAGAATGAAAACAGCCATTATGAGTTACCATGGCAATCAGGTCAAGTTTCGAGGATAGCACTTAAAACATGAGAGAATCGTATAATGATAATTCCTCTGTTGTCTTGTAAATGTAATGAATAATTTCATTGCATGTTGTCTGTAAGAGACTTTGCTTTGCTAAACAACTGTGCTCCTGCAGGGTGTCATGGATCCAAAGCATTGTGGTTGCCATTTCCAAAGAAAACATGGACCTAATGATGGACATCATCCAGCGGTTCCATCACAAGAAGGCTCGAGTGGTGTCTGGCGGCTCGACGCGCCACAGGTCGATATGCAACGGGGTCTTGGCTCTGGGTGGGGAGGAGACGCCGGCAGCTGACAGACCTAAGGTGCTCATCATACATGATGCAGTGCGGCCTTTTGTGGAGGAGGACTTTCTGTACCAGATAGCAATGGCTGCCAAAGAACAAGGGGTCAGTGTGATAAAAGCTTTTATTTTGAAATAATAGTTAATAGTTTAGTGTCAAAGCTGGAGAGGACAGGAAATACAGATTAACACACACTGCAGCTTTTATCCAGGAAGACATGCAAAAAAAAGGACAAATATATTAATCATGTCTTATACATGAAGGAAAAGGAGCAGAGAAATGAAAAGGAAGTGATCAATGCATCATGGGACATCCCCATGGTTGCATAACTAATTGATGGCTAGAATATTCTTTCAACACATTGGAAGCTACTTATCCTTTTAGAGGGATGGGGCATCATTTACACCCTCTCTTTGGATTAACGATATCTCAAACATAAAATCATATCTACTTCCACTTTGCTACATTCCTACTTTGTCTTAACTTGTTTGTGGCGTTTACAATATTAATTTACAAAGATAAATTTTGCACTGAAGCTGAATATTGCCTGTTTATCACTCAGTGTGTGACCTTTGCAATTAATTATATTTCCTATAAATATAGAATCACGTCATCTTACATTTAGATCTACTCATTAGATGTCTTACTGCTGCTGGATTTAGCTAAATTAATTATTCACAGCTGTATACAGGGAAAAATACACGTTTCTGGTCCCAAGACATTTTGAAATTGTGATAAATGAATTGCTATGATATAAAAAATGGATGAATAATTATAATTAGCTCTAAAACATGTGTCTGTCTTGTAAAATTGTGATTTGGTTGTGTCCAACCCAACAAAAACAGCTGAAACAAGTGCAAATGTATCCACGACTGTTTAAAGTTCACTTAATGTCAAACGTGGAACAATGTAGTCGCTTATGAAAGCAGGAAATTCTATTTCCAGGGCACAGAGAAGGACATAATCCCCAACAAAAAGAGAAATAACCCTAAAAGCAACTGGTTCCTCATGCTTGGAAAGCAAAGCGTAGCTAAATCGAATCTTGAATGGAGCTCATAATTGATCCTCTCTTCAGCTGAAAACCAGAGGTGGTCGGTTACAAACAAACGCAGCATGCACAACTGCAGCTGGACTCTTAATATTTCACAGTGTGGGACGTCAGGTCAGCCAGAGTCAGAGTTATTCATTCAGCCTGAGGTTTATTCCTCACCTGGCAGCGTAAACGTATACAATATGAACTCTCACATCCAGCAGTCTCCTTTTCCCGGCAGGTTCACTTCAGACCAAAACAAACACCTTCAATTTGCCTCTTTGTAACATCTGACAGCTTCATCGCTTCTGATGATGATGTTTATGTCGTCTGTGACGTACAGAGAAACACCTGGAGCAAGGCCACAGCCACTGGTGAACCAACTCAGGCAATTTGTGGTTGAGGTTCACAAGCCGAGTGAAGACCTTGTTGAATACATCTTTATTTAAAAAAAATGGCTGGGTTGACATGCTGTGTTTAAATGTTTTTCTGATGATCTGATGGTGAGACTTAGATTGTAACCGCATGTGTAACACACAGAACACATGTTTGCTTTCCTCTCACTCTCCTCGTAGACCCGCTGACCGTCTGCTGCTGGAAGGCGAGTGCAGCCGCGCTGCAGTCGGATGAAAAAATTGTCTCAGAAATGCTGATTATTTCAGGTTTCCAAGACAGGAAGGACACACACTGCGTGCTCCATCTGCGTCCATTCACATGGACGTATTGTTAATGTGTAGTTATGTTTGCCAACTCCAAATACGATGAAGAAAATGTTTGCAAAGTTTTGGCTAAACACACAAAAAGGACTTTAGGAGAAAAAGAAAAACACTCAAGGTCAAGTTATTATCTTTACAGTTCTTATTAATGATTAAGGTAAAAATGCATTTTCTTTGTTGACTTTATTTAATCAGGAAGATCCCTTTGGGATGCAAAATCGAAGAATCCTGTTCAAGGTGGAGGCATAACACACAATTTCATGTTTTCTTTTGAAATCTTAGGTAAAAGATTATAAACAGGTTAGTGAGGTTTAGTTAGTGCTGTAATGTGTCGATATGGTAGCAGAAATATTTACAGAAATGTTCTTTGCCTCCACAAACTCTGTGTAAGGGTTTCTTTTATCTCCTGTGCCTGTATTTCACCTCCAAGTAATTTGATACGTCAAGATTTTTACAAATATTCAGTTGAACTGATGAGATTTTAACGTTTGCACTGCAAAAGATGTCACTTCAGTTGTGTGTTGTTGAAATGTCCCTTTAAGCCCAACATTTTCATTGTAATCTTAAGTGTTTCTTTCCTCACTTATATTTTTAGGTTTTAACATTTATACAAGCACATTCAGGGCATATCAGTTCCAGACATGAATTTTCTTATTATACAAAAGAATAAAGTTTTAAAAATAGATTTTTTTAATGCTTCTGCAGGCAAATCCTTTAAATGGATTAATCCAAAATGGACATCGGACATAATTTATACTCTTTAAATATTTATTGTAGTCTTACAAATAATAAATACTCTTTTTAACTGAATAAATAAATCTTACGTTGTGAAGTTTGGTTCGTATTTTAAAGTTCAGGTGTTCAGTAAACAAGTTAACAGTAAAATAAAAACGTGAAGAAAACAGAAAAGTTTAAATAACCAAATAAATTCAAGCATGAAGACATTGCTAGAAGTGGTTAAGTAAGTTAAATGGTTAAAAACAAGTACAGAAACGTGTTTTTCGGTGACTGAAAGTGATGGTTATAATGCAGTAACACAGATCTGGTGTAGTTGTGTTATGTCAGTCACTACCACATGGTGCAATGTAGGATTAATTGAATTAAATTCAACTTGATCAACTTTAACTGCTGCTAGTTGTCATCAGAACCCTCGCTGCAGCATTTTGGATCAGCTGGAGACTTTTCAGGGCATATTTGGGACATAACATAAATAAAGAAGATGTGTTATGCACATGTTTGTGATGCCTGCAGAGACCAAAGCTTCCTTGTTATCATTGACGAAATGGAAAAAAAAATGTTAGGACAAGAATAGGTTGGAAGAACACAGCCCTAGCTGGTATTTGGTGCACAAATAAGCATTTTGTGCAGACACTGTTCATATAATCTCTAGTTTGACCATTCAAACATCTTACAAGTTACCCAGATCATTACATGTCTCTCTTATGTAGACATACAGATACAACATGCTGACAATAAAAGCAGATAATAACATTTAATGCATCTTTTTTTCATGCAGGCTGCAGGAGCTATCCGACCTCTCGTTTCCACGGTGATAGCTACCACATCAGAGGGCTACCTGGATCATTCTCTGGAGCGAACCAAGTACAGGGCCAGCGAAATGCCTCAGGGATTTTCATACGATGTCATCTATCAGGCTTATCAGAAGGTAGGTGTGCTCTTCAATAACACACAACATGCTCTTGTTGTGGATGACAGTATGATGATGCGATGTCCTACAGACAACTTGCATGTAAGAAAGTATGTAGAATAAGACAGAGCTTCAAAACTTTTATACATTTTCACTGTAGTAGCATGCATAGTTTACATGTATACTTTGCAGTCATATTTTATCCCATTTCATGAGAAATTTCTCCTATTATTTAGCTTTTTCTTGTTTTTTAACTCATTGGCTGCCAGCCATCGTTGTAGCACCCCATACCAATGCCTTGTAGCACTTTGCTTATCTTTTGGACCTGTGTAATGTTGAGTCCTGGGACTGCAGATGTTAAGGGCCACTGTGGCTGGTGGCTTGCACCAGGGCGTCTGTGGGTGCGCACTCAAAGAGCAGATTTTGGGGATGTTTTGAACCCCACGCAGACCAAATTGGCTTTCTACTAATAGAAATGGCGAAAGAGCACAAGACCTATTTTGATGACTTTAGCGGTGTCATTCGCTTTGTGTCTTTTGGCGTCCTTGGCAGTGACTGTTCAGACTCTGAAAGACGTCAGAATACCGATGAGTTCATGTTTTGTTTTCTTTCTGTTTTTTATGCACATGCACATATGCATCATGACTCTGGTACTGTTGTTCTGTCTTAATTTAATATTTTGTCCCTGCAACATTTTAACAGTTCACTTCTTCCATTTTTTTAAAAGCAGGGATTTTTATAACAATAAAAGTATTGTAAAGATCTGAGAATTCACCAAAAATTCTGCTATAAACAGGAACATTTAGAGGCTCTGTTAATCATCTCCCTTAATGCAACTCGCTATTTATTTAACGGTTAACAGTGGGACTGATGAAACCGTGCAGGATTTCTCCAAACCACATACATGGAAAACAATGATTTCACAGCTACATTAGTAAGGAAATACAATACATAATATCACAGTTCAGACAAATCGGGTGCTGTAGGCATGTGCTTCTTACTTCTCACACCAATAAATTACTTTACAAGTTTCTAAAATGCTTTCAAGTGATAAGATTTATGCTGTAAAAATAACTAAACTTAGGTAACAAAAGTCTGAGTGGTTCCCATACATCATATCTGGCCTTTGCAGTCCTTCATTGTTTGGCTGATGTTCCAGAACCTGCAGGGTTTCAGTGTGAGCTACTTGTGGCACGGTTGCCATCATTTTCCCCGTTACCTCCACTGCATCTGGGAAAGAAATGACAAGTTGATATATTCTGCCACTCTGCTGCAGATTAGTCTGTGGAACAAAAGTTAACAAAGCTCAGTGGGAAAAATGATGAAGGAACTCTGAAATTGCACTTCTCATTTAGGTGGGCTCAGATGAATTGTCCCTGCAGTTAAGTGAGATTTAATATGTGTACCTGCAAAATGGAAAGAATTTAATCGTTGACGTGAGCCGTAAGTGTGTTGACTCTTCTCTGAAAGCGGGAGCTTATTTTTAAAGCATGGCAGGCCAGCTGAATGTGAAACTGGAGAAGAAGACGTTGACCTTGTTTATTTTTCAGACACTTTGCATTTGCTGTTTTACCCTTGATTGGAGTTTGCCGGTTCTTCGATAACCACGGTCTTGAATGATGCAGCGAACTTGGAGCTGGAGAACGCTTTGGTTGTCTGAAGTTATTTTCCTTCTTGGCTCACACGGATCTACAGATTGCTCTGAGAGCCCTGTTGGCTTTGGCCTGGACAAAAATGAGCTCACTCTTGTGCTGTAGTGTCAAGGTTAGTCAAGTTGCAAGCAAAAAAAAAAAGACAAACCGGGGAGGTTGATTGAGAGTGCGTCTCCCTCTCCTTCTTTTCAGGCCTTATAAAGAGGGGAAAGTGTTAGGTGTCTGTCAGGTTAGGACTTTGGGACATGCATGTGAAAAATCTCTTAGAGCTTCTCATTTGTAGCTTGACATCCATTGAGTGGAGAAGAACTAAGAGCTGAAAAGACAAAAGGGGAGACACTTTATCCAGTCCCCAGTGGGAGCTTTTGTATTAGAAGAAAATACTAAAGGTTATGTTACATGGAGACCTAGAGCATATTTTCTGTCTCAATTTTTCCCTGTAGTTTCATGGTTTCTGCTATAAAACACCCTCCCCCTTTTATAGCTCGATTGTTATAATCACACATTGCCTGAATATGTTTTTGAAGTTCAGATAAAAGTTCATCGCCTGAATCCAAACCTCACTGTGGTCTTCACAAACTCAGCTTTGGGTGACTTATCTGTAGATTATTTATCGTTAAGATGGGTTCAGGCAGAGAAGTAACTCTCTGCCACAAGGACTTTGAAACATAATGAACCTTTACTGTTTGGGACTGGACTAGTTGCTTTCATTGTTATAGTTACCAGAAGCAGCTTGTCAGGACCAAACGGTAAAAAGACCCCATTAGCAACCAGCTGGTGAACATGTGGTGCATTTTGTTGCTAAAGTGGAATATATGTTTTTGGGCTGGACTGATCATGATGTGAGTTTCTGAGCAAAATTAGTGCTGGTTCTCTTTGTATCCGCTATGTGACTCTAACTTCAATGGTAAACCTTTTCCATCATGTGATGCAGAACTGTCCAGCGTGACATTTTCCTTTGAAAAAACAGAAATGATGAACCATTTAATCCTATAAAAACACACCTTTTTTTGTACAACAGCGTTGGAAGATGCCTTATGAACCAGATAATACCACTCACCAATATTTTAAATCCTAATTCAGATAGATAAGAGAGTTACAGGGTCAACAGCCCATCAGCCAAAGAAAACACCGTCCTCTGATGCATCTGCTAAAAAATGTGGTGACGCCAGCATCATGTTATCAACCTTCTCAGTGTAAATACTGCTGTTGATCACATTACAGACAGCAAAATGAAACGACCCAGAAAGGGTACTTTAAGTCCATGTCATAACGGTTATCTAAAAAAAAAGCCTGATTAAAATACGTGCCTCGGGGAGTAATAAATTAAGTGTGTAGCAGATTCTCACTATATATGGGCCTAATTGCAACAATGTTTCATTACCTATCTGTGGTTGCACAGGATTATGGAAACATCCATCAACGATGCCTTGCTAAATTGTCCCTGTGTTTAACATTTGCTCCATGAAATTTAAATATCAAGTTAAAATAATTCCAAGAAAATCATTTGGATTATTAATGTTATAACGGTCTGTAACTGGTTTAGTATTTTTATAATGAGGACCTGTTTGCAACCATTTTTACTATCTCTGCTCGTGACCTTTCTGTGCGGAGTTTGCATGTTTTCTGTGTTAGCGTGGGTTCTCTCCAGATACTCTGGCTTTCTCCCTCCATCCAAAAACATTCACGTTAGGTTGACTGGTTATTCAGAATTGTTCTTAGGAGTGAATGTGTGTGTCTGATTGTTTGTCTATCTGGCGACCTGTCCAGGGTGTACTCTGCCTCTCCCCCAATGATTGCTGGGATAGGCTCCAGCTACCCGCCGTGACCCTTCATTGTGTCATTAGATGAAGCGGAATGGATGGATTTCAGAGCCCTTAGTGAAGAAATAGCATTAAGCTTTAACATCTCTTTCTGTAAATGAGTCAGATTGGCATCACCTGGTTTAAACATCCATGAGTCTTAGTAGCTTAATTTGATATAACCATGTCGTTTTGGAGCCAAGGATAGCAGACAATGCAGAAAAGCTATTCATGGAATTTTATTATGTCTACAAATTTTATTGTGAATTAAATCGTTCGTATTATTTAATAACAAATTGCTCATTTATTTATTTCAGGATATTTGACGTGTTCAATTATGGTGGAGATAATCACATTTTGAAGCAGCATGACAAGATCATTGTTTTCTGGGTCCGATACGAGTTACATCATGTACGGCTGCATGTTTTGTGTTGACATTATTGACTGAGTTAATTAGGTTTGTTTACGAGTTTTGCCGCTGCTTGTGTGAGGAAAACGCCGCATTCTCTTTCTGCTTGTAATTCATGCCCTTGTGGACACATGAAAACCATTTAGCCTGAAATGTGCATAATGGAGCCAGTTTAAGCTTAAAAGTAGCAACAGAAAACTAGAAGGACAACTGGAAAACACAGTGAGCTACACAGTGAGATTATGAAGAATAATCAGCCACCCAAGAAAAACAAAAACGCAAGACAAAAAGACAAACAAGGGAGGGGGGAGAAGGGTAGGGGAGAGA
>JBAMHV010000006.1:3823492-3835998 GCA_037177535.1 Pseudomugil gertrudae | reverse complement strand
ATTTAAGCAACAAACGGACCGCAGCCTTGGTAGATGGGGGTGGTGGTATGTTGAATCCCCATTTACAGCATATATATATGCCAGAAGATCCCCAACAATATAAATGTAAATTGCGTGAAAGTGATGAATATTCCTCCGTTTGGAGCAGACCCGAGCTCTACTTCTCTTTTTCTGCCACATAATTAAGAAGCATCGGTTATTCCACGAGGCTTTGGGAAACAGATTAACTCTGATTAATGGATGTTTTATTGGAAGAAAAATATATAGATGTTTTTTTTTTCCAACGTCACATCCGATGATCTCCTCTGTGCTGCTAACCCTCATCATTAATACTTTTATCTTGATATATTTCAAAGAGGCGTCCAAAACAAAAATAATTCTCAGACTCATGCATCAACTTAATGTAGCCTTTTTCTAAATGATCGCCCTAAACCTGTTCAATGATCCGTCATGTGCAGCAGGCAGAAAAAACTGAGGAGGTGTAGCTCTGCATACTTTATTTTAAGCCCTCAGCCAGTAAATGCAACCTTTTGTTGTAGTTAAAGTTTGTGTCGTTTGCTGGGTAGCAGTCACTGTGGACTGTGTGTTACTTGTGTTAGTTTGATGAACTTCACAAGAAATGAGTGAAAAATGTCAGATTGTTTCTCCTGCACCTGAAATTAACACAAAGCATTTTTTTTTACTTTAAATGTGTAAAATCATTAGTAATATCAGGCAAATGTAGCATGCCATTAAAACACTTAAATGATATTTGATCAGTTCACTAAAACTATTATGTTTTTATTCTCTTAGAATGAGCCATTTATGTCCATAAATGGATCCATAATTTTCATTTTTCCAGCCCACCGCTTGACATCGCTGCTGTTTGTGTTTAATTCCAGCCTGTTACACCAGCAACTGCATATCGCCACATTGGCCTTTTAAATAAAGTTTATGATCAATCTTATCATGGATGAGCTGGAGCCTCTCCCAGCAACCATCAGGCGAGAGGCATGGTTCACACTGGACTGGTCCATTCCAAACAATGCTAATGAATATCCCCATAAACGCAGTGAATAGCAGCTCCTGCTTTCCAATGCGATGGATGTTCAGATTTATCTCATTTCAGTCATTTCTGCAGGCGAATGGATTCTTTCTTTAAAAAGCTGCCAGCAGACCTGCTGCAGTTGATCAGTGCATCGGCTCTTGCGGAATTTATGCATCATATTATTGAGTTTTCATGTCAGAAGTCTGAACCAGTTTGAGAGCAGTACATACACAGCACTGGAAATAATTTAATTAATTCCAATAAATATATTAAATTAGGAGCTAACGTCTGAATGCTTGTTCCTTGATAAAGTCCATTTTCTATATTTCCTGTCTTTTGTGTGAGGCTGTAGGGAGTTGGAGCCTATCCTGGCAGCTACTATGTAAGATGCAGCATACATCCTGTACAGACTGTTACAAGTTGGGGCAAAACATTTCAAACTGCACGGAAGTGGTTGCATATTTTGTAGCTAACTGTTCACATTGTTGCTTAACCATCAAAGCATCCCACTTTCAACCTAATGGACAGGATTTACTTTGGAAATATAATTATTTTAAAAAGAAAAAAATGGCTTCTTTCAGCAAATACTGCATGCAGTCCTTTTGTCAACATGACTGATTACCTGCTCTGCGACTGCATGTTGCAAGGCAAACAAAGCTTTATACTCAAAGGTGATGGCCAGATCTACAAACCCAAATACTGGATCAGCCACATTTTGCCCTAAACAATTTATGTCATAACTACTTTTTTCTACAGATGTGCAGCTTCATAAAACCATTTCTCCTTCGGTTTGTCTCAGATTTCAGTTTTAAAGCTCAAATAGCTTAACACTTTAAATTCCTGTTAGCAGCGCTTCTGCATTGAGGTTCTTAGGAGTTTCTCTGGTGTCCTCAACCTGTCTTGGAGCTCCAGGTCTGAACTTAAACACATCTACTCTGGGATTTCATTGCCAGCTTGGTTTGGATCGTGTCAATCATCTTAAACCCTTAAAATCTACATGTCAAGATAAAAGGATTTTCCTTCCAAAGCCAGCAGCACTTATATTTCAGAATCAATTAAACCCCCACAAACACATGTTTTTCATAACCATTTCACATTTTCAATTACATTATGTTATTTTAATGATGTAGAACAATCTGCACGGCCTCTGGATGTTTATTCCTGGTTTTGTGATAATGCAGTACCGTGCTTGTAATTGGAGGAGAGCAGATGAAGACGTTCTCATTAACGCAGCTGACATGGGTTGCTTTGTGTCATGCATATGCCAAACATTAGGGGGGGAAACGGGAGCTAAATTGTACTTTTTCTTTAATGAAATAAGCATATATACTGTAGTTCTTGGCTGTATCTCATTGTTTAATTCATTTTTGCAGTGTTATGAGATTTAGCTTGGCTTATGTGTGGTTGCTCTTCTCGTCTTTTCCTGCCAGAATAGATGACTTCTTTTCATATTCTTCTCATTTGTTATATTGCATTTCTCACAGCAGTTAGTGGAACTGTGCTACCCTCTTCTCTCTAATCACAGAGTGATTCATGGCAGGAAAGCAGGTGGGTGTACTTTCACGTGAAATGATTGAAGAAGTGGCGGAAACAAAAACCAGAAGGCCCCTGATCTTTGAGTCCTGGAGTCGATCTGTCCTGTCAACTTGACCTGAAATGCATCACAGGATTCTGGCACCGCAGCACCTGCTTTTATATGCTATCGCAACATATATTAGCTGAATATTTCAAACATCTCTGCATTACAGGAGTTGGACGTCATCCCAGACCTAATGGGAGACAACGCCAGGTATCTGTTCAAGGAGTGGAACTTCATCCAGGTTTCTGTGAGTTCCAACTAAACGAGACTTTCCAGCAAAGTGAAAACATGTCCATGTAAAACGTCAGGGTCAGTTCTGGCCAGCGTTTATTGAATTTGATAATGATTTTGCTTTCGTCTGCAGATAAATCAGTGTTGCCTGTCTGGGGTGGAGGCTGTACTCGGGGCTTTGCAGGCAGCAAATCGAGCTCCTCTCCATCCGTTTGTCGTTATTTTGGTGAGTTCAGTGACATCCTAACATGACGACTTTCAGAGCCAGCAATCCCGCCGGCACCATCGTAGTTAAACCCATAAATACTGGTCAAAGTTTAAGTTATAACCAGATGCCTGATTGTTTCCACCTCTTTCTGTAATCCAGTGGGGTTTTTTTCATTGTCATGTGGAAGATGGATTCATAAAACGGTGAAAAGGAACGAGTTGTTGGATGTTGGATGTTTGTTGTTACAGATACTGTCACAAAAATCTACATTTTTAAGGTAACTTTAACTTTGTATATTTTCTAATTGCCAACCTTGCACCCAAAGATCCCGAACCAAAATATACGTCACTAATGAGATCAACAGGGCCTGAAAAAGCTGCTTCTGATTGAGGAATATATTTGTCAGCTCTAATTTATTAGGTGCAAATGTTATCGAGACAAACTTTATGGATTTATGTTTGATATGCTGGCATTGCAGACACACAGCAGGGTTTGTTAAAGCAGGATCCACTTGTATCTGTCGCATCAGAACAGAATAACGTTGGTTGTGTCTAACTGTGGAGAAATCAGGTTTATTTGTGTGCTCTGAGGGTCTTTCAGTGCAGTCTTTTACTTCTATTTACACACAAGTTTTCAAAGCTAAGATTAAATGTAATTGATCTCTTTAACCTTGCCATCAAAGGTAAGTAGTGATAATGCTAATTAAAAGCAGATTTAACCTGCAGGACCAGATGCAACATGTTCAAATGCATCTTTTATTCCTGGTCAACGTTTGTGGTTTTCATCTTTTCAAGTTTGATGGAACATAAAGTAAAACTGCAAAACCTTAAAACTTTTTTAAACTAAACTTTCTTAAGGCACGATCCTGCAACATCCTGAGAAAATCTTTTTTTCTAGCCCACGGCATCGCGTCACCACTGCGTTTTGCTTAATGGCACCATCTCACAGCAGCAGCTGCAACACATTTACTATTTTAAATGTGCTTTATGGTTGTTTTCTAATGTTTTAAAGAAACACCACAGCACATTATTGTAGAACGTGAGGATACAAATAACAGAAAATAAAGAGTTTAGATACGAGTCTATATTAAATGGACTTTTACTGGCTGGAAAGAGCAAGAAAACTTTGTTTTATGATCCACTGGCTGTATTTGGTCCATTTTAAAATGACCAAAAGCTGCTTTTGTAGGCAGGTTGATTCCTTTTTTTTTATCTGAATAAGAATTTGTTGGTGTTTTTACAGTAACTGCAAACAAAACAGGCTTTCTGTGCATATGGACTCTGATTCGAATCAAAAAGCCTGATGTGAATGCACCCTGTGGGAAAATCTGCTCAGTATTTGGGCTTAAAACAAATTTTATGTATTGCAATTTTTTTTACCAAGTTAATGAATGTAATAGACAAAAATACCCATTTACAGTAAAACCCAGTTAATTGTCTTACTAATTTACTTAATGAAATGTAAATACTTTGGAAATTCAAAATTGTATTTGATTTTTTTAGGAGCGTGAATTGACTATTTATTTTGCACTGTTATTTATTTAAATTGACAAATAAACCAGAGACTTGTTTTAGCAGGCATGTTCCCTGGTTTGTTCGATCTATCTTTTATGAAAACTTTAATTATGCCTTTGAAAATGATCTAAAAACATTTAAATGGAATTAAGGTGATTTTTCTTTTTTTACGACAATAAAATTTTTTACTAAAAATACTATACTGTCGACCAGGTGTGTTATTAGACATAGACATATTAGACATAGCGTAATAAGCTTATGCTTCAGCTAACACCTTTTTGATTAGCCATATCTTGTTTTTCTTTTCTGTTTTGTGCATGAAATTATGTTTTGATGCTAATCAAATAAATAAATTAAAAAAAAAATTAATTTAAGAACTACTGGGGCACTGGTCCCTCATTATTCAGATCACTTTTTTTACAATCATATAAACCTTCTATGTTTATAAAATGAAGAAGTTGATGTTCTATCTACTGCTATGATAACAGTCTTTGTTACATCTCTCACGTGATGGTTAACCCCTGTGTTAACTCAGAATATACCACAGACAGCTTTTACCAGGCATGTGCCCTGGTAACAGAGATCTGCCAGTGCTTATGGTGGTGACACAGATTCAGCTCAAACTTTCACTCAGACCAAACTGGTTTGGCCTTTGCAATGTTACTTTATTTATCACGCAACAACTCAGGCTGTGTCTAAATCAGCGCACTAATACTACTTGGGGCACTATGTTTAAGTGCGTTTACTTTGACATTTACACACTACATTCCAGTGCACTTTGGTGTTCAGACACAGCCTGTCTCAGAGAGTCAGAGTTTAACATAAATGCATCTTCATGGCCTTTGTTTATGTGAAGATGCTTTATCAGGAAATTCCTCTGTATTTGGTGCAAACATCCAGGATGAACTGATTCAAGTTTTGTTTTCCAAGGATCAAAGCTCTCATAAAGCTTTTCTTTAGTTCAAGAATTACTGAGTTAATCATAACAAATTAAACAAATGTTTAGTAGGATGAAGTGGGGAAATTTATTATCCAAAAAGTCAACAGTGTTAAGGTTTTTTTTTTTTTGGGCAGCAACATTTGAAATATTGCCACAACTACGGCTACTTGTTCCCTCTAAATCAATTTATTTTGCCAGAAGTAAACATTTAAACCCATTTCTTTAAAGTCGCCACTGTGTACTTTGTGACGCAGAGATTTAAGCTGCGACTTCACTTTCTAGTAGGCATATGATCACAAGCGTGTAACTGGTTTCAGTTTTTTTCAGCTTGTAAAGATGACAAATATGAGATAAAAGTAAATGGTGTCATTAGACCGCCCTTTGTGTTTTCACTGAGATTATATGTGAGTATTTTAGTGAAAATTTCCCTCTTGTAGCTCAGCTAGTTGAGCAGCCACCACACACACAGAGGGTTCAGGTCTTTGGTGCAAATAGCACTGGTTTGATTCCCAGCCTGGGATCATTCCCACATTCACGGATCTAGGGCTGCAGCTATAGATTATTTTAGTAATTGAGTAATCTATCGATTATTTTCACAGTTATTTGAGTAATCTTATAAGGGACATTATATATATTATAAATACATTTTGCAGTTAACAAAATTTGACCTAAGCTTTCAAAAAGTGACATTAAAACAAAAGACAAAATGACAATTACACAACAAATAAAATATTTAAAAACATTTTAATGTCACTTTAAAAAAGAGAAACACATGCCTCCATTAGCTACTTTTTCAATGAAAATAAAATGCATAAGGTACCACTCAGCAACTCACCATGAAAAGTTGAAAGGTGTGCATTTATTAGTAAAATTTTACTCCTTTGTTTAGCAAAAGCAAGGTGAAAAATATATACTTTAAAAAGTAAACATCAAGCCTTAAAAGAGGCATAAAAATAACAAAGTTTAAAAAAAATTTGTTCGTATGTTACAAAAGTTATTCTTTGACATCCTCGTACTTTTTTTCCATTGTTTTGGTGAAGTAAGTTCTGGAAAGATGCTAATATTTAGAAATGAAAGTAGAAATCAGTCTTTAAAATTCTTTTTCCAGAGAGTGGACGCATGTCTGTGATGAGCATGTGGATGATAAATATTTACCCGTCAGCTCGAGATGATAAACTAACACTGAATGAATCCTGCTAAGACGTGCTGTTGTGGAACATTAATTCACTTTTAAAATAAACGTGCTGCCCTGTTTATTTCTCTCAGTACAGTATGTTGTGGCCCAAACATTTTCTGTTTTTGGTTGCGGTGTTTCGTCTAAACGCTTCCTCAGTACTTTCCTTTCTATTGGCCAACGTTAGCAGCTAGCTAAGCACGTTTGTGTGTGAAAATGCTAAATGAGAGACGCCCTTTAAAACCCTGAGCATATGAAAACATTACATGCTGTTTTCAATTCAACTTTATTTATATAGCACCACTTCACGACAGTGTCATCTCAGGGTGCTAACATGACCTCATATTTAACTCTATAAAACTTTAGTGTACAGAGGAATTTGTGGTCTTTGCAATAACTAAAATGTGTCCTGTGCCTGCAGAACAATCCCAAATCCTTATCTCACACTACCGTACTTAACAGTTGGTATGAGGTCTTTGTGTTGATGCATCTTGTTTGGCTTTCTCTACACGAACAGCCGTGCATCTTCCCTCTGATTTCATCTGTCCAAAGGAGATTGTTCCTGAAGTCTTGTGGTTTGCCTGCTGTGTTCTTTCTAGAGAGATTTTTTCCCCTGCAAAGACTCCCAAGGTAGCCAGATTAGTTAAAACATTTTGTAAGTGCATGTTGTAACATGCTAACAGAGCTGGAGTCTCTGTGCACCTGGGTTTGTTGCAGTTTCTCAATATTTGCTGAACTTGCTGAAACATTTACTTTATGGAATATTAACAGCTTTCTGAAATGTTTACTAAGATAATGTTTAATAAGTTAAAGAAAGAAAAACTAATTAATTTCAGGTAAATAAGACATAACAGCAAATTTTCTGTCTGAAGACGCCTTTGAAATAATTCCCAAATGTGTTAACTAGTCCACTTCAAGCTCCTTATGCTGCAAATGATGAAGTGATTTGATAATCAGCCACAGGATTTATTGTGCCAAACGAGCAAACATATCTAGAAAGCTTATATGATGTCTCTTATATTTTGTCATATTGAGCTACGGGAGACATAGCTGAAAAGTTTATGATATAATATATATCACTATACAGTCATTTGGCAGACGCTTTTATCCAAAGTGACTTACATATGATAAGCAGACATTTTAACCATTGTACGGTTTTACTAAACTAACTACTAGTTTAGCAACTCCCACCGCAAAGGGTATGCTTGATGGTGAAACAGTGTCTTACTCTGGCTACTTTAGCATAAGTTTATTAGCACGACACATATGCTACAGCTTGTTGCCAGCAGGTAAACAACTGAAAGGAAAACAAAGGCAAACAAAATACAATATAAACAGCATGTACATACTACAAACAGTGTACTATATGAACATGCATTTACTTAATAGAATAAGTATGCTTTTTAACTACGGTGGAACTCACCAGCTCAGCTTCACCAGCAAACAGAAACAACTACGCGACAGAAAAGAGGATCCGGCACGTAAAATATGCGGATGGATCTACACCATGACCTAATTCCTTATGACTAAGAGGAGGAAACTCCACACATACACTAACATGAGATTTTGTTTTTCAGAGTGAATTTCTTTTTTCCTACAACTCTTTTTGTTTTTTCTGTAGCTGAGAATGAAACAGATGTGTTGAGTTATTTACCATGCAGCAAAATCTTACTCTCTTGTTGATCACACTGTTGATTGGCTTGCGGATTACTTTCTCCAACACAATAATCTAAACAATAAACACAAAATACACATGTTATTACTTTTAAGAACAATGTCTTCATTATAATTATCTGCCAGTTTTGTTTCTCGAGTTGAGTAGACTGAAAGAGTGGTGAAAACAACATTTTATTTAAAGGATCAACTTTTATAACTGTAGGATTTTTGTTGTACTGGGATGCTGGCTCAATTACAATAAAGCCTTATCATCATCATCATCATCATCATCATCATCATCATCATCATATCTGAGCAAAATCCAGATTTATCTGAAAGAAGAATCAAATTAAAACTTTCCATAAATGAAACTTAGTGATATGCTCCATTATTATCCTTTTTTTTATTACTATTATTTCTAAAGCACTTTAAAAACAACCAAACAGCTGACCAAAGTCAAGTTCTTCTGTCAGGAGAATGTTTTATCAGATGTACTTAATAAATTACTGGAATTCAATTCTTTTTCTAAATGGTTTAATCCAAATCTGTGTCACAGGGAAGCTTAAACCAATTGCTTGTCTATTAATTTAATCATTTTTTCTTTTAGCATTTGGGTAACAAAATAAAGGTATATCCCCAGTGATTACCTTGATCTTGGTTAAACGAAGTCATACCAGATCCATCCTCATTGTTCTGTTGATCACCTTCATTTCTTTGTTGTCCAAAATATTTGCCTAAAGTAAATAAAATTTTTTTTTTTACAAACTGTCTTTTTCTGCATTTGCACTTTTTCTCTACACATAAAACAGTTTTGTGAAACTTCAATTTTTAATAAAAGTTTCCATGGTGAAAATATTCAGATAAACCATCTGTTGTGTCATCTTTGGTTCACAGAGTCAGATCACCCCCGTCCCTTATGTGGCTTGTGTTTGTTTTGTATACATGGCAACAGCAGAGACAGCAACGCTTGTCCTGGCGCCAATCACGCTAGCAGGAGGTTTTACATTACATACATTTAAAATATTCAGTTACTTATATACTCATAAGTTATACTGCTGATTTTTAAAAGACTGTTAGAAAAACATTCTGGTGAAAGTTTCACTGACAACCCATAAATGCAGAAAGCAGTGTAGCAGTGGCACATCATGTGTCTAGCATTAGGACTGGGCTTCAGGCTTGCGTGCACGAGCCTTGAGCACAGAAGTTCACTGCGCATCAAAATGCAAGAGGGATGTGGGAGGTAAAGCCAGTGGTATTCATTTGCACCTGCAGCGATTTAAAATATTTTTCTAGTTGAAAATAATACAAAAGGTTTTCTCCTGAACGGAGATTCAGGATTTCATGTCAAGAAAGCGGGACTTCAAAAACATTGTGTTACGGTTATGATTTGGATGACAGCAGAATCGCTGCACTGGGATATGTGCATGGACAACATAGAGTTCAATTAAACACATACCAACATGTTGGTAGGAGATGATGGACAGCTTCTCAGAACCAGATTACCAGAGCTCACAAAACAGATGAATTTCACACTGACTGTTACATCTCGCAGCTCAGAAAGGTCATTCTCTAGCCTCCGAAGGCTGAAAACCTATCTGCACTCCACAAAGGGGCAGGCAAAGCATTGCCAATGAGTTCAAAACACACAGTTGCAAGCAGCAACACATTTATAAAGAACCAGATGGACTGGTGAGTGAAAAAACATCCTCTGTTTTCAGTAGTTGGTTGCTGTGTTTGCTTTATGTGTTGATCGTTAACAGGCTATGGAGGACGTGCAGCTGGCGTCACTGAGTCACATGACTTTTGTTTTCCACTATTTTGGATGGTAGGTAGTTCAGTCTCAGACTAGTTAAAATAGGACAGATTGTAATGTGTGGAGTATTCTTCCTGGTCAAAATGGTGATTTAATGCTCCGCAGCCTATAGGCAGGGCCAAAAGAACGGCCCGTCGTTCTACAGATTCCCAGTGTCTCACAGTGAGACAAATAGATTGCAGCTGTGAGACAAGAGGACTGGAGGACCATCCACAGATACTTGCTGTGTGAGTGTGTTTAGGCTTTATCCTGTGTGTATATGCTAAGCACTCAGTGGTTATCACTGGACGCTTGCCGTCCAAACTGGCAAAGTCCACAAACGGAAACATGTGACTGCACATCCTCCATATCAGGGTAGTCAATTTAGTTGTATGAGGGCCACGATCCAGCAGGTTTTTCATGCATTCCTGCTTTAACACACCTGAATCATATGAAATGGAGCTAACAGCCTCTCAGGTCAATGACTCGTTAGAGTCAGCTGTGTTGGAGCAGGGATACATGGAAAACCTGCTACATTGGAGCCCTCATAGGATTATATTGTGTTGGCTTGTGTGAATTTAGCTTTCTGTTATGAAGTAGTTCTGTTTTTGTTTCAGCCGTCAAAGCAGGTATGTCTTTCCAGATGTCTTCATTGTGGCTTTTTGTCTGTTAAACTCATTTTTATTGATCTTTTTGGTGGGTAATTCTTAATTTGTGGTGAGTTTTATTTATTTCATACAATAATAAACCAGAAATCATATGGACTGTTAATTTAGCTGAATGTTTTTTCTTGTTGTTTTGCAGACACATTCACAGCACCCACAGGAAGACATAATCAGTGCTTACAGTTATAAACAACCTTACAGTGATATGCAGGCAATATGCATATGTTAGCGCTACCAGGCGGTGTCAAAATGTGGAGGTGAACTCTTAACTTAGTACAGCCCACTAGTGGATGAACTGACTAGCAGCATAAAAGATGCATGGAAGTATGACAGAGATGATGTATTATAACGCTGTGAGAGCATAAATGGTCCTTAAAGCTGAAATGAGTAAAACTCGCTTAATTATGAACATCTGTCAGTTTTGGTTCTTGTAAAAAATAGACTAAAGGAGGAGATAAAGATATTAATGAAATCTGAAAGTCTGGTTTCAGATCAGTCAGAGAATAAAAACAACTTCCTGTCTGACGCATGAAGTCCCCATCACATTATTCGCTGTTAAACTGGTTGATGTGGAAAAACAACTGGTCGTTTTCACTAAATGGTGTTTTAAGGATTTTTTTTCAGAAGGTTACAGCAGACCAGGTTAACTTTTGACTATTTTACATTTTAGTGAATAAACCTGGAATGATGCACATCTTTACATATAAGGTGAAATAACTGATCAAATAAATAATCATAGAGAGATGGAGGCTGATGGATTTGTGATTAGATTACTTTAAATCTGTGTCTGTGTGCATGGAAACAGCTTTGACGTGCATAATTATGTAATATTTTACTAAATTAAAAGTTTCATTTAGCAAAATGAATTATTTTTGTGTGGTTAAACGTCTGCCATCAATGCAAGAATAACTTTGTGCTTGACTTTTTTCAGTGACAGATAAAATAAACTGATTTCTAAACACGTTCAACTTGATTAATTCATTGTAGAGACAATAAAGATGAAGTAAATATTCTGCTTGTTCAGATTTTTGCTTGCTTGTTTTGCATTTCTGCATTTATAACATTGTTTTTATAAAATCATATGAAGAGTACCAGTGTTGGACTAATCGATTTAAAATGTCATATTTCTATATAAACTAGTGAAACTATGTGTGTAATTAATGATGTTGATTTGGTTTTTGTTTATTTTCATCTTAAACAAATGTGCTGGAGATAAAAAGAGAAAAAAAATGTGACTTACGCTTGTAAATATAAACAGCAAGACCAAGAACAAGACCAAGAAAGAAAAATAAACTGAGACCAATGGCAAGTCCTGCAAACACACAGAGAAATAGTTTTAAAAACAAGGTAAAAAACACAAGTTTAAACTAATTATGTTTAAAAAAAACAATAATTCACAAAAAATTTATTAAATAATAAATTCATATTTTCCATCTGAGATTAATAAAGTATTTATTTCATTTAATGAAAAAAAAACTTAAATAATTATAATCTGATCCATCAATTAACTGGATGCCAGTTTAACATTTACTTTATTCCTTGGTTGGACTTTCTGGAGTGGTTCTTACCTGGTTCAGGTTCTATTTATAGGGTCGGAGATATTTTGTTACGATCGGCAGTTATGAATCTGAGCAAGTGGCCAAGACTTGTGGAGTACCTCAGGGGTCAGTGCTAGGACCTCTTCTGTTCAACTTGTACATGCTCCCATTGGGTCAACTAC
>JBAMHV010000006.1:3801899-3823392 GCA_037177535.1 Pseudomugil gertrudae | reverse complement strand
CTATCTGGAGATGGACGCGCAATTTTGCACCTTTGAAAGACGCAAACCCTTTTGCTCACTGTTAGTAGATCAGTTTGAACTTTTTTTAGCGTACGCAACGAGTTTGCACGCATTTTAGTACCGGCAAACCTTTAGTAGCCCCAAGAGCCCCAAGAGTTTGATATCAGCATAATAGTGCTTAATGGATGCTTAATATGTTAAGCATCCATTGAGCACTATTATGTTTATTATGTTGTTTATGTTTACATATTAAGCATCCATAGTGCAAATGCCCCTTCACCTTTAGGAAGATCTGACCATAACATTGTCACCTCCTCTTACGAGCCCATCATTCAGCAACAACCTGTCATTAGAAAGACTTGTAAAACCTGGTCTAATGATGCTGAAGATGCTCAGAGAGGATGCTTGTTAAGTTAACCCTAAAAACATAAACAACAGTTTGTTCTCCAGCTGTTATCACCAATGTAAAAGAAAAAAGTCTTAATAATTATCACTCCATCACTTCTTGCACCTACTGTATATACAAGCCAAGCTGAGACAACAGGCATGAGAGACATCTGCTGTAGAGGTGACTCAATGATTTAACAGGAAACCTGACATTCAAAAATGAGATCCAAAGAAAGTGAAGCCACAGCAATAATTAGGGTGAATACAGTCTAGATAAATTTGGAATTTATAATGAGTAAATAAAGTATTTTCTACATTTGATTTTCTTATGTATCACTGTGCTCTTTAAAACTCTCTCTTGGGTTATTCCACATTCTACATGAAAGTAAAACTACAGAGTAAAACCACATCCTGGTTGAATCAATCTACAGAGCGTCAATGGTGACCTGTGAGAGGTAGTTAGTAGTCTTCAAGGATGCATCCTTCTTGAATCTTGGCTGGAGGCTTTTAACTGTGTTACAACCATAGACTGTATGGTTACAACATCTCCCTGTGCATGAATAATTTACTCCCACTGTCCCCCCAAAATATGTGTTAATTGATGATTCTTTATTGAATCTAAAATGTTATGTGAGTGAGCCCAAACAGGATAAAACAGGTAAAGAAAATGGATAAACAGACCTGCAATTTATCCAACAGGAAGTGGAATTAGATCTGAAACTGTTCTCGCCCCACCTTGGAGATATTTAAAACAACTGCTCTGGAATTTCACTCTGAATGTACGGTTTTACTAAACTAACTAGCCTAAGTTTAGCAACTCCCACCGCAAAGGGTATGCTTGATGGTGAAACAGTGTCTTACTCGGGCTACTTTAGCATAAGTTTATTAGCACGACACATATGCTACAGCTTGTTGCCAGCAGGTAAACAACTGAAAGGAAAACAAAGGCAAACAAAACACAATATTAACAGCATGTACATACTACAAACAGTGTACTATATGAACATGCATTTACTTAATAGAATAAGTATGCTTTTTAACTACGGTGGAACTCACCAGCTCAGCTTCACCAGCAAACAGAAACTATGTGACAGAAAAGAGGATCCGGCACGTAAAATACGCGGATGGATCTACACCATGACCTAATTCCTTATGACTAAGAGGAGGAAACTCCACACAACCATAGTTATTAACCTAACATGTCTTGTGGGTGGGAGGAAGCCAGAGTACCCGGAGAGAACCCACACATACTGTACATGGGGAGAACATGCAAACCAGTGACCTTCTTGCTGTGAGGCCACAGCGCTAACCACTGCACCACCATGCTGGCCATGATGTACATGTGTGAAAAAAAAATGATATTGTCCGATATCACATTTAATGCTGATATTGACTGATAATATCCCTAATATGGATAATATTGAACATCTCTACTGATTAAAACGCTTACTGCAGACGTCCGCTAATTTTATGATGTCTATGATCATTGTAATAAAATTTCAGACAAACACAAATTTAAGTAAATATGTAACAGGCTTGGGATGATTTAAAATCCCAAGTCCCTCAAGCTGAACTTCCAGAGATGATGCAAAGATTTGACTAATATCTCTGTGAAATAGGGTAATTATCCATCCAGAAGAGACTTTTTTTTTTACACTTCTAAATTGATCATCGTGCTAAGTGCATCTCATCGCCACAGTGTTTAAGGAGTTATGACAGAATAATTGGAATGAATAAATCTCACTTTAAGTGTCTGTCAGTGGTCTTTGTTAAAGAAACGTAAAGATTTAATGGGAGGTGACACAATAACCTGAACCAGTGTGACGCAAATATGCTCCACTAATTGGAGAAAGCAGGCCGCAAAAGCCCAAAGGAGAGTCATTATATCCTCTGATGAGCCGAGGTATAAACTAAACTTGTTTACTTTCAACACAGCCGAGCTTATTTCCCTTATCTTCCCCAAACACTGCCGTAAATAAACAGGCCATGAGTTGGTACAGCTGCTTGAAAAAAGGCAGCTAACTGATGTTTTTAGTGTAAGATACTCGATAATGGTGAGTGTTTCCTGATTGTGTGTGGTGGTCATTGTTTTGATAGGTGCGTCTGAGCGGTGGAGATGAGCCATCTATCAGCAGCAACGCAGCTAAGCTTCCCGCCATCATGGATTTGGCCTCAACTGCAAAGCTCCAGAACATTCTCCTCTACGGCATCCAGCTTCATCAATCCAAAGTAGGAGCTTTGTCCGTTATCCATATTCTCTGATGTGTTTTTTATTATTATTTTACTCTAAAGAGAGCTCCTGAGGGAATGCACCTTTATAAAGAAGCCAAAGCAAACAAATTAGGAAACGTCTCATAAGCGTTCCAGTGTCTCTTCAGGCTTTTTTAGGCTTCAGGCAAGATTGTTGTCTTTTATCACCTATCTTTTGTGTGCAAGTGGGAAAATATGTGTGCCTGCTAGTGTGATTAAAAGAACAGGATATTAGCTTTTTTTTTTTCTTTCTTCCACATGTGTGAGCTTTGTTGTTTGACCTAAATGCCAGAGGGATGAAAAGGATGCAGAGGTGCTTAAGGTGTAAAACTCTGTGCAGCCAACACGCCTACGCTGAGATGCTAAAGTTGAACTGGGTGTCATGGGAATCCTCTGCAAGGCCAGCCAAGCCACGAAGTCATGAGAGCGGATGTGGTTTACCTGAAATCTATAACTTATTGCTCAGTAATTAGTGGAATTCATATTGTTGAATTATTCATCTCACACAGTGAGAAATGTAAAAAATCCTGCTACCAAAACTATCAAATCAAATCATGGTTTTTTGGCTACATGTCTGCAGCGAACCCAAGACACACATTGAATATTCATGGCATTGTTGGCTTTAAATATGACACCCATCGTGATTTATGTTCACGGCTGACTGCAGCACTGTGACAGATGAGGTTTCTTGGCAGACACATCACTTCACAAATCAGTGGTAAAACCCTCGATGCCTCAAGCGAGGGGTTGTTTGAGCAGGTTGGGTTTGAGAACACAGAGGGGAAAAAAAGAAAAAGAAGCGTTAAAGGAGGCCAGGTTTTGTTGGGTCAGCGAGAGGTGCAGCGGCTTTGACATCCCACTGTAGCCTAATCAAAAGGAGATGCTTTGTTTTCTCAGCAGTGAGACGTGTAGTCCGCCACGATCCTGCATATGAGTTTGATTCTGCTATCGGATGTTGGACATCGTGGTTTTCCTCTGAATTATGGAGGCTAATGCTGTTAATTTGTCATCTCGTTCCACTCCTCTGAGGGACAGAGAGAAGGGGAAGGGAGTGGATGGAGATAATGCATGTTTCACCATGATAAAATGCCTAGCCTTGTGAGATAGTGGAACAACAGAATACAACCCTTTATAAATCACTGTTAACTTTTGGTTATAATGAGGATAATTCTTCCCAGATGGCCTTATTCATCCCTGTTGAAATGCCTGCTTCAACTACTTCTTTTAGCTTTTCAGTATTCTTAAATACAGTTTAATTTTTTGGCTTAAAAAATAAATATCTCACAACAGTTAGTATTGTGCAAATACTTAATATTTTATTTTATGATTGATGGAAGCCGTATTTATCTTTAATCCATTAAATCATGATAATGATCCATGGAAACCATAAGAGTCTGTGACTAGATTTTATTTATAGTTATGTATCTAATTGTCTGGCACAGGACATGAAGCTTTTTAGGTTCCCAAGAAATGATATTTTCAGATTGGTATCATAAGGAGTAAGATTGTGTTTTCCCCATGACAACACAGTCTGGATTATATTTTCTGTTCTTTGCAGAGAAAGGTCAGGCTTTCCTGTTGGAAGACTCTACATGTGTTTGTAAGGAAAGTCAGTGCAGACTGAAAATAATTACCTGTGCTGCTGTCCGGAGGTCTGCACACGTGCCTTTCCTGTTAAATCAAGCAGATCAGTTTCCCTTTGTTTTACATTAGCCACATTCATCTCAGAGTTTTAGTTCCTCTTTAATTCCCAGTAAAAGTTAAAGAGATCGCCCCAAACTTTGTCCCATCCCAACGATGCGCATATTCCACACATTCTTCTGCCTCCCGTCTTCAGTAGTCCATCTTCCTTCTCCTCCTCAGCTGCTGAAAAAAGTGGAGTAGCGTGCCCGTGTCAAGCTGCTCCTGCAACATTATAATCAGGTTAAAGCAAAAATGCTCCTTATTATGTGGTTTTTCTGTGTTGTAGCCGAAAATACAAGAAGCAGGAAGCACAGTTTATTTCCCAGTTTTTATTTTAACTTGATGACTTTTGCTTATTAAGGTTTAATTAAAATTCAACTTTGTGTAGCACCACTTCCGTCATCTCAGGACACTTTACAGTCACATCAGTTAGAGCCAGGTCATATACAACAGCCGAGCTAAGAAAAACCAATAGATTGCATTGTATCTAGACTTGACTAGTATTTTAGAGCAGCTGAAGACTTTTCAGGGCATGTTTAGGACAGCCCATAAATCAGGAATTCCAGTAATCCAATCTTGAAGTAACAAAGGCTAATGGGCTAATTTTTCTGCTATATTATGCAGGTGGAAGAAGGCCGTTCTAGAAACCTGTTTTAAATGCGAGCCAAAGGACAAATCCTGGTCAAGAATAACTACAAAGTTCCTCACTGTAGCATCAGAAGCTAAATTAATGCCATCCAGATTAAATACAAAGCTAGATAATTTTGTCCTAAGTTTTTCAGGCCCAAATAAAACAACCTCAGTCTTGTCTGAGTTTAAAGGAGAAAGGCTTCTTTGTAATCAAACAAATTGATTGGTGTCATCAGCTGCATGGATAAGTAAATCTGAGTATCATCCGCATAGCGACGAATGTGGTTGTGCCTTTGCTCGGTGGTATCAGAGTACTTCTGCCCATTTTAGAATAATATACAAATTGCTCTATAACAAAATCAGCTGCATGTGACAAGAAATACCGTACTAGTACTTTAAAATCAATAAACTTACTAAAATGTGACCAATAACTGTTGTATTTTATGCATGTCTGGATGTTTATTTGGGGAAGAAAAGCCATTAATATAATAAATTGTGTCTTTTGACAGTAAAATAAACACGAACACAGAATTATGTCTATCCCAGGGAGTTTAAGAAAGTGATCTACCTCACTGAATCCTAGTGATGTCTGACTGGATGAAAGCAGTATTGTTTTATTATCTTAAATGAGGCCTGACTGTGGTTTCACATTTTTTAGAATGGGGAAAACACCCATTGGTTCATGCATATTGCACCTAGCGGTGAGTTGCCATACATACCACCTGGTTCAGTAAGCGGGACGAAAGTGAAACGGATTGAAGAGTTGGGATCAAAGTTTTCATTTGTTGTTACCTACAAAGATAACCACAAGCCAAATATAAGATGCAGCAATGTGTGAACATGTAAAGCTGTTGGCTGAGACTACTCAGACACCGGATCCTCATAAACTGACACGATGTTGTGAAAACGCTGGTATACATCATCAGTGTCTCCTACTGTGATAGAAAGTGTCATAGTATCCCTTGTTGCGCAGGGTCCTGGTGACTTGTCATCCACTGAAAAGGGAGTTGTCACCCTGATATATGGGTGTTGTAATCCCTGCAGTGAGAGCCCTGATGTTTACCCAGCCCCATATTTCCTCCTCCTCAAAGAGCCCGGACCTGGAACTCTAAACCTGAGAAGAGATTAGCCGGCCAGGAAGAAAAGGGAGGCAGGGAGGGGAGGGAGGAGGAAAAGAACAAGACTATAGGCCTATTCTCCTCGACCTGTTCAGATCTACGTCTGAAAGCAGACAGGTGAAACCATACACGACCCAGTGATGAAGCTGCTGTGACACTGTTGGAGTTGTACCCTCATTAGGGTCAAGGGATATCAGGAAGACTTTCACTTCTGTGGTTTGAACACGACTTTTCTTAGACTAAATAACAAATATTCCCATTAAATATTGGCTTTGGTCACAATTCAACCAAAGTTATTCCTGGTTTTATAGCTCTAAGTTGTTCAAAAAGAAACATTTAAATACCACTTTGATAATCTACAGTCAATGCAGAGACGTTTCTTTACGTCACCTCTTCTAGTTAATGCTTAAACCTCCCTTCTCAATGTATCTAATAAGCCCACAGCACAAGCAAACTGTTCACAACAGATAAGTGTTTTTCTCTGCAAACCTTTAATAACACCAGTCTACTGTATTAACACAGCTTTAGATGATGATGTCTATGAGAACACATCATTTCAAATACCGGGGTCTAAACCAAAGGTCACCAAGAGGTACCATCTGAAAGGTGTTAGTGTTTCCTGGTACAACGCACATGATTCAGATTTTCCAACAATTTGTTGTCATCTTCTGCACCTGCTTGCAGCCATTGATTTGAATCAGGTGTGTTGGACCAGGAAAACACCTGGAAGCCTTTGAGGTCCAAACATCCCAGCTGTTAAATTGTGTTTTATGATTGAATATGGAATCAGAGTTATACCAATAAGGTTATTAAATATTTTAAAACATTTTAAAAGACATGAAGAAGAATAACTGAGGGATCAGTAATTAAACAGAGTGAAACTACAACGGTGTGAAGATTAAAGCTTATGAACTCAAGTATTGAACCATGAAAATTAGAAGCTCAGTATTGCCAATAAATTGTATCTGTCCTTTAATGCTTTGTAGCTTCAGTGTTTTAGTTAATAAAGAAAGGAACAGTGTTGGGCTGTTTTTTACTGGCTGGAAGGAGCTCACCGAACTAACTGTTAATAGCAGGAGGCTCCTGAGTAAAGCAGCACAAGTTATATATTTAAACTCGCTTATATTTGCTAATTGACTATACAAACTTTTTTATTGCTTATAATTTAACGGTAATATGATTCACACCAAATTTACTAACAGTTGGTGAAATTTGATCAGAAATCTTCTGGCAAAATACAACATCCCTGGATCGCTGTAGGATAATGTGATGGTAATGTGCAATGATGGATTTTGTGCTTGTGGAAAAGAAGGGAAGAGATATCTTGGATCCTCGTAGGTCACGAACCCTGTATGTGTTGCATGAGACCCTGTCGAGATCCCTGCAAACGTAGCTTTAATGTACTCAAGTTACATTTCCATACCTGTGGTTAGCATGATAGAAAATACTTTCACGTTATTAACAATCAGAGTTTATATCAAAGTCCACTACGTAGAGTCTGATCCTCATTTTAGTGCTCTCATGAGGAATCGCACACTTCTGAAGTGTTTTCTAATTGAAGAATTGAGAGAAGATGATTTCTCCAGAGGTCTTTGTCTGCACTTTTTCCTCACGCTACATCTGTCAGGCTAATCCTGTTTAAGTCCAACAAGGCAGACAGGTGAAACCCTACACAGGCAACTGGACCTCCTGCTGTGGATGTCCATGCTGGTGGGGTCAGGCGAGCTTAAGGATGTCTGCTGGAAATGAATTGTTTGGGAGAATTAAGTAGAAAAAGGTGAACTGAATAGATCATTTAAGCAACACAGTGCATAGGTTTGGCTTAGCTTTTTCTAAAATCTCTAATATGGATTTTCCAACTCTGCATGTGAGTTTTTTTGAGTTGTTTGCAGAAGTTCCTGTCTTTGTGCAGACCATTATGTCCTAAAACTTTTATCCGAGTTCTCCTAGGAAAGTGGATGATTGCACTCGTTGAGAAACCTGCATCTCCTCACAGACAGAAGCCCCTGGATCACGCCCCTCCTTACTAAAGTCTTTGTAGAGTTATTACCAGAGTCTTGGGAGAAAGTTGCACTGCCTTGACATGTGCAGGATATCAAGCTTGATGTACCATGCTTGAGAAAGCTCCAGATGTGTGTTGGTATGTGTGAAACTCGACCGCTTGAGTTTTGCTCATGGAGTTAGACATACCAGAGCTGTGTTTATTCAGCTTTGATTTTATAGATTAAAAAGACCAGAAAGTGTTCTGTTTGGACTGATGTGACTTGATTCTGACTGTGGCAGACAATCGGGAGAAGCCCTGCCAAGAGAGAAATGGTATTTTAAACCGACTATGTGCTTGTTGAAGATCAATGTAGGCCAACTCATCCCAATTAGTTTGTAAACATTCAATCTCAGAGATTATGGGCAAACATGCATGTATATTTGTTTTGCCACTTGGTTTGAGCTGTTTATGACCACCCACAGTAGATCTGGTTTGAGTTTCAGAAGCACAGCTTTGCAGGGATTTCACTTTAACTTTACAGTGGTTGTTTTTGTGCTTTTCACCGTCCTGCTCTGCTTGTACTTTTGTTTGCTGGGGCGTCTCTGTGCACACCTTGATCTGGATGGGTGTGGTGGGAAAACTATCCCTGACCTGGCCGGGCTTTACCAGCATCCGGATGCATACATGTCATACCATCCTGTAAATGTTAGAGGCCTCCCTTCCCGAGTCATTCATTTGATTCAGCTGTGTTGGACAGTGGTTCTGTTCTGAGGGAATAACAGTCGTAAGATACTTTTCATATCTGTTTCAGTTTTTTATTTATGCTTTTAGAAAAGCCTGAGGACAGTGCCGCTGGGTAACCTTTCGTTTTAGCCATTCTTCATCTCCTATCTGCTGCACAGTGTCGGTCCCAGCACAGTTAGAGGGTTTCTACTGTTGTTTTGTTGTTTCTTATCCGTCTGTTCATCATTTTCCCACATCAGTTCTAAGCCAGCTTGCTTGTTACGTGAACAACAAAGTTCCATGCCAAAGAGGCTTGTATTTATTGACCCTCTTAACCAGCTTTAGGAGCTTATTGTAGCAAATGCAAACAGGTGCTGACAGATCTAGCAGTGTCAGTTTTATGTAGCAGGATGTGTGGTAAATTTCTGGTGGTTAAATTATTTCTGACACACTGAAAATCTATCTAGCTCTTAATTTAACTTATTGAAAGTATATTTTTCAATTTACTAATTTTTTTAAATCTAAAAACACTTTTTAGAAGTATATACCAAACAGTTGAATTGTACATTTATTGAATAAAATGAGCTGAAACATTTAGGTTTGAATCCATGCAGTGTTATCCATTTCCCTTCTTTATTAAAATGACCAATTATAGATTTAAATGAGCTAAATTTGGCACATTTGTCCAGCATCACAGTCAGCTTTGCCTCCTGTTTAGTCTGCTGCATACTGATATTTTGACAACTGCACAGAAAAACAGTGTTGCACCGATGTTTGTGTGTTTGGCTTACAGCCTGCTGTGATGACAATTTCATGCTCGTATTATGGATGGAAGTGAGGGCACTAATCCTTGGCCAGGATGTGTGCTGCTGAAAGCCCAGGTAGTAATAAATGTCCTGTTTTGTAAAATATTCCTGCACCTGCGGCTGACCTCAGATGCCCTGCGATATGGACTGCTTTTGGCTTCCCTGGGATTCTGTAAGTGATACAGTGTGATAAGTAAATGAGGCATCTGCAGCGAGTGTGTGTTCTTCTAGGTCTCTCTCACCACAAGCAGGATTTGGTATGTCCTTGCTCATAAATCCTACCCGTGCCTTCATGCTTTCATACCTCCTTAACTAAGGTTCCATTGTTCTGCGCACTGTTTTGAGGTATGTCTGTCACTGATGTGAACTCAAACAAAGACGTCTCTCACCGGTGCTTGTTTAAAAAGTTCCAACTGAAGGGATCCGACGGAGATACAGACTCGCTCAGCGTCTCATTCTTAGCGAGGTTTGCCTTCTCTGAAGAGGGTATACAGAAAGAGAAGTTGCATTAGTCGTGCCTAACAAACTGTTTTGTTTGCCTCCAGACAGGATATTTTGGAAACCCATGTTGAAAGAGGTTTACCGGTGTACCGTGAAAGGGATGTGTGGCAGCAATTGTTCTCACAATGGGGTTTGAAAAAGCACGATGTCTATACAAAAGTTGTCTCTTTATTTTTTAAAGCTGTGGGACTCGTGTGGCTCCCTCAGACTTTCGGAAATTCTGAGAAAGGCGTACAAAAGTAGGGTGGGATACAGACATTTTCCTATATTATGATCCTTTTCAGATGAAGTGAGGCAGAGTGGGAAGGACGTAGTTATCTAAAGCGCAGACATTCGGGCAACAACCCTGAATACCTTGGCGAAATTCAATAAAACGCGTTCCCTGGAGACGCTTCATCTCTAAATAGAATGAAATAAGGGTTTTGTCGCTGTCATTTCATGTGAACTTGAGCACTCCCAACTCCCAGTTCGGATCCAAGTAGTTTCTGTTTAATGGCTCTGAACTTTCTGTGCAAGTCAAATGTTTACTCTGATGGTTGTTTAGAGCAGAACCTCAGCAGTAAATGGTAAAGTCATTTGGAGGGTTTCTGTCTTCTCTTTGAACTTTAATGTACCTGGAGTGCCTGACTGGAGTTTGGCACAGTCCGCTTTGATTTATTCCCTCTCAGCAGAGCATTGATAAAGCCTCTGCTTGTCTCATTATGCTCCACATCCCTCTCATTATCATTGATTGGAAGTAAATAAAGATATTTAATGATGTCCTTTACTCATGCACCGTTTTTAAGATATCCTTGTTCTTCCATCTGATCCAAGTGAAAGAATTTGTCACATATTTTTCTTTCATCCTTTTCAAGCTAGCCATGTTTACATCCGAGCATTTTACCGCTCAGCTTCTCCCGCTGCCTCAATCTGTTTTGCTTCTTTGACTAAACAAAGATCCCATTACCTTGAGAAAAGTATATCAAATGTGTACTACTGTACCATCAGAAAACAGGCTTATATACATCACATTACTTATCAGTATCAAACCTTTACAAAACCTTCTTTACATACAATGTTTTTGAGGAATACATATTATAATTAGCTTATTAATATAGAAATAAATAACTGTTTACCAGGAGTGAGACTGTCTTTAACAGAGAGAGAATTCACCCATCTCTCTATTTACGTTCTTTGCGAGATGTTATGACATCCTGATCAACCACATAAACATCACAGTGCAAGTCCCTCCCATGCAGTTCAGAGCAGGCACATTTCTTGATTTTTTTTCCACAAAATAAACTGGCTTCTCCAGCTAAAAGGCTCCCACAAAGAAAAGGATAAGACCAGAGTAAACATTGCTCTGGCTTGCCCCGAGGTGCAAAATGCCAACTTTAAAGCTTTATGTAAAACCTGAAGCTGTTCTGTTGGTTCAAGGACAACGTTGCTTTTATACATTTGTATATTGCAGCTTTAGATTAGAGAAAATTAAAGATATAGAAACAATATAAAAAAAACATGAGCCATAAATCATGTGTTGTAAATTATGTTCTGCCAAAACAGCATGTACCTGCACAGGCACAGAGTCTTTACGAGCCCTGAAGGTGGATCGGATTGTTTTATCAGCACATCTATACCTCAAGAAAATGAGATGTGAGGAATCTGGAGGCCAAGACAAATCTTTATGATGTTTCTCAAGACATTCCTGAATCATTTTTTGCATAACTAATGTGTATTTGTCTGCTCGAGACAAAGATTGCTGCCATGTTCTCATTGTAGCAGCAGCAGTCTGCCTTGCTGCATCTTTTAAAGCTATAAAAAGATTGGAACTATCTTTTCTGAAGACCAGTTTATGTGAATTCACATTATTTCTTTGATCACTTTTGGTAGATTCTAGTGAAATTACCCAGTAATAGCTTCACATGTAATGTATGAGAAATATTATTAGACAGTAACTTGTGAAGGGTCTGAGGACAGATATGCCTTCAGAATGGTACCCAGAGATTAAACTACAAGCTACAGAAAAAAGAAACACAAAGTTAAATTCCTTTAATGTTTACGTAGATCCAAAGATGGAACAGGAGATTCTTGTCAAGTCTCTTTGCAGCTTAGAGATAGAGCAGCATAACAAAATGATTTTCCAGGCTCTTCCAACCCAGGAATAAAAGTTTGCCTAAAGGTCCCTGTCTTGCTCTACTGGAGGGATATGCAACAGTCAATGCTTAACGTCCCATTCTACCATTTTAAAACCAAAAATACATAGAATCAAACATAGGCGCATCCCATCAGCAAGCATGTCCTCACTGCGATGGGAGCTGAACTCCCTGGGATGAGCCTGTTACTATGACAGCATAAATAGATGGCATTACATTATACTCTATAGGCGGCAGTGTTGGATCCCTAGTTTCTAATGGCACTTTTCCACTAGTACCTACTCTACCTAGCCTTACACGACTATACCCAGAAACAGAGCGTTTCCATTAGTAGTGCCGTGCGGTTACATTTTTCGTACCTACTTCGTTGTGGTTCCAAGCATGTTGGGCTATGCGGGTAGCGTGACGTCCACAGGCTGGCATCCATTGATTGGTCTGATATGATCCAGGGTGTTTCGTCTTGCCTTCGATGATGTCTCTTGATTTGTTCCATGAGTCTATTTCCCACGAATAACCATAATCCGAGCCCCAGGTAAAAAGTTACCAGGAAGTCTTCTATCTTTGTGTTGGTCTTCTTCTATGGTATTTATCTTCTTCTTTGGTTTTCTGCAGACTCCGTGCAAAGCGTCTAGAAACTCGTGTTGTGCGAGGGACCCTTCCACATTAGAGGATTACGACTTGTAATGAAAAAGCAGTCAAGTACAATATAGTACTGCCCGGGCCGGTAGTGTCGCGCAGGTACTAATGGTAAAGCGCCATAATTGTCACGTCTTTAAATGAAATAGACTGGTTTACGTGCATCCACGGACACCAGCGAAATGAGTCTGTTTTTTTTTGTCACATGAGGACGATGGAGTTACGCCGAATCTTTCAAACACAAACAAAACTGATGAGAGCACCCATGCAAACATTTTGGTTGGACTGATTTTAATCAGCGAGGAGAAACATTTGTCCGACTCCTGTAACACACACACACACACACACACATAGGACTGAATGCTGATTAAACACACTCTGACTCACAAGCCTTCACTGTGACAATCGAGCTCTCTGTTGGGACAATAACATAAAAGTTGTAAGCTCTGATTGAGCTTGGTCATTCTGGATTTTACAGAGAGGAAGTAGGGGAAATACTATCTCTGTCGTTGGTTCCCATCAGAACACTCTCTGCAACATTTTGTGACAGCTTGATGACGAATTACAGAAGTCCAGCCAAAATGTAACAAATGCATGAACTATATTTTCAGCATCTCTGTGAGACACGGTGTTTCCATTTTGAACTTAATTGCAGGTGAAAGAAGGTTGTTCATGAGACTAGCTCTCAAAGGGAGATGAAGAATATTTCCTCGTATAAAAACAATTTGCGCCATCAGCCGAGCTCAAGGTAATGTCATTAATACGAACTTTAGCGGCAGGTTTGTTTGAACTTAAACGTACAAGAGTACAGGCCACCCAGGTCTTTATGTATTCAAGTTATGATTAGAGTTTAGGAAAGTATTTGGTTCACATCCACCTTGTTTTTCATCCTGCTGGCTCATACTGCGCTGCCAAACATTTAATAAAAGCAGTTCCCAGCATTTCCAAAATCTGTGACCCCTTGCGGTGTGAAAATCAAGGCTTTAATCAGACTTTTAGACTGACCAGTAATTGAACCTGGGATCCCCTTCTCTTCTCGGTTTAGCCCCTAGCTACTGCCAGTGATACACAGAGTGAAGGGAGGGTACGGCAACCACAATACCCACTCAGGGGTGAGCTGTCAGGGGCTCTGAAACTCTATCCTCTCTCAGACCAATGCAGTGGATGTTTCTAACGGTATTGTATCACCACGTTTCAGCACGCAGGTCATTCAGGGAGAGTTCTCCCTGAGAAATTGATTAATCTGTTAAAGAGTGAAAGTCAAGAGTAATGCTCTGTGAAGTTCACGCTAGGTGGTGGCTTTCACTTTTAAGACTCCCAGTCTGGCTTCACTGCTAGTAATGATACTGCCCTCAAGTGGATGCTACAACCATTAGTACTGTGATGGTAAAATATAAGAATGATGAAACGAGGTGGTAAAAGTCCAAAATGTCCCTGGCCACTCCGGGTATAGTAGCTGCAGTGACTCTGACAGCTCTTTCCAGTATTCTGGGCTCAGGGTTTGTGCCAAGCTTCTCCATGAGCTGTTTTTCTGCTCGGACCTGGTTGGCATTGCATGAGGGGAAGAAAAGAAGGGCTCGGCAGCAGTCCTGAGGGGCAAATTGTCGCTGCTAGAAGTCCTAATTGTCAGCTTCAAAGCCGACCCTCCTAGTGAGGCACAAGTGCCGCTGCACGCTCCTCTTAGATGGGAAGGTTGATTGCATCTGTGGCATTTAAGAGTAGAAAGTCTGAGGCTTGCTTATTGTGTGGTCCCCTGTAGATCTCCTCCCCTGTTCCCCCTCTGTTCTTTGTTTCAAAGACCTGTCGCTGCACAATTTGTCAAAATCCTGCCTTTAAACGGTAAGCAAAAATAGAAGCTAATGATTGAAGTTCCATTCCATAAGTTTGTGGTTGCCGGGGGGAATAACAAGGCCTTTGCATGTGTTTGTGCATTCCTACACATGGGAGTGATCGAGAGCATTTTACCCAGTCGGAGGATTACACACTGTAATGTTTATGCGTTAAAACAATGCTTTCAATTAATGTGCAATGGGATTTCTCTCCTGTCAAGAGAAACGATATGAACTCCATCAGGCCACCAAGAGGTTGGATGCATCAGTAATGGAAGCAGCAGACGCTCGGCTAACAGTGGAAAAAAGTGTTTAGTTTCATCATGTAAATGTGTCGCTTTCCAACTTAATATAGTCTTTACTACTAGTGATAGTCCTTCCACTAATGTGAATAAATGATGACACGTCTGGCTGGGGAATGCTTTGAGTGCGGATTTGTGGCAGTTAATCATTATGAAGTGGAAAGTGTGGTTCCTTCACGTCTAATAATAGTAAAGCAGATCATGTAAAAACACTCTTTAACATGAAGCGAAACACTCTCCCGCTGACTGCACCTACACTTTGGCACACGTGGAATTTTAGGAACACGTGAAGAGGAATTCCTATTAGCCGAACTGGGATTATCAATCAGGTCAATTTGCTCGTGGGTTTTCGTCTTAGGGGCTTAAAATGTTTCTCATGTCGGGCCAGAATTCCCACTGCAGGTCTCTTTGTCTCAACGCTGCCACGGTGAGGAATATTTCAGCCTCAAGCTGACTGGTTTCTCCATCTTCCTATTCTGGTTCAGAGACAGTGGAAAACAGTCTGAGTCAACGCTGGAGGACATGGGCCCTGATGATGATGATGATGAAGCTCCAGAGACAGGCAAAAATCCTCCCAGATCACGTTCCACCTCTTTGTGTGCGCTGGTTACAAACAATGAGGTATCGGGGCGGTCGGTGCATGTGTTTTTTAATGTGCGTCTCCTAACACACATGTTTGTGTGACCATAAGAGAAAATCGCTGCTTTATTCATCCTGGATGGCTGCTCAGCAGGAAGACGGCTGACATCCAGGACGCTCCTGCCAGCAACAGCAGGTTGTGATTGGTACCAGCTTCAACCTGTCAAGCCCACTCTGTCTTACCCGAGCGTGCTATCAATCAGTTTGTAGAATCCTCGCTCGCATAGAAAGCAGTTCGACATGCAAATGTCTCAGAGGACTCTGAGTTTGTTGTTCAGTAATTCAACCCTTCTCTTCTGTTTTGCATCTTCACCACATCTGAAGGCTGAGTGGCAGTTGTGACTACTCTAAGCTGCTCCACGAGTCAACGAAGAGCTAAAGTCATATTTGTGTTCCACTGCGCAAGCAATTACTTGATTTAATATGCTGTTTTATGAAGCCTGATTCATATTTCAAAAAGCTGCGTTTCTGGATGGAAATGATTCAGTGCTGGAACTTAGACAAGCTACAAGCTTTGATCCTCCTTGGTGATCGAGATTTGCTTCACATTGTTTTGTTTGCACAGTTTACTGTTTTTGTTCAACCTATGAGAAAGCAGGCCTTTTTAATAGAGTCATTAGCTGTGGTCTGAAGGCTGTAGCTGTCTTCATCATGTCTGAGACGGTCTCACACGGTCATTGTCTGTGCATTTGGGTGGTAACCGGCTGATGACCGGGCTCATCACCACAGCCTTTTAACTCGTCCAAACACATGTAAAACCTCCAAAGCTTTTCCGTATGAGGATGTAGTAGCTTTTAGATAACTAAGAGAATGCTTTGATCCGATAAACAGTGAAAAAATGCAATCTGATTCACGAGAAAGCTGTTTCCGAGCTCCTATCTGGGCACACGAAACAGTATGCGGACAATGCTGTGCTATCAGTTGCTCTGTCAACCGCTCACAGATGTACCGGCCCATCTCCCCATTGCCTTGTACCAGTGATTAAACCACAGAACAATGACTTGGGCACAGGATGAAGAAAAACAGGACACCATTAGTCATTTTTCTTTAAACCAAATGCTTTGAATGACAGTATAAATTAAGAATAGATCTGAAGCTCAATGAAAAGCATTGATTCCATCTTTTTTATGTAATGATGAATTAATGATGCAGCAGTTTACTGATCTGTACTCCAGTTGCCTCTGTTCCCATTTTAGTGTACTGGTGTGGAAAATCAGTGTCATCCGATTCCCCTCATGCTGGTACTGATTAAGGAAAAGTGCTCCAGGAGTTTTAGATCCCAGGTCCCTTGCTCCCATTAACCATGGTCGGGTCCGATATCACGCTCATCGCTCTCGCACCTCGTCACACTCCTCCACAGTCCCTCCTTCACATGCTGGGTCACCCATTTTAGTTTGGCAACAAGGTCAGAAGAGGACAGAGATAACATTTTATTTTCTTGTTCAGGTTGTGCACAGAAGTCGCGCCGTGTTGAGCTAAGATCATTTTTGTTATTTTGAATTACGAGGACCGTTCTCTCATGACAATGCAGGATAATGCATCTGGTTTTTCTTGGGGAAAAAGCAGGAAAAAGTGGCCATTCAGTGTGAAGTTTGCATGATCTCCCTGTGTATGAGCTCTCTGTGGGTACCCCAGCTTCCTTCCACCATCTAAAGTTGCTTTAGATAAAAGTGTCTTTCCAAAGACAATTGATAAATGCTTTACATCAAGTCAACAGGGACTGAAACAAAGGACAAAATAAAGAGTCTGGTGTCTGTGATGCTAATACTGAGGAAGCATGAACACTTCTAGCCTTATAAACATGCATGTTTGATGGATTCTGTTTGAGACAGAGCACCTACACGGGCAAAATCTGTTTCTCTCACCAAGATCAGCTCAAATCTATGACACAACACTATTAACTATGTTCTGGGCAGCCTATTTAACTAATCAAAGTGATGACCTATCAGAGTTTTCATGATTAAGCCCTGATGTATTAATGAGGTGAGTGTTAAAGCAGATGAGCACGTTGCTTCCAAACTTCCTGGAGATTTTCACGATGTTAAAACCAACCATGAACCTTTTTAGGATCACAGAAAAGCTGTTCCACCATAACCTGTCACAAGTAAAGGTATGAGTCCAAACTTACGAGCAACTTCCAGCTACACTGAGGGTCTGGACTGCATCCCCTCTCAGCCCGAATGTGGCTCGGCTGTGAGAGAGGAAGTGCTGCTTGGTCTCTGGCTGCAAGAGGAGCTCTTGTTCAGAGGAAACATGATTTACCCCAAAATAAGTTTTTTTTTTTTTTGTCCGTGTTTTATTTTTTCTTTTCAATCATGCAAAGCAGAACGAAACATGTTCGTGTTTGCTGGATCAGTTTTGTACAAATGCTTGTGTATATGAAAAGCTTCTATAGTCAGATGATGTCAGTATTCTGCCTGATGATGCTAGAGTGAGCCATGATGTCATTAAATTATAATCTGTATTTACTCTGGCTTCTGATGTTTTTAAAAGAAAGCACATTGATTTACAGATGTGGTATATTTATGTGATTGAATAAAAATAAAATGGGGAATAAAATTGCATTTAAATCCATAATTAAAGTGCATAAAACTTCGCGATGCAAACCGAAATCAATCCAATGCTTTTCATGTTTCTCTTTGCTGTGGTGCTTAATGTTCGTAGTATTTCATCTTTACAGGTTTCAACAAATAAAAATATTTTTATACATATATATTTTCTCCTTTATGTTTTCAGAGACATCAAAAGACTTGTTAAAGTCCACACTGCTTTTATGAAAAGGTGCAGGTAGAGCATGAAGCATAAATCTGTGTGCAGCCAGGCCGTGGTTAAGATGGAGTAAAGCTCCTTGAACTGCAGTCACTTAAAAAAAAGAAAGAAAGAAAACAGTGCGCTGTTGGGCCTCATCAAGAAACTAAATCAAAGCAGTGGGTTGCTGCAGACTTGGGGATGAAGTCAGGGGAGTGAAAACTATTTTTTCTAAACAGCATTGTGCAGGCAGTCTGCAAAGCTGCTGAGAAAAGCAAAACAACCACAACAGTTAAAGCCTGTCTGAGAAAATCAAATGAACAGTCTTGTTTTGTTTTAACGTGTGGTCGAAGTGGAGCTGTCCAATATCATGGGCTATAAATTTCAAAGAAAGAACTGAATCACAAGCTTCAGAAGAGCTGAAATTAACTTAAATTTGGGGAAAGTTAAAGCGCTTCAGTTCTGTGCTCTTTTCCCTCCTTCAGAAAATTGCTTCCTTGTGTTGATTGAAAAAGCCGTAAAATAAGGAAAAGCACAGAAAGGCAGAGCTCTGCCAAACCATTGCAATTCTTTATTTTATTATTTATTTTGTTTGCCAATCATTCCAGGGATTCATTTTTGAGTTGGAAGCAGTCGTGGCAAAATTATCCCAATCTTCCCATAAGCAGGTGCAAACCTAACAATCACATCCCGTCCACTAGGGGCTCCAAAATACTCCAAAATCCTTTTCTATGTTATTTAATCTAGAAATTTGCATAGAGGCATGTCCTTTGATTGGCAGGTGTCTGTTATCTGGCCACCTCCTCCATTAGCTGGTTAACTCTTATTAGCTCCATATTAGCTTGCCTAAAAATGCTTTTTGTTTTTATGTAAAGCATTTTGAATCATCTTGTACATGACATATGCTTTACAAATAAACTTGCCTTGCCTTGCTTAGCTTTTAGCTAAAGGTAGATGGAGTTTGATGCTGTCAATCCATCGTCCAATGAGGTAAAGTTAGCCACGGTTCGACTGAATGAATGCCTCTACGTCTATCCACCGTTTTATTGGCTAACAAGAAACATGGAGAACTTTACAAAAAGCACCAACAGATGTTTGTTGTTGTTACTGCAACCAGCATTGCACAGTATTTTTTATATGTAAACAAACACAACTATTAGTTTAAGCAGTGATACGATAAATGTTTTATTCACCGGTCACAAAATGATCTAAAGACATTGTCACAAGTTGGAAAGCACTCAAAAACTTCTTTCTTACTTTCTCAGCCTTTTGGTAGGACGATCTCTTGTTATCTATGGGCATATCCAGATCACCCTCAAAGTCTCTTGTTCCTTTGTCCATTTTCATGGATTTCCTGCAGGTTTCATCAAAATGTGTTCATTACTTTGAGTTATGTTGCTAGCAGTCAGACCAAAACCGCCGCCTTGGCAGAAGTATCTGAAATATTCTCCAGCAGTATTAGTAACTGTGCCCATTAAAGTATTTATTTCACAATGTTGCTAACCAGTAGAGTGTATAACCTCAGGCTCCTCTCCCTGAATGTGTAATCCCTCCTAACGGGACATTTCTTTACAGAATTTGAAGCAATGTTTACTCGCCATGATTGTGTAGAATCAGATTTGTGACCCAAATGGAGACATGACTTATCAAAAGGGTATATTTTCCTGTTTTTTGCTGGACTTGCTGAAAATTTCAGGATGTTTTTTTATTTTTTTCGTGTAATTTTATGTTCTGTGAAAAGTGACGTCCCTGTGCCTTTGTCTCATTCTTTCTCTCAGGACACAGAGTGCTGGGAGAGGTCAGTGTCCAGGGTTGCAGAGATTGCATCAGTCTTGATCCGGGAGAGGAGCTCTGCTCTGGTGGGACAACTTCTGCAGGCATGAAAGGAGGCAACGCCAGCAAAAACTCACAAAGGCTGCTGGGATGAGACATTTGTGGAAGTTATCATTGTCTTAAATTGCTTCAACGTCCCGTCACATTAAAGACGTTTCTATAGTTCAGTAGACGATGGATGTAAGAAGAAAATTGTCAAAATAAAAGCAGCAGAACTGGAGAAATGCTGACTTTAACCTAAATAACAGCGTGTAATGCAGTTCAGTGGCATCGTTTGTTTTTGCTCCTCAACACATCTTCATTCATAACTCACCTGTTGTGTTTTACAGAAGATAAGCTGAATTGATCTGATATGTTGGAAGCTCCATTCAGGTGATCTGAGATGAATATAAAGCAGCAGTTCCTCGCTGACTCATTTGCAGGAAATGCTGCAGTTGACACACTGTCACTTGGTCTTTGATGTGTTGTGTTAGTGTACAATTTTAAAGACTTAAATAATCTGTTTAATACTCTGAGGTATGGTGGCTTATCAGCGTAGAGCTTTTATTTTGAAAATTAAAGATGGGAGAAAAATCCCTTCCATTATCTAAGAGTTCTGTCTTCATCACCAAAGCCTAACAAACATGAAGGAGTCTGAGTTATGTAATGAGTGTTACACAGACATGGATATCTGAAGAGACTGAGCATCTAAAGCATATCAGTCATAGTCTGAAGGCAGAAAAACACACAATGCTCTTTAGTTTTTACAAAAAACATTTTCAGCTGCTGTTTTGTATGTTTATATTTGCAGCTGCAGCTCGGTGTGTGTGTATAATGAGCTGCAGTGTATGGGTTTGTTGTTGGCCAGCAACTGCAGCTCAGTGATGCATTACTAACATATTTATTTAACATTCAGCTTAGCTTGATTAAAGCTGTTCAGAAAAGAATATTTTTTTTGTACTTTATTGGCGTTAGGATGTGTTTTTTAGGGCTTTTTTGTGTTTTGGAAACTTCAGTTACGTCTGAATATCTGCAGACATTTAGTTTTACTTCAGTTTTGTTCAGAAGTAAAGCTTTTCTTGCGCTGCTGCATTGCATACTGAATGGCAGCAAACGGGAAGATTTTCTCTCTGCTTTTTATTCCAGAAATAAGCGTTTTAGTTTCCTGTCACTAGAAATCACTTTCTTTCACTTAATTAGAAGATTTGTTTAAAACATTCTCATGTTGCGCTCAGAGTTATACAGAAAGTGTCCCGCTCAAAAGCCAGAAGAAAACATACATGGATTTAACTTTAAAAATTTATATATATATA
>JBAMHV010000006.1:3750891-3774379 GCA_037177535.1 Pseudomugil gertrudae | reverse complement strand
TTAGAAATAAATCTGTTAAAAGAATGCAATCCGGCTATCCTCCCATGTTTCCACCTGCAACTGGGTCCACACCTCACTTCCGCCGACGACAACCTGACATAATTACTGCTTTCAAAATGATGCAAACAGATGAGGATAACCACAAAGACAAGCTACATATAAATTGCTCAGAGCGATATAGATATGCGTGACCTTATCCTGAATGTGGTGAAAGCTTATCGGAAAAAAACATCTTTTTATGTCTGAGCACAGTGCAGCTGTGATTGTATTGTTGGAATAAAGTGACCCATTGAGTCCTCCTGATGTGAGGGGAAACTGATAGAGACAGCTAAAGCTTGAGTTTGCCTCTTGTGGAAGTTATATATCTATAGATGATGGAGGTGTAATGTGACTGTAAACATAAATAAGTGTAATTACTATTGTAGCTCCTGGAGCTCATTGATAATGATTGAATATTACTGTGATAACTCAGCAGAGGAAACAATGCAGTCTGTTTCATGTGTGAGGGTCGGCTGTCCACATTAAAAGCTGCAGTTCTTATGTGATCATGGTATGTTTGCTTCACTGCTGCAGGAAGTCCGTCCTCCTCCGCCTCCTCCTCCTTTTGTTTTAATGAAGCCCCTGGGACGTTCTGGAAAGCCCTGGAACTGAATGCAGTCCATCCCGTCCAAACCGCCGCCTCCTCTTCAGTCCCAGCGAGCTTGGACCAAACCCTACTCTGCCTCCTGCACATTGCCCCGTCGCTATGGCAACTGGAAACAGGACAGGACAGGGTCCCGTTGAAAACAGGGCTATGGTTTCAACAGATGTCACACAAGCAGCAGAAAGACTCGACTTTGGTCAGTCTGAAGCGTGACTCTCCATGGAAATGATCCACAGGCAACACATTTTATAGATTATCAGGGCTTCTTTCATGCAGCGGGGGTCAACATATTTAATAAAAAGAAAATACTTAGATGACCTCAGCTCGCTTAAGGTGCCACAGCATAAAATACAGGAAATTGACACTTCACTGTATAACAACTGATCTAACCCCGGCTGCTTTTGCACCCTTACAGCATGCCTCTGTATCCTCCTATTGTCCTGGCCATGCGTCATGTCCACACGGCCGAGGCCTGTTGCTTCAGTCTTCTGATTGGGCGCTGACATGGGATTGTTCTAGACCACATTCAGGGGAAATGCTTGGGAACTCCACTCCCCAGCGTGAGAGGAGACAGAGAGCAGAACAGCTCCCAGGAGGCTCAGCCCATGACCTCTCTGAGTGCAAAATATGCAGAGGTCACCAAGTTTCTGTTGGGCAAGAGCTAAATCTGACTGACACCGAGCAGCAATAACCCTTGACTTCATAACTGCTTGTGAGACACAATATTTATTTACAGACAGATAAATGTCAAGCACATAGTTTAGAAATTTCAAACATGCCTTCTGTAGAAATGATCTGTGATGTAAACATATGGAAGTGAAGACTTCCAGCTCTATTAGAGGAAAAAGGGAGTTAGGTAATGGTCATGTGACACGTGTGAATGAAGTAACAACTCAATTTATACATTTAATGAGAGGCCTGCTCTTAGATATAATCAGTTTAAAGGTAGATATAAAGTAATACTACCTTAGTATTGATGACCTACTTGCATGGTGAGATATTCTGAATGCAGTATTTATACCGTTGTGTTTAAGTGTAAACGTAATGCTTTTTTTTTTACAGTTATGAGGTAGAAATACTGGAAAGGCACACGCATACCGCTGAACCACAAAGTTCCCATAATTATAAACTATTTTCCATGGAGGCTGCATTTAAATTTGCAATTCATTTGCTCATTTGAACCATTTTATTTTAGTTTTTTTATGACAGCATAACAGAACAGCCATCAACACCAACACCACAGTGGTTGCTTAGAGAGGCTTGACCTCTCCAGATGAGAGTCACATTGAAATTGGGATGTTGTGTTTTGTAATCTTGGAAGGATTTCTGACTGTATTCTACTTGTCCATGCACTTTTATGTTTCATGGATAGTTAGGCCTGTTGCAACTAATTGCATGATAAGTTGAAGTGAGTGCAAAAAGATTGTCGGCTGCAAAAATGTTAATTTGTTTCTCTTTTTATCAAAGAGTGGATGACAACTGGTTTCTCCAGTCCAAGCTCAGAGAAAACCAGTTAAATTTTTTGTATGTCACATTCTATAAAGCATAGAAATACATAAAACACTGGAAATTTGATCAATATTTAGATAGTCCACTGGAAATTATTCATTCATTGAATTTTACAACTTGATTTCTGGCCAGAGTGTGTTATTAAGCTAGCGCTACTGCTGCAACATTATCATGACCGAGCTTGGAAAAGAAAAAGCAAAGTTAAAAAAAGTTACTTTTTTTTCATAGAAAGGAATAAGTTTAACTTTTATACACTTTGTCAAGTTTCACTGTGTTACCTAAAAGCCCCAAAAATAAAAATAAAGCTCAGCAATTTCTACACAAAAGGTAAATTGCTTGAAAATCGGCCTTTTTGTTGCAGATGTAGAAACTACTACATTACTACGCATTAGTATTGTAAGATCAACAGGTCACTGTGTTACTGGCGTCACATTAGGATGCTAGCTGCTATAACGTGTGTGGCCAGGATGGGAGTACCACTCAGTTTGGTCTTTAGCACAGAAATGTGTACGCTCTGCTAATTATGTGGTGCGTCTGCCCAATAACTAAATTAAAGTGTTTATTTATTTGTTTATTTAACTGTGATTTAAACTAATAGACTTCTTTCACACGTCACTTTTCTATTTTATTCGCTTACAACTACCGGTAGTTGAATGTATAGGTTATGGTTTGCGGTTATATATTAATTATGTGAGGCAGGGATCCTGTTTAAAGAGAAGTGAAGGGGAAGGAAAATTGGATTATATGCACATGATTTATTAAAATGGGAGCTGAAAAAGATATTTGCTTTGCTTTTTTTGTCCTTTCATTTTTCTGTGGTCACACTTTAGATGCAGGGAATCAAGGATCCCCAACTCCGGTTCTCAAAGCCCGCTGTCCTGCAGACTGTCCATGTTTTGTTGATGCAACACACCTGACTCACATTAAGAGGTCATTGTAACTCGTTTGCACAGCTTAATTCCACTTAATTTGCTTTAGGTGTGTTACAGTAGGGAAACATCTGATCCCTGCAGGATAGTGGACCTTGAGGGCCAGCTTGGAATCAATATGCATTGTTTGCCTGTTTGCCAAGACAACAAACAACTTGCCAGTTGCTTTATTTGTCAGTTGGACTTAGCTGAAACACACATTAATGGTTGTTTTATGTGTTTTTTTCCTCCAGTTTGTATGTAAAAACTGAAATTGTTTTTGAGATGTCATGATTAAATATTCAAATGAACATAATAACACTTACTATGGTGATATGTATGGCAAATAAAGCTGTTATTACACATTTAAATAATAATTACAAACATGTCAAAAGATTGAAAAATGCACTGGACACTAAGACATTATAACTCCTGGTAACTTTATCCACAACCCAATGTGACGGAGCGTAAGTGTGTGATTTTTATTTGATAAATTATCAATACTATTCTTTTCACTGTGTTAGAAAACTAAATGAATTAACTAAAGATTACAGTAATCTCATCTTACACACTGAGATCAGTTTTGATAAGGAGGATTCTTTTGTTGCTTGTTGATAGATGATCATGCTTATGGCTTTTCTCAGCTACATTTATACATATTTATGAACACAAACCACAGACCATTCACTCACAGGTTGCAACGTGCTTTGTTTCTACATGCAGACAAATGCAGACCTCTTTCATGGTCTGCCAGTGGAGGTCACTGTTCTCCCGTTTCACTCGGCCTGACCTCAGAGCAGCAGAGGTTGCAGCGCCTTCAGGTCCTCGGGTCACATTGTGCAGACGTTCAGCAGTAACTGGGATGGATATTTTAGGTTAATACCTGCAAACAGACAGCTGATTATACAGTTCAAAGGTGGGTAAATGAAGGGTGACTGTTAACCAGATAATGTTTCTCCTTATTCTCCTGCCTGGTAATATAAACATGAATTTGGTTCTACACTGAGTAATGTAGATATTTCTGAACAAAGATGAGAGTTTTTTTCTGTTTAGCAGCAACAAGAATTAACCCCACAGACAGTCATCTCAAAGAGCGTTCACCCATCCAACATTTTAATAGTGCAAATATCATAAAAGGAAGAAAGGAAAACATAATCAAGCAACAACTTTTAAACTGCTAAACTACATTGTACCAGTAATTATGATCAAAGTTTGGTGGTTTGTTTGGTTCTGTTAATCATACTGTCTCATGTATTTCTGCAGTGTCGCTTTAGAGGTTTGCTCCGGTATCGGTTGCCCACATTGGATAGATGTTGTCAACTCTGTCCCCTTAAATTCTACCATAATGATCGAGTCATTCATTTTCTATTCCGCTTATTCAAATGTGATGTCATGAGCACGCCGGGATCCCAGCAAGATCACCAGTCCATAATGGGCCCATTTCTATCACAATGAAAAATAGGAATATTATTATATTACCAGCATGATGTTATTTTGTACCATGGCAGCAGAGTTTTAGCTTTGTTTCTTTATTAATTAAATAACAAGAAAGGTGCTTGCTCTGTTACCAAGCAGTATTTACTCATAAAGGCTACTCTTGGCTACATAAAGCAAATTATCTTGTTTGTGGACCAGAAGTTTTCATTGATAAGAAATGTGAATAGGTTAGATTTTAGATTCTTTAGGTACAGACGCTGCTCCAACACAGTCCAACCCTTTTGTCATACGAGGAAATGTGTTTCTCATAGACCCAAACTGGATTTCCAATTTATGTACAGCTTAGGAAGCGAAATGTTTCACCAAAAGTTGCAGGTTTTGTTTTTTTAAAATCTGTCAGCCAGTAAACAGAATAAGAAGGAAAAAAGAAAACAGGAGATTTTGTTGCATCATATTTTTCATTCGGTATTTACTCTCCACAAAAGCATTCATATGCATCATCTTTTTTTTAATGATGGCAGAAACAACCTTGTTACAAATAAATAACGGGACTTTTTACGGTGGCGTGCCAGCTTGTGCCCATAAGGCAACGTGGTTTCACACAATGGCTGAATTTTCATGTGTAACTCTACTCATGTTATTTGATTTCTAAGCCTCACCAAATTATTGTTCATAAACTTAAATCAAATCAAACTTTATTTATTACACTTTATCATCCCTAAATGTGCTTTACATAAAACAAAATGAATAACACCCCTCCCTCCACTTTTTCCATCCTTTCCCATCAAAGACCAGTCGATCTATGTTCCTACACCTGTGGTCACAAGCTGTGGGTGGGGTGACTTCAGCGACCACCTCTCCCTTAGTGATGGGGCGAGAAGTCATCCGGGAGTAGAGCCGCTGCTCCGCCACATTGAGAGGAGCCAGACCAGGTGGCTTGTGCATCTAATAAGGATGCCTCCTCACCCCTGGTGAGGTGTTCCAGGCACGTCCCTGCAAGACGAGACCCCGTGGGAGACCCAGGACACGCTGGAGAGATTGTATCTCTCAGCTGGCCTGGTGAGCTGGCAAATGTAGCTGGGGAGAGGGAAGTCTGGGCTTCTCTGCTTAGGACCTGACCCCATTTAAGCAGCAGAAAATGGATGTTTCACATTGTTGCAATGAACAGTAACACTATAATGTGATTATTACATTATAATTTGATATGTTTCATGCTGCAATACCGTCATATTGTAGCGTAATTTGTTTTACCCTTCACATTATAACATGATCAGGTCTGTACAAAACAAATCAAAAGTTAATCAACTATGAATGATGTCAGTATGTTGCATGTTTTATTCACACAAATACTTGTGAAGGATTCGAGACAGGGACTCTCAAAGTCTCAAAAAAAATGATAGAGTGCAAAATGTTTTAGAAGAAATTATGCTGTCAGTGAGCGTTTACTGGTGTGTTTCCACCAGAGATGTTGCACATTAGTCGCATGTCATTTTTGGGAGACAGGGTTACAAATTAGTGTATTGTTGATCCAACATAAAGACGTAAAACAAAAATAAAAGTCAGAATTAAGTGTTAATGAGCTTCAGCAGCCTCTCCGCTCAGACTTATTATTAGTCAGAAAACACGCCGGTCCTCCTGATACTAACCCAGTGGAATAAATTCCTTGGGAACCATCCAGAAATCCCCAAGAACCAAAAGAGAGAAGGAAGCTGTTAAATCATAAAAGGTTGACTTCACTCTTCTAAATGATTTGGCTTATTGGAACAGCATGTTGAAGCGTGGACCTTCACAGGGATGCTGGATTGATGCAATGTGGCAGAAGTCTTCCATTGAAAACGAGACTGCAGCATTACTGCATGCGCTGTAGTGTGGAGCAAGAATTTTACAGTGCAGGCTGGTTTTGGTTGGGCGGTGGGTGAGCGGGCAGACCAATCAAACAATAAAAATCACTAATGACCCTGATTATTGAAAAGTCTGGAACTGGTCCCCGCCTGGCACCTATTTCCATTTGCTTGAAGTCGCTGAGGAGTGTGAAGGAGGGCGTTTACAAATTTAGTCTGGGAGGAAACGAGCTTAGAGCTGCGACAGACTGAAGTCGGAGCTACTTTTGGGCTTTTGGCGGTTGTACCGAGTCCAGATCTAAATGGAGGTTTTAGTGCGGTGACCCCGGGCTGTTTGAGGTGTGGTCTGACTCGGTGTAGGGGCCCTGCACAGCATCACACACGTCTACCCAGGCTCCAGCGCTTTCAAGCTGGAGACGGCGGGGAACCATCCCACCAGGCAACTCCAACCATCCCTCATTATAGCCGATGATCTCACCCCGGCTGTCTGTGGACATTACAGGCTTAGAAAATGGCCACCAAAGAGCAGCAAGTGTTTTAGATGACACCAAAAAAGTCTAAAGACACATGGTTTTTATTGCCAGCTTTACATCACAGCTAATAGGGCTAACATAAACTTTTAATAGAAGCAATATGCTTATTTATTTTAACCAAAATGTGATGAAGTAAATGTAATAACCTTATTTATATTTTTTTTTTACCTTTATGCAAATTACTCTGCCTGTTTGGTTTATTAGAAGTGACATAAGGGCACATTTCTCCTTCGTTGTCACCCCCTGAGAGAGCTGCTGTTCTCTCCATGTAGCCGTAAACGCAGACAACATTTACTGTCTGTCGTTGTCATATATCACTGACATGGCGCTCTCATCCCTACCGCACAACTGCTGTAAATCTGCGGCTGAAGCTTGAAAGGAAATGAGCAGCGACAACTGTTTCCACGCCACCCGCAGATGTTCATCTCCAACCACGGCACTGTCAGTGTGCAGCTTATCTCCGGGGATGTGTTTTTTGCATTGTAGCATCATTACCAGCCTCACATTTAAGATCTTGATTAAAGAGACTGACCAAACGTGTAAATGCACATTTTCTCTGCACATGGAAAACATAAGCAGCCTCTTTAAATCTAGAAAATGTTCTTGTTTTTAAGGCGGAAACCTTTTATTGGAAAAACTTATGACAAAAGAATTATTGCATTTTTTTTAAAGATGTATAATTCTCATTTTGCTGCTTGCTTCATACATCAGGAGGGTCGCTGGGTGGTAAAAGCACTGAAATGTTTCCATATTAGCTGGAGGAAAATGTCTAATAATGACTGCATGCACACACACGAGTCTTTTTAAATGCTCATTTTACACTCTGAAGCGGATTGCTGCATCAAAGCATTTCTGCTCTGAAGCGTATTAAAACATCCGGAGCGGCCTCAGAAACAGGATTCAGGTTTTGTTAAAAGGTCTATCCCAAGCTTAAAACGTTTTGTTCATGAGTTGAAAGAATTTTATTTAAATTATACGTGTCAGTAATACGTTATTTTCCTTTTCTTTTGTTTTTCATCATCCTCTATTGCATTTTAAAACCTCATGTACACATGTAAATGTGTTTGTTGTGAAGAACTTGTGTAATTAAAACATTAGTTTATAATAGTTGTATATTTATTATGTCTATATTTACTATTATAATGTGTTTTTATTATTAAATGATTATAAAAGAGCTTAAAAGGTCATTTAGCATTTAAAGCAAGCATCTAATTTTTACAGGAAAGGCTAATGTTTTGGCTACCGTGACAACCTGCTGCTTGGTGTTGCATTTCTGCAGTAAGAAATGTGTGTGTGTGTGTGTGCGATCCTTCCTGCTCGTGTGACCGACAGCCACAGGTTTAGCAGCAGGTCTACCTTCAGCTTCTGTCTACTCCGGTGAAAACTCGCCACCACGGCCTTCACGACCTTCACGACCTTCACGACCCCGCCCTGCATCAAGCTCATCACAAACACAAGTTCTCTGCAATCTCTCTCCTTCCACTTTTTATGTTTTACACTCGTTTTATACAGTCAATGGTTTTACACTTTTATGAGCTCTTCACCCTCTTTATTCCCTCTTTTATGTCTTTACAGAAAAAGTTAGGCCAGCACATGCAGATTTAAGTCACAGATTATATAAGACTGTATACTGACCATATACTCCCTCTGGCCGTCATCACGGTACACTAAAACCTTCACTGAATCTAAACTAACGACATGAATCTTGTGGTTAATGGTCCTGCATGTTTTCACCATAATTTAATACACACAAAAGTGCAAAGACTCAATTCGATTGATTAAGAAGAGGTCTGAATTATCATTTAAAATGAGAGAGAAGTATGGGGCATTCCCATCTCATACACCAACATTCATGCTTAATCACACACCGAGAGATTTTGAGTCATGGAGCCCACAAGGGACGAAGACTAGGACTGACTGAAAACACCCACGCCACAGGCCATCAGTGCTGCGAGGATTGAAAACATGTGTGCATTAATACCTGCTCAAGGCCCTGAGCAAATATATAACCTGGACTAACCTGCTAATAGCCTTAATTTGTAAGACAAACAGTAGAAGAGTTTGACACTCACTCACCTAAGGTGCTTTTCCTCCACTGCACTGCCTCTGCTGCCTTCAGTGACTTTGCAGGGACTAGGGGGAACACGACATCCACAGAGTTACTGCCTGCCTCCGCCATACTATCTGTTAAAGTCATTTTCTCTCAAAGAGGAATTAATTTCCTTTCTCAGGCGGCCCACAGAGTCTTTGGCACAGCCTGTGTCGTCCAACTGGATCCCCAGAGTGTGGAGTTATTGTGGCCGTTTCCACGTAAACCCTGGCAGAGCCACGGCATCTCTGCTGCAGCCATACTTTCTCCTTTTGTTTTAGCTTTTATTTTAGTTTCATTTCTAATATGTAATCCTTAATTTTAGGCTGCAGCTTGCTTAAAATACTAACAGCAGGTTCACTATCGCTGCTTTGTTAGTTTCAGCAAATCATATGGGCGATAAAACCTTTATGATGATTTTCATCTTTAGTTTTCATAAGTTGTATTAAATATTTATGTGAAATGTCTTGTAAGGTTTATATACTTATCTAGAGAACTGTTAAATGTGTTCATCATGCAATGGAATCATAAGTCATAAAAATGATCCAATTAAACCCACATTTAATCACATTTACATATCTGTCTTTGGAAGAGTTATTATCGACGAAACATTTACAGCTACTTTTGAAAGAAATGTCTTTTGTTAATATTTTTTCTTTCTCCTCAGATTGTAAAAAAGATCTGAGAATAAGAAACATCAGTGTGAGTTGTTCCCAGCAGCTATTTTATTTTATTTTATTTTATTTTATTTTATTTTATTTTATTTTATTTTATTTTATTTTATTTTATTTTATTTTATTTTTTTTTTTTTTATTTTATTTTATTTTATTTTATTTTATTTTAACAGGGACAGTGCATATTAATAAACATTTCTGTCAATGTGCCAGAGTTAGCTACAAGGCTGTTTTCACCTGCAGTCCCTAGACAGATGTTAAAAGTCACCCTAAAAACAAAAGTTCATTATCGTTCATTATAAGGAAGATAATAGTGAGACACTGACAAGAGGATCAGCAATGTGTGATATGAGTGTTTAATGTAGTATGAAGCTTTAGACAGTTGAAATATTTTATTTAACATGAACTGAAGGGATTTCAGGGACTTTGTTTTTGGTCACTCATGATTTTAGGAGCTTAAATAAATATCCACATTTAAAATAATGCCATAAATTGTTGCAGTTAACTTAGTTGTGTTTATAAAGCATCATTAAACACAACAAATGTAGTTGCACCCTGAGAGACAGGACAGATAAAAAAACAAAGAAAAAAGAAATGAAGAATAAAATTAAAAACCACAGTTTGAAAATATATTCACATAAAAGACAAAAAAATAATGACCTAATTCAAAATGCTAGTGACATCAAAACATATTTCTGTTGGGAATTTAAAGACCGTCAAAAAAGACGATCATCAGATTTTTGTAATCCCAGAAATTGAGAGAAATTAAATGAAAAAGTTTCGGTTCGTTTTACTAAAGACAGGTGATTAATTAACTTAAGCCAACAATCTGTAGTCCTGGTAGATAAATGGGGTTGGCTTATCTACAAGAGTTTACAATCCTTCATATATAACATGTGTAAACATGTTAATGAAGCCATAATGAGAATGTTTTTAGTCATTTGAAGTAATAGTTAAAAATTTGTTTAAAGTGAAACAAAATGTGAGCAAAGGCAGGCTTTACTTTTCATTTGAATTCAAGCTAATAAATATACAAGTCCAAGGACAGAGAAAAATATTTGTTTTTTACTTGTGATTACCAAAATCAATTGCTTTGATAGATTTCCTAACCTTTTTTTTATTGTACTGAGAAAAACATCTGCCAAACATATTTCTGAGAGCAAAAATAGGTGTGTGTCATCTGCGTAAAAGAGATGTTATCTCCTGAAAGTCAACTTTAGAGGTAGCCTACAGAGCGAAAAGTGAGCTGAACCGCAAAAGGACCGCTGTGGTACGCCACGGGTCAGAGGAGCCAACATAAAAGACTAATTACCAAAGTTCATAGAAACAGATCAGTTGGTGTGATAAGACTTAACCAGCTTAAAGCAGCACCTCTAACACAGACGCTCTACTCAAGATGGTGATAAGTGTGCCATGACCCGGGTTATCAAAAGCATCTGTGAGAATAAACAATACAGAGATTATTAAAATCTCTTAAAGGGACTGTGATTCGATTCAAAACCAGAGTGAAAAATGTTGGAAAACCACTTTCTCCATTAACTTTGAGGAAAAAGGGGGAAAGAGGGATGGCTCTGTAATTATTACCGGCTTGTGTCCAAAAAAAACATTGTGTTGGCATCTTTTTGATTGTGTTGGTACTTAGTAGTAATTTGTTGATAACAATCATTTCAGGCAGCTTTCTGACTTCATATCAAAAAGTGAAAGTTTCATTTGTGTTTATGTGTTGACAGATTCAACGATGTGTTTCATTTCAAAGCGAGATAAACACCATTTGGGTCTTTGTTATTCATTTATTTTTGGCTTGTCTGTATTCTAACTGAGGTAGCAGTTAGCCTACTTATGTGACTAAATGTTAACTTTCTTTTTTATATCCCGTTACATGAGTTAAATCATATAAATTCAGAGTTGCAGGTGCCGGTTGAGCTTGTCAGGCAAACAGACAAAACATCCGGAAAGAGAAACCATTAACGGTTGCAACAAACATCTTTGGGTGACAGCGTTTAAGGGGGTCGAGATAGACAAAGACAGGGTTACATGCTGAGTTAACCCTTGACACCTTCCCCCCTTCTATGTTTCCACAGCTCCCACTTCCCCTCACATGACCTGCCTTCCCTTAAACCCCACCCATGAACTGTCAAGGCTGATTTCTTAAATAAATAACAAAAAAAAGGGGGGAAAAGAGAAAAGATGGTCACCAGCGGTCAGATCCAAGTCTAAAATAAATTGCCTTCTTTCCTGCTGCTCAGCCATTTTAATAGTACAGATTTATTGTGCTGTGCTTTTTGGAGGGTGATCATATGTATGTGGTCAGTAACGCGTATGCAGTGTATGACCCAGCCTCCCTCTCACATTACACCCTATTTATAACATCCCCTCCGCCGGCTCCCCTCGTTCTGCAGTTCCTAGGAACCTCCTTGTGCTTCCAGCTTCAAGCTCCAGTCCCCTGTTCTTCCCTGCAGCTCGTCCTGGGATAACTGTTCACCCTGTTCAGCTTGGCAACAGGGCCACATGCTCCGGATTACCACATTTTACTTTCTGCTCTGACTATTTGATTTTTCAAACTGAGGGGAAAAGTTCTGGAAAAGGAAAAAAAGAAGCATCTGGATATGTGCTTGTGATCCTTTGTTGTTTTTTTTGGTTGATCCAGTAACTTTTACTTCTTTCTCTTGCCCATCTCACCCTTGCTGGAGGGCCGTGTGTGTGTGTGTGTTCGCACATGATGGATCACACACTGTTCGGCTGCCTGCGGAGCCCCCATGCCCCGGCTCAGGCCCTGCATCCCGCCTTCAGCCAGTCTCCCCTGACTCTTCACGGACGCTCGGATCATGTCTCCTACCCAGAGCTGGCCTCCTCCTCGTCTTCCTCCTCCACCTCCTCGCCCTCGCCCTGCATCATCTCCAGCTACCCTGGTGACGACAGCCTGTTTCCCGGACAGCACCACCACCACCACCCCCACCGTGGTCACCTGCCTTCCCAGCAGCATCACCACCCTCCTCAGCACCACGCGTCTTGGCATATCCCGCAGATGCCATCACCTGGCGGCATTACGCGCCACACTATCTGCCACCCGCACTCCCACTCATCCCATGACAATGGGCCCACTCCTCCAGATCTGGGCCACCCTGGCGCACCCAGTATGTGCGCCAGCACCCCCAGTATGGGCAGCGGCAGCACCCCTACTGGGGCCTCCTGCGTGCCTGCAGACTTTGGCAGACAGACTCTATCACCTGCTGAGGCTGAGAAGAGAAACGGCAAAAGGAAAAGTGACAGTTCAGGTAAGACGAGCAGGGAGAGGAGAGGAAATCTGGAACAATTTTATTACACAGATTTTATTTCTCTCTGTTTTTGAAACATTGCATAACCCAAGGCCGTATGCGAAGATAAACACTTTCATATAAACAAAAACATTTTTAAAAATTCCAAGCAGGGCTCAAGAATAACACTGACATCTGTACATGTCACCGTGAATCTTTCAACAGCACGACTGTTAGGAATTCTGCAGCTCTGATAGAAAAACAGAAAATGTGTCTGAAAAGCAGTTTGTAGGTGTCAGCTGACACGCTGCGAGGCTGCAGGCAGAGCGGAGCAAACAGCCACATCATAACCGTGCGGGCACATCTGACTTCTCGCGTGTTTAGTTTAAAAATCACATCTGGTTTGCCGTGACACTCTTTAGAGAGCAGAAAATGAGGCGCACTGTAAAGAATTAAAGTCATGGATTGTAAAAAAGCAACACCGGCGCCTTGTCCTGAACCGATTAAACATGTCAGGCTCTTTTTTTTCTGGTTTTAATTTTGAGATTAAAATAAATCAGCTGTTCTAAAATGTCAGAGAAGGAAATAAACGTGTCAGGAAGTTGCATTTATTTAAGTGAAAAGTTTGGATGGGAGGTTGAAGATTTAATATGTGCCCAAAAATTTTAATGTCCTTTTTTAAAATTTAGTTTCACATTGATTTTAATTTATTTAAATATCCAAGTCCCCTAAAAAGCAGCACACATTTTTTTTTATTTTACCTCCTCATGTGTGACTTAAAGCCATTTAAAAAACAGTTTGTGTCTTTATAAAATTTGCATTTTGCATACAGCAGGTGCCAATCGTGTACTCAAACCCCCCCTAAAAAAATAAAAAGTCCACAAACGTGTCATGTTTACTGTAATAAAACAGACATTTCCACACAGACATTAGGAACAACAAATTCCTGTTTCCAATTTGAAACGAATTGTTCATTTTAGACAGAACTCAAGTGAGAGAAAACCTTCCTGATGATCCACAGAACATTTCAGACCTGCGGTCAGAACAATAATCAATCACAGCGTGACAAACCGCCAGAGATCTGGCTGGGAACGTGATATTACTGAGAGTTTCATGGAAAGCTGCGCTTGACGTTGAGTCTGTCCTTTTGAGGATTGCAGACTCTCAGCACGGGTCCTGCAACCATTTAAAGGCCTCTTTGTATTCACATCCTTCACACTTGACTGCTGTGATTTGTTGTCGCCTGGGATGCTGGTTGAGAAGGTCTTTTCGCTCCCTCGTTGCTTACACCTACTTCATGAAGACGAGATTGCAAATTGGAACAGGGATAACGCTTGACTGGTTCCAGTTAACAAAAGAAATGTGTATTTTACAATTCATTTCATTGTGCATTTAACTCGCTACGTGAGCAGAAACAGGCCAAAGTTATGTAACATTACGAAGCTTAATGTCCAGGTTTATTTTGTACGTGATACACATGCAAAATGTTGCACCTGCACGCTCATTTTCTTTCTTAAATCAACTGAAAACTGAGCCTCTGCCTTCAAATCCCACTTCCCCTGCAACAATGCGTGCTTATTACACGAGTCGTGCATTCTCACCACGCTAACACCAATCACGCTGATTATCGGGGCTAACAAGGCTGCTGACTCAGTCAGCTGTCTAAATATCAGGCTGCTGCCTTTTGCATGAGATAGCGCTCTGATTGGGTTGCACCATCTGGAGCAGAAACTTGAGCGAAACCTGAATTTAGATACAGAAATAATAACAAAACCTAAGAACTCATTTCCATGTTAAGTTTTTTTTTCTTCCTCTCAAATATAAAATGTCTCGGTTTTCTGCTTCTAATACCCAGTTGTGATTGTTTCCTGAAGAAAGGCCGCAGGGTGAGCTAATGAGATGAGTCAGGGTGTCTGGTTTCTGGCTAACCTGCTCCTTTTTGTGGGCATGCTGGAGAGTTTAAGGTCTCGTAAGAGCAGGGTGTCTTAGTGGAGTTTATAGCGCTGTCAAGGGAGTGGTCGTCCTTTTAAAAGTTACCAGATTTTCAGTGTGGAACAATAAAAAGGTGCTTGAAGTCTTACTTAAGTCGACTTAAGCTGGAGCGTTGTAGTAAAATGGCGTGCTGGATGGCCCTTGCTGGCACTCTAAGTTTCTTTGAAGCTTTAAAAAAACATCTAAATATCTCCATGTTGATAAAAAGTGAAGCAATCATTGTCTTGCATCATTTTTAAGAAGCTCTGTGAACTTTTCCGAGTTCATTTGGGAACCCTAAACGGCATGCCCAGTCTGGGTCGTATATTTCTCTCATATTATTCCCTCTTTTTTGTGGAGAGATGAAAGTTACAGCGGGGACCTAATTGCTGTGGTGTAGTGGCTCTGTCATAAAAGCCTGCCGCTCGCTTTAACTCCGGGCCTGCTGGTCTGGGGCAGCTGCCTGTGTTATACTTTTATTTCTCTTTACACAATGTCTGTGTAAACCAGAAGGGAGCGGGTGAATATGTCTGAAAATGTCACACTTCAATCAGCCACTCACAGTTTTGGTGCTCTCGGTTTGAAATTACAGGGGACAGAAGCAGGGTCAGAGGGGACCCGGACACGAGCCGGGGTCAAACAAGCAACGAAAGGTTTTATTCAGTGAAGAACACGTGGAAGCTTTAGTTTATATATATGTTTGTTTGTCCTTGGCATGCAAACATAACTTGTATAACAGTTTCCGTTTTCCCCTCAACCTCTCCGCAGACTTTTCCAGTGCCAGTTATTTTGCCATGAAAAACATGCGCTCAATTAGAAGGAAAACTCTCCTTGCAACAGAAAAACACGACCATCGGGGGTCCGTAGGGGGGAGAAACCTTAGATGAGGAGATACTTACGTGGCTTCACACTTTGCGTGGTTGGTGAGTCTGCAGGATTGTTTACAGTTTGGCTCGACGCAGAGCTGCTGATTAACACGCGCTCCAGCACCGGAGCAACAGCTGAATTAGCATGCGATTGTTGCTGCCTTCAAATGCAATGTGCATCTGAAGCATATCCAGCAGAGAAACCACAAACGCTGCTGACAATAGGAAAAGCTTTGGACGGGTGAATTAACCATATGTGTTTTCTTTGGAAAATGTGAGGAAAATCCAAAACAGAAAGTCTTTTGCAGAACTGATGCGATGATGACACAAAGCTGGGATTTTTTTTTATATTTTATGAGTAAGTGTGTGACCCTTTTCTGCACTTATATTGTCCTTATTTCTCTACTGTTATCATGCAGATTTTCTTCTTAGTTTTAATGTTTATTTTAAAGACGAAATAAAGTAGCTACAGTTTAACTTTGCAGATTCTTTTCTTCTGGGTTCAGTAATAGTTGTGGTGGTAGAGTCTCTCTAAAACTGAGGCAAATTAAATCCATGCTGGCAGCATAAAAGCAAGCCTATTGTAATAGCACAGCTGCAGGAGTCAGCCACACATGTGGAGCCGCCTCGAGTCCTTCCAGCCACTTAAAGGATTCATAAACAATGACTGAACAGTAAAGTGTGACTGACAGCTTTCATTGTTTCCCTTACCTTCCCTCTTTTCTCCCCCTTGCTGCCTTGCACCTGTCTCATAACATTTGCATTATTTTGTATTTTTGCGACGTATAAACCTGCCTTGAGTGCAACAGAAACCTGTGTGGTGTTTCATTTCAGAGTCCCAGGACGGGAATTATAAAACAGACGTGAGCAGCAAACCCAGGAAGGAGAGGACGGCGTTCACCAAGGAGCAAATCCGAGAGCTGGAGGCCGAGTTTGCCCACCACAACTACCTGACCAGGCTAAGACGCTACGAGATCGCCGTCAACCTGGATCTCACTGAAAGACAAGTATGTTCCCAGACACCGCTGCCTGTTTCCCCCCCCGAGTTCAGACATTACTGAACCCTCTATTAGCACATCAATGCCATGTTGTGAAAACAAAAGCGGCCTCAGGACTACGAGGGAGCTTTTTTGCAGGCTACTGTGTTTTTGCAGTTTCATTGCGAGGGCTATTTGTGCTCCAGATGTGGCTGTGTGACGGGACTATCATATTCCAGATGTTCCTGTCTATTCTTTCAGACGGGCCACAGTAAAGACGGGGAGATGGGTTAAAGGAAGTGCCGTCTAGAAAGTCACTTCCTCTCTCCCACCACCCCTGTAAGTACAAATTGCTCTCTGAGCGTGGGCTGCTCACTGTAAAATACAGGCACATAAAATAAATAAGAGAAGACAAATGGCAGGGGGAAGAAAGTGCCGTGCAGCCTGGTGTTCTAAGCTGTAAGTCACACCGAGGTGATGCTTTTTCAGAGATGTGGCACAATATAGAATATAAAAAACAGTTTTAGGTGAGGTCTCAGGGGCCAGATTACTCAATTAAATGCAAAATAAATCAATATTTTTTAATAGTATACTGTATTTGTCATAAAAAAACAACAAAATCGACATTATGGACAGTGTGCTTTGTTTTTAAATATCTGCACATTTGGTTCTTATGAAAATGATGAAAAATTTGTTACTTAGTAAATAAAAGAAAATCCCCCAACCCTCATCAGTCTTTGTGCCTAAACCTAAACAAACAGCAAGTGAAAACAAAAGTGAAGTTTAGGGTAAGATTAGTAAGTAAGACAGGGCACACACTCTGGTCTGCTGGCCAACAAACCTGTATAACCCGGAGAGAATTTAAAAAGCCACCATGAGCTTGTGCTGCTCCGTGCTATAAAAGTGATTTCTCTATAGGCAACATCCAAAACTACTAAATAAAAAGGTTCTAACAAAAGACACTAAGCGTGTATGTACAGACCCATCAAGCCGTCACCTCATAAATTAAAATGTGATAGCATACTTTTATTCATTAAAATAATTCATTATTAGTCAAAAGTTGTTCATTTAGGTCAGGAAAGTGCTGGTTGTTTTGCATTAAAGCAGACCTGAAGAAGAACACCCTCAGTTTGCTGCTCTTCTTCAGTGATAAACTCTTTCTCTTAGCTGGAAGATTCCTAATGGGAGCATGTATGCTAAAAATGTGCAACACTCGCTGTGCAGTTCAAAGAGATTCAGATGTCGATAAAGAGAAATCTGCATGTTGGCAAATAAAAGAAAATTCATGCAGGTGTGTTTTAAGAGATTTTTAAAGACATTTTGAATTCTCAAACCTCCGTCTGAAAGCACCTGTAAACTACGGCTTAAAAAAAAAAGCTAAATGCATCATAAAGTCTCAAAGTAACGCTGTGCTTTTGGTTCAAATTACTAAGCCCACATGGCCACCAAGCACAGTTTGCCACCTTAAATCCACTGCAGCCCAGACGACTGCAATTAATCTTTCTGCTGCCTCGAAATTTCCTTAAAATGTCTGCAGCTCGCGCAGCATACGTTGTGTTACTTCAGCTTTGTCCGGGAAAATATACGGCGGGAGATAGTGAGGTAAATATTGGCAATGCAATCGGTTGGCCGCGGCAGATGATTTATGCAGCGTGAAGCGTTTGAAGCAAACTGATGGATGTTTAAACGTCTTCGTAGGCTGAAAAAAATGGAACTTTTTAAGAAGATGGCAGCAGGGGAGCGTCAGACCCAAACACACTGCATGCTTGGAGTTTAGACCTGCTTTAAATCCAGGATGAAGTTGGTTAAAGATGCAACCCAAGTATAAATCTCTGTCATCAAAAATGCTGTGAAGCCTTAAAACCACTCTTCATCCTCACTTTGCATAGTTTAAAACTAGATGTTTCATTTGTAGTGACAGCATATTGACTTTGTGCTTTTTCAGTTTTTTCCCAAAGCACCAGGTTGCAGTAAAATAAGTTTGCTACTTAAAGGCGAGGTTTCTTCATAATCTAACCAAAGGTGCAATTCCCAGCTGAGAATCTAAGTAGCGTGTGTGCGCGCGCCTGCATGTCCTGAGAATAACACGTCTGGGTCAATGTAGAGCCATAAATAAGTGACCCTTCGCTGCAGCCCTCGCCCCTCTCCTGCTCTCTGAAAAGGCCCCAAGGCTTGTAAAGAATCTGCGGTGATACTCAGCACGGCGTACGTCCCTGATGTTTAAGACAAACGTTTGTGCTGTCAACTAACTTCCTGACCATGTGACCCGTTCAGCCCCCTCGGAATGACACTCCCCAAAAATAAACCCACCCTGTGGAACAAGGGCGGGCTCAGCCTCCCAACGCCTCGCCTCTCCCCACTCCCTTTCCTTCAGGCGCACGTGTCAACACCCAGGGAGCCTCTGCTGATATTTGGCGTGTAAACCGTTTTAAGCAACAGCTTAATCATCAATCTGAGAGACGTAAATATGCTAGAGGGTGTCGAGTCAGGGGAAAACAGGAAGATGCCAAGTGGCAGACGGAGAGGCACATCCACATGGAAAGGGTCTGCTTGTTTCTCTTTCCTCTTTAAGGCTGCTGAATATGTGTGTTGTCTGAACTCCATAGGTGAAGGTGTGGTTCCAGAACAGGAGGATGAAGTGGAAAAGAGTGAAAGGCGGCCAGCAGGGGGCAGCAGCTCGAGAGAAAGAACTGGTGAATGTGAAAAAAGGAACGCTGCTGCCGTCGGAGTTCTCCGGCATCGCAGCGCTGCACCACTCCACAGACTCCTTAGCCAACGAGGACAGCCACGACAGCGACCAGAGCTCTGAGCATGCTCATTTATGATGCATTCACACATGTCCCCGCCCCCTTTCCCCACCACCCCCTAAAGCATATGGGCCCTGCCTCTGCCTCAGGACCCTCCTTAGAAGGACTGCTGTTTGCTGATTCGCCATCGTCATACAACGATGCTAAATGAGTGTAAAAATACAGAATTGCCTTCGTTAGGAAATGAGATCATCATGCAGGCTACATTTAAAGAACTGAGCACCCAGTGGTTCAAAACAATTTCTGAAAAATGCCAAAAAAAAGCATATTATAAATAGCGAAATGTGATATCTTGATTATAAGGAGTTACTTAATACTGCAGTGTATTTCGGGGCTCATATTAAGCTGAATTGTTAACATTCCATGTCGTGTGTATTGGGAGAAGCAGGCTGACGCTTTGTTTTGCACTGTTGAACTTACAGTCTGCACCTCAATTGGTTTCTACTGTATAAAATGTAAATGTCGATGTAATTGAGTCCTTGATCCGATGAACTGCCAGGAAATCTAATTTGCTTTGCTAATATAAGTGATGTGTAAATACTTCTCAGCAGTGTCTTACCTTAACAATTATTCTATACTCGGACTGTTCAGCTCGTGCAGTAATAAACACTGACAGCTCTTTGGCTGATGCTTTTCTGCCTGAAGATGATATTTTGCAAATAGTTCTGACACCTGAAACAAGGATTTTATTTAATCTTTGCAGGGACTGTTGCAAACTGAATAAAACTGAACTAAGGAATTTCTGATGGATAACTCCCCCTCACATTAGTCGTCCATGTGAAATGAAACGTTACAGAGAGTGTAGAAAGCTGGCGATGCTGGCGCATGTGAAATCCACCTTTTTCCCGGGGGGGAGGGAGGGTCGGGACTTCTGCCAACGTTCAAGCGAACCCACAAAGGATCAGATCCGGTTACAGAATCCTGTTGAAAATAATTTTGTGACTTGAGCTCATCTTTCACCACGTTGTGATTGTGCAGTCTAATTTGTTTAAGAGGCACCTCACACGCCATTTGAGGTTTTTAATTTTTCTTTCTCCCCCAGATGTAACCCACAGGATGGATCTGATCCTCACACTGCAACTGAACGCAGAGCATTCACACAGAGGACACTCACATTTTCCACTCAGCTTTAAATTCAAACATTAGAAACATATAATCGTTGCATGTAATTGTCACAATTACCTCGTATTTTCTTGTCACTTCACTTGCAGCAGCCTGCTTCTGTTACACTCCTCTCAGCTGCTGCATTTAGAATAAAAGGGACGTTTTACCTGAAAGTAATTTGTTGACTCAAATGGGCTATATAATGACAAATTCTACTATTTGTGAATAACTGTAAGGCGCGTTAATGTATTTTTAAAATGGTTTTTAACTCCCTTTGAGCCTTGTGCTTATTTTTTAAGCCTCTCCTTCCTTGAAAATTGCAAACCCATAATGAAAAGTATTTCTCTGCAAACACAAGGTCTGTTTGAATGCTTCAGGAGTCAAAGTGAAGGCAGGATTTTTACCTCCGCCAAGGAGGTTATGTTTCCGCCGGAATTTGTCTGTTTGTTTATCTGTTAGCAACATAACTCAAAAACTCATTGATGGATTTTGATTGAATTTTCAGGATATGTTGAGAGTGTCTGGGTGTTTTTCCACCAGGCTGGTTCCAGTTCTAGTTCGGAGCCAGAGCCAGATTAGGCACCGATTCTTTGGTTTTCCACCGCCAGAGCAACGGCTCTTGGTTCTCAAAACTGGTTCAATCGAGGCACCACTTCATTGCTGGGCCAGAGATGAGAACCGGTTCACGCAGCTTGCGTCTGCAGCTGGGGGCGGGGTTACCTGGCCAAAATAACAGCATTGAAACATGGACCCACATCTTTAAAAAAACAAAGAAATGGACCCTAAGAACAAGCAGAATATGTCTGAGGAGGAGGCTCAGTGTTTCCTGGCGTTATTGTCACATGTGGAGACTCAAAGGACACGGGGCAATTTGGACAAAGTCTGTGTTCAAGATACTGCCGAATGATCCACAGCAGGAAATAGGATCATAAATAGGATCGAGAAAATGCGGGTTGCTTTTGTATCGCTTGTCACCGCGGTGACCCAGCTTTCTCTCCTGATCTATGAAATCTATTTAAGCTTTTATCATATGCTGAGCAGCTGATCAAGGCGTTGTTTGTAGGTGCGGCCGTCTCTCTCGCCGCAACTGTCTCTCGCCGCGGTATATGCCTGCTGTGGAACCCGCGACCATCTCGATCAGCTTGATCAGCTGCTCAGCATATGATAAAAGCTTAAATAGATTTCATAGATCAGGACAGGAAGCTGGGACACCGCGGTAACAAGCGATTCAAAAGCAACTCGCATTTTCGCGATCCTATTTCTGATCGGTGAACTAAACAACCGGCGGCCTGAACTCCACCATGGTTGAGTTATTCCTCCTGTCCATGGTGGAAAATACGGTGGTGAAAACTCATAACTTCAACACCACGAAGTCTGGTAAGTGTTGCTGTTATAGTGTTACTCATATGTGACGTTTATTATTACGCACGTAAACATGATGTAGATTACGTAATGAAGTAAAACCGACCAGGCTCTTTCGGTGGAAAACAAAACTGGTTTTTCGGAAGCACTGAAGTTGAACCAGAAAAGCTCTGGATCTAGCTCAAGAACTGAACTAGAACGGGAACCAGCCTGGTGGAAAAACACCCACTAGGAACAAATGATTAACTTTAGTGGAGGTCCAGAAAAGATCCAGGATTCTGGATCACTTTGAAATTTTCAGTAACATTATGGTGCTGCTTGGTGGAGGTCTGTGCTCTTTTCTTTTCTAGTTGACATTTGTTAATATGTGTAAATATTAGTCGATGTGTTACTAACGAAGTTTAAATGAAAATGGGATATTGCACAAGTTTAAAAGTTCCTGGCAAAAACAAACAATTTCAGGATGGATATTCAATTTTAAGGATTGAAATTGTGCAACTGTAGGTCAAAACCTCTTCAAAATAATAACTCAACATAACCCATGTTCCTAGCAGGTCCAGGTCCATAGAGGACCGTTTGGTTTGGTTTGGTGAACCTCTCTTGTGTTTCCAGAACAACTGCATCCTCACCCAGTTGGCGCTATATTGACGGTACAGCGTTAAATGCGTTATCTGCATAGCAATGTTATATCTTAGCACCGCAATGTGTTCCTTGAATTATAACAACCGGACAAGTTTAAGCATCCATCCAGCCTCTGGCTTCTCATTTAACCAGTTCTTAAAAATATCACTACCAGAAACTCATCACGGTTGGTTCCTCAGATGTTCTTTAGGATTCTGTTTATGTGACTACCTGATTCCAGCTTTCTGATACAGCAACACTCTGCAGATTCTAATCAGGATTGATTTTAATCACGGCACCCACCCACACACACACACACACACACATACATATTACATCAGGCAGGTGAAATATGACTGAAATTCCTGACAGACTACAAACAGCAGATGGATGATATTAGGTCCCATATCGTGCAAACGTAACTTTCTGAAGGTTTGCTTATGTGTCATGTGTGTTCTCATAGCGTGTGTGTGAGGTCCAAATATGAGAAAATTCTGTCACCTCTTACTTGCTTCTCCACTTTTTAGCTAATGTGTTCTCAAATGTTGACATTTGTGTACTTTTCCACAACCTCAATTAGCTTTTTTGCTCTTAATTCGTTCAACCTTGCTCGGTAAAAATGCATAAGCTGCAACTAACCACGCCCACTTCACCTGTCCAACCAATCACACGATGCTTCTCAAAACCAGACAAGAAAACATTTTTTGCCAGCCCAATGCGTCAAACTGTCTTCAATCACGTCACATCAATTTCTTCTCCGGACCTTGAGAACTAGAAAAAGGTAAACCATCCATCCATTTTCTTCCGCTTATCCGAGGTCGCGGGGGCAGCAGCCTAAGGAGGGAAGCCCAGACTTCCCTCTCCCCAGCCACATTCACCAGCTCATCTGGGG
>JBAMHV010000006.1:3736235-3747510 GCA_037177535.1 Pseudomugil gertrudae | reverse complement strand
CCATCATCCATCATCCATCATCCTTCATCCATCCATCCATCATCCATCCATCTATCTATCCATCCATCATCCATCCAACCACCCATCCATCCATCTATCCATCCATCCATCCATCATCCATCCAACCACCCATCAGCTCCAAAAAGCTTTGACGTCCAGTTTGGCTTTGTGGCCTCTCTTCCCACCTGAAGTCTAGGACACGGAAACAGCTGAAAATGGGTCTGCCTGTGAAGATATGTTTTTGTAAGGGCCAGTCTAGACACACCCTTACACCCTTGGGTTGATGCAGCACTGATCCATCTGCCCATCTCCTGTTCCAGTTCCATCACTAATGAACAAACAGCAAAAACACAGTGAATAGAAAAAGCCATTTTATTGTTAATGTAAAACCATTCTATCTTTCAAGCTGAATGATATATATTTTTTTAATTTTAATTACGAGATCTTATTCATACAGTTGGTAAAATATAAAGAAAACAACTTTAACTTCTCTGTGAATCCACACCTGCTTAAATCAACCAACTCCATTTATTTTATTTATTTAAAAGAAAAACCCCTTTTCTCCTTCTTGTTGTCATTTTCCAGTGTCTCAATTACCTTTTTATTGGATCAAATGTCTGGAACAGGTTTAACAACACATTTGTTATGAGGTTTTACTGGCACAATGGGAGAAGAGAACAATTACCCCCACAGCAGGAGGCCTTATAATCCACTACCAAGCAGGTTTAAGTACATTTGTCATTGCTGCAGGGCTTTGTGGTGATAAAAAAAAGTTTGCATGGGTGTGTCTGAGCTGTTTGGTCATTCTGTGCTGTTTAAAGTTTGTGACGTGTCATTAATTATTCTTCACTACTGTTCAGTGAAACAACAGAACAAATTAGAGAAAAGAAAAAAATGCATCTTTTGGACTCTTTGGGAATTATGGCTCCGTGGGTCGTTGCCAAGTCTCTCAGCTTTCCAAGCAGTGTTTCTCAGACAGCAGTGATAAAAACGTATTGTCAGCCTGCATGTTTTTGGCCAACATCAGTCATCTGTGACCTTGTAAAAAAAAAAAGGGCTTTTTGGGAAAACGCAAACATCTGGTCTGCAAATGTCATGATCCATGTAAGGTTGAATTCAGAAGAAAATAAAATACACTTATTAGACGCCACAACAAACAACCCCACCAAAGCGTGCGGCTGTATTAAATAGTGTTTACTAGGATTTTTAGTTTATATGTTAAGAAGACAAAAGCAGTAAAATGCTTTTTTTTTGTTTGTACCCAAGATCAGAAAGAAGGGAACCTAAATTGTCTCAGTGAAAGAAAAAAATAACATTTATATGAAAGGGAAAGAAAAAGGAGACATTGATGAAAAGGCCTGACATGCATGTTTTAAAGAGAGAAGAAAAAAAAGCCTGTGAATCAGCTTGCCCTGCTGAATAATTCTGTCCCAAGCTGTCAAGAAGTCAGGGCTGCAGAGGTAAAAGTATCTGCTAGACAGGAGAGAAGAAAGAAGGGAAGGTTTTAGGCCAGTGTCCAGAATGATAATCTCTCTCTCAGCGGGTTTGGAGGAGGTCTGCCTGCGCTGCGAGCCCATTTGTTAGCTGCAGCTCGGCACTCTGCTGCCAGATGTTGGAAGGTTGCGTGTGATCGCAGGTCCCTGGTGGTGCTCACGCCTCTGCTTGTGCACACGCATTCACACACACCTGCATGTTAGAGTTGAATCATTCACAAGGGGATATGCACACACATGCATGCACACATGTACTTCTATCCACACATGAATATATACACACACACACTTCCTCCCACCCCACCTGCACATGTGTTCCTCTGTGGTCCTGTCACGCCTCTGCTGTGGGCCATATGTCCCCGCTTTGGACTCCACTCACTTTATCGATGAGCGCTTTCAAGCTAAAGCTAACCAGGAGGGCTGGCATGCTGCTGAAGTTGCTGTGGTGACCTGTTTGCTAACCCCATCCCTCGCTAATTTGTTCCATGTTTGACAGACCCATTAAGAGGTTATTACATGTTTCCAGAACTGTTAGAAATGAAGGCCTGTCACTGACTGTTTGGTTAGTGCTCACCATTTGTTTTGTCATGAGTAGTTAGTGCAAGAAATCTGTTCTTTACAGTTGTTTGTTTTTAATCATTTCTTCATCGTTTTCATTTCTGCTAGTTGCAGCTAATAATACAGTTTTTTTCTTTAATGAAATAAAACTCATTTTATCAAGTTACCTGTTGCACCTTCTCACCTCTCTGTCATGTTGTACTGACATGGTGCAACGGTAGACAGAAGGAAATACTGATTCAGCAGGCTTGTGGCAGTTTGGAGGGAGTTGTTTAACAGTAGGTAGGGACTGGGGTACAAGATTAGTGTCAGGACCGAAATGCAGGTGGGAATCAGTGGATGGCAGCCGGGTTGCAGATAAAACAAATTTGTTGTTATAAAAAAAAACTGAAGACTCAGGAAACAAACTAGCGTACTCACTGTAGCTTGAGGAAAAACAACGCTGTACAAAACAATGATCCCGCACCCACAACTGAAACCCTAAAGACTAAATACACAGAACTAAACGAGAACCGGCAGAACACAATCACAATCAAACACAGGTGAAACTAATAACCAAGAAGCTTAACTGAAAAACAGAAACAAGGAAACCCCAAAAACCCCAATTAGTTAATTATTTCAGCTGCTAGATGTTACTGTGTCCTTCCCAGTAGTCCCTCAGTAGGGATCAGAGTAAGGGTCTGTTTGTGCTGCTTATGTCCTACTTTCGTATATCATCTACATTCTCATAAATAAGTCAGTTCATCCACTAGTGGGCAGTGCTGAGTTTAGAATTCACTTCTACGTTGGTGTTATGTACAGTAATGTACCACTTTAAAGTTGTTCACAGCTATCCAAAAATAACAGTAGATGTTGAAGAATAAAACCACAACGTCTTCTTTAACGTCTTTGGGTGCTTTTTTATTTAAGAGTTTCTACGTAATTTTCCTAATGCTCCTCTTCTTCTATGGTTTGTTCCTTTCCCTGGTTGTCTGTCAGCTATGCAAGTCAAACTGCTCATGCGATGTACACTGGTTAAATATGGACCAAATAATGCACATAACTGATGAAGGACACAGATGAAAATGTCGATCAGTTTGTGTATCTGTATAGAAGTTAATAAGTGGGCCTTAAAAGCAAATTCAGCGACTTGTGCATGAGCTGCATGGGCGTGTGGTGGTTAGCATTGTAGCCCAGGTGTGAACGGTGGGGTTTGTGTGGTGTTTGCATGTTCTCTCCATGTATGCGTTGATTCTGGGCAGGTACTCCAACCTCCTCCTACCATCCAAAACCAGTTATTTGAGAACAAATTGTCCCTGGGACGTAAATGTTTGCTTGTTATCACCCGTGTCCAGGGTGCACCCTGCCTATCACCTGCTGATTGCTGGGATATGTTGCTGATATGATGACTGTTACATTTTTAATCAGTTGTTGCCCAAAACATGAAAAGTACTACGTGATGCACAGAGGATAAGAACTAAAACTATAGATGTTATTGGACTAGAATCCATTGGCATTATTACCAATGTTAATATTGATTTTATTTGTAATTAGATTGATGCACCATTACGAGCAGACGGCTGTTTTTACTAAGTTGTGTTGTTAGACTGTGTAACTGGCACGTCTAAAATCAGCTGGGATTAAGCGTATAAGGCCACTCAAAGCAACACCAGCGCAATATTTCATCCTCGCAGCTATCTCACTGTTCTGTCCTAAAGAAATGCTGCATCCAGAACTTTATTTACTGAGGATTGATACCAGCAAGAAAAATTTATTTATTTTGTGAGGAACAGTTGAAATATTGTATCTAGCTCGACAACACCAGCAGACTCAGCATCGTGGAGGTCCAAGTGTATTTCACTGATTCAGAAAGCAAAATAAAAATGTATGAAAATACCAATAAAACATTTAAAATGAAACGTATACATATAAGTGGATGTTTAATTTTCTGCAGAGCTGCATTGGTAGCGATCACTGTCAGCACATGCCACATTCTTCAGCTGGAATTAACACTCTGCTGGTGTGAGTCTGTAGCTTCCCTGCTAACCTGATTTGCTGCACCAGTGTACATCTACTGTGTCATTATAAAACTTAAGCATGACAACGTCACCATTTAGTTAAATATTTATGTGAAACCCAAAGAAGAGCAGCTGGAGTGAAAGCATAGACAGAGTTTCTGTGACATTCCCAGTAGGTTTCTGAAAAGCTGAAGCTCAGAAAGTGGTTCCCAGCATCGCCATCTTGGTTGCGTCCCACGTGTCGCGTCTCCTGAGAAAAAAATTGTCAATTTTTTTTGGACTTTCACTAGCTTCACTTTTTATCACTGGATGTTGCTGTTTGGTGAAACGTCTGCAGCTAATTGGGATCTAGTAAAACAGAATTTAGCAATGTTTACATGTTTTTCCACAGCTGAATGGTGATGAAACATTGCAGCATATGCTGGCATTTCACATCTATGAACGTTGCTCTGATTCCACACATGTAGGAATAATTTCAATCTTTCTAAAACGGTTATTGTGTTTGGGTGTTGTTTTTTTTTTTTAAATAGATGAATAAAATCACGAAGGAGTACTGTCTGCACTACATGTACTTTTTTTTTTCTTTCAAACAGATTTATGACTGAAGATAAGCAGCTTTTCTGCAAGTAATTTAGTTTGGCAGAAATCTAACAGGCTAGCTAACTGAGCATTTCCCAGAAGACTTTGCACGGCTTTATTTTAACATTGAGCACCGATACATTTAACTTTCCTGACATAATGTCTCTTAGTCATTGTTTTAGTTTGCTTGGCTTCCATCTGACATTACTAAAAAGAAAATGTGCTGTTTGTCAGCATCGATGTATAATTTATCCACTGAGATCATTTCTACCTCCTCTGCTTTGTTTGAATAAATGTTTGTGCTTTCCAACCTGCCAAATCACTGCGGCTTTCGACCCGCTGCCCCAGACTCGCACAGTGAAACAAACAGCTTTAAGGCCACAAGACTTAAAAGTTCTGCAAGCGTTTAGCTCATCTGCCAAAACAAATACTCATGCTGGACACGACTGGTAGAAGCAACGGGACTTGAAACGGCTTTTGTTTTCACAGAGTTTCTTGGTGATGGTGTATGTGTATCATTCTCTTTGAGTGTGCAGGCTTCTCCGTTTTTTTTTGGACTGATGGTTCTGGAGCTGGTGGTGGGCACGCTGAAGACGGGACGCCCGGTGGTCACCATCAGTGATGGACTCACCTCCCTAGCTGCTGGAATGATCTCCAGACTGCCAATGTAAGTGTTTTAGCAGGCAAGTGGGGTCATGATTTGTGGTGGACATTAATACAGGATTTCACTGCTTTTTGTTATATATGATGGTTTGTTAAACTTGTTTAGTTTGTGGTTTAATTAAAATGTGTGGAATAGTTCAACAGCCTAGACAGCTGCAAACCTACGTATGTCAGTTCAGGAAATTCAGACTCGCATAACATGAGCTTTTCCTCCTGTTTGCCTGGTATAGCTCCATCACGAGCACCATTAACCTGCAGGTTTTAATGTTTGCCTCCTTGGATTGTAATAAGGCTCGTGTAGAACTTAACAAACAAACTTTTGGGAGGTCAAATTAATTTGAATCAAATGTAACAGAGCAGGGAAACATCAAAAACAGTACAGCAGAACCCTGGTCTTCATCCTGCAAGGTTTGTGCACCCTGCTTTAACACATCTGGCATCAACACTCAGAACTGGATTGGCAGTTGGATCCATTAGATTTTAATCAGGTGTGTTAGAGAGGGGGCACGTAGAAAGTGTGCAGGACTCCGCCACGAGAGGACCAGGGATGCCCCCCAAATGATGTAAAACCAGCAGGAAAGATACCAGGCAATCCTGGTATCTGAGGTTCACTGTCCTGTAGGTTTTAGATATTTCCCTGCATGCAGAATATGATTACTGTACAGAGATCCTGTGGATCCAACTGGATTATGAGACACTGCTAAACATGCATTTATCTTTATGCATGTGGACACAGATTTTCAGTGTTTGCAGTTTTAAATGTCATGGAAATTCCATCCATCCAAGCATTTTCCAAACCGCTTCAACCAATTCAGCTGGGCCTATCCCAACAATCAATGGGCATGAGGAAGGGTATACGCTGGACAGGTTGCCAGTCTGTCACAGGGCAACACAGAGGGATGAACAAGCAGACAGACACACAGTGGCGGATCATTTTGAATGACCAATCAAACTAACATGCATGTCTTTGGAAGGTGGGAGGAAGCCAGAGTACCCAGAGCAAACCTAGAACATGCAAACTCTGCACAGAAAGGCCACTGCCACAAACCAGCGTCCATCTTACTGTGAGGCTGCAGCATTAACCCCTGCACCACCATGCAGCCCTGCATGGAAAATATGCACCAAAATGAGCTGACTAACTTCTAAGTTCCCCTTCGTGCTGTCTAAAACAAGCTCACGATGCTGTAAACATGGGATTTTGTGGGGTGTCTGTTATTTTTGACATTGAAAATGGATTCCAGGAAAACCGTGAGCCGTGCGATTGATCCTATAGATCAAGGGTGTCCAAAGTCGGCCCACAAGAGCCGCTGTCCCTGCTGATTTTTGCTGTTCCAACACACCTGACTTCCATTAAATGAATACAAAAGCCGATGAAGTGCACCATAATGACTGATCAACTTGAGTCAGCTGTGTTGGACACGGGATACATGGAAAACCTGCAGGATTGTGGCCCTCGAGGACCGGATCAGCATTTGCTGATGTGTTTGTAGACGAAGCTGTTCTACGTAAACATTTGCACTGTATACAAAACGATCAATCATTTCATGCATCATTTTCTAAAACCAGACTTCAGGAAGAGATTTATAAACTAAACATATCAACTGTCGCTGGTGGGGAAAATCATGCATAAAAAAACAAAAAGAGGTGCATGCATGACAAAGAGCTTTGACTGTCCCTGTACAGGTTGCTGATGAGAGGCTGTGAGCTGACGGCTTACATTTATGTGTGGGACCACTTCCGGATGGTGGAGCTGCCCTGGAACTCTGCCTGGACCTGGTGGCTCACCCTCTTAGGAGTGGACTTCTGCTACTACTGGGTCCATCGCTTCGCTCATGGTACTGATGACACACAGATTCCAGAAATTCAGAGGGGAACTCTGATAATTACCCATTGTCTGACTAAATCCTGCTAATTTAGCACATTATGTGGGAAACTTTCATACACCTTTACAGTATCTAAAAGATTTAGTTTCTACAGGGAAGATTTTTTGAAAATGCTGCAAGAAAAACTTATTTTATTCCTGCAGAATTAGACTTTTCCTCCTAACTTTTCTATATAAAACTCAGGCTCTTCCAGCTGTTTGCATCTTGTTATTTACGTGCACATGGATAAGTTGACTGATATGAACTTGAATTCATCATTAGGCCTGGACAACCAGATCCGGGCAACTCAAAGGCAGCAGGCTAACTCTTGTTTTGTCTGAGCAACATTCCCCCTCCTGTCACTGCAAACTGGCACAAATAGACTGAGACGCAGGTGTCTTGTGCTCTGTTACTCAGTATCACAGATCGCAAAGACGTGTTTGTTGTTGGGTTTAGGTTATAGGTTGAAGGTCAAGGTGCAGGTGAGGCTTTACGAGGTGGAAGATGAGTTTTCTCCTCAGCAGATTAGATGTCAGAGTGGCTGTAAGGTTTGCAGGTAATCTACATTTCTGAGCCATTTTACACATTTACAAAAGCTGAAATCTGGAGGAAATTTATCTAATAGTACCTCCACCTACTTTTACTTTCTCCTTGACATTTTCTTTTACCTGTTTTAAGTTTAGTAAGAAAGAAAACAGCTGTTAAATGCTAACATGTACGTTCTCTTCATGGTGCATTCAAGCACATATTATCATCTTGGAAATCTACACTTGAAGTTAGTTTTACAACTGAAGCTATATTTCTGTTTTAGAGAAACAGGAGCGTTTCCTTTATCCCTTAATTTGCACAAAACCTAAATATCACAATAGAAATCTAATAGAAACACATTTTTAATAAAAAATATATATATCACTGAAACGTTTTTACGCTCCCAAGATGAGGTTTTTCAGACGTTTTGCTTCAGAAGTTTATTACAAAAGTGTCATGGAAACACGTTTTTCGCATTTATGCGTCCCCAGATGTCACATAGTAGGTCATGTGACCGGTTTAGATGGCGCAGTAAGGAGTGAACAACTGGGAAATACAGAGTTTAAACCAGTCTTAGCAAGGGAAATGAAGGTGGAGGGCTTTGAAAAGCTGTAGCAAATTTTCAGCATCATGTAGAAAACCCCAAAATAATGCTTCATGGTAATGTTGTGTGCGCCCTTTATTCTGGTAAAAGCTGACGAAATTTTATGAGCTTTGCAACTGATGTGCTGATGTTCAATGGAAACACCTACAAAGTAAAACAGTAGTTTTTCAAAACTTTACAAATATCGCTTTTGTTTTAGCAAAAAATGGTGATGGAAATGCAAAATACCAACAAAGATACCCCAATAAGAATATTATTATATTATAATATTATTTAAATGTTGGATTTGTAAGAAGTTAATAAGAAAAAAATCTAAGAAGTAAAATAATAAATAGGGCTAAAAAATAATAAATAGGGCTAAAACAATTCAATGATTCAGAGATAGGTTTATTTGTCACATGCACAGTTATACATGGTAGAATTATGCAGTGAAATGTGTTTCCTGTGCCTGCATCCTTTAGGAAAGACAGAATAGGTTTTTTTTTACTTAAATAAAGACTTAAATAAATAAAAAGATGAATGGCAGCATATTTATATAAAGATTTACATGTTCTAAATTGAGAAGTGGCCTTTTTTTTAGCACCAGATGAGCAGCAGATGACATTTAAAGTTCCTTAAACTTGGACTGATACACAAAGTACATGATGTTAGCAGTTTCTACATGCTCACTTTACTTAGCAGCAAGTGTTTGGCACATGCTTTGCAGCCTGGGCCAGTTTGAGTCGAGTGAGACTTCAGTCAGATTAACATGTTTAAATGCAGCTTAATAGTTAGAGTTATGGTCAGACTCGCAGACAGTAGCTGTTGTCAGCTTAGATTCATGGTGGATTTGAACAATCTCCACTTTTCCTATTAGCAGAAATGCACACATCTCAAAACGAGCTTCTACATTAACCCTCTTCCCCACTGGCCCGTACAAGTGTGCTGTATGTTTCACTACAATAAAGCAAAATAAGCAGATTTCATCCCATGCTTCAAAGATGTCTGTGATGTTTCCAGAGTTGTGTTTGTATGCTCGGTGTATTACTATGCCAATATAAGTCTGATACCTACCAGCATCAAAATATCTTTAACTTTCATGTTGCTTTCACATAGTAAAAACAAAGACTACAAAGTTAGCTGATGATAAATGGCTGTAAAATGTTGATTTAGTTGCCTTCCCTGTGGGGAGGAGTCCAGAACATGGCAGTCACATCATGTTTTCCTGGACACTGCAGAGGAAGCAATTATTTTTGAGTTACATCCAGCTGCTTTAGAGCTGTGCAGATGTGAGAGGCCTCAGTCTCCAGAGGCCTGTGGTCTTAGCCCAGATCTGCCACAGCAACAGGCTGTATATAGCCATGTCTCTGAAGCAGAGACGTGCTGCAGCATCACCGAAAAAACAGATAGGAAATATAAACCACATACAGTGTCTCTACTGTAGTGGCTCCATGTCGTTGCTTTATTGGACTGTGTGTTGGCCCAGTAGCGCATGTGCTCAATGGTCAGCTGCCACTCAGGTATTTATTTGTGGCCTGCAGCAATGTTTATTTGGGTCAGTGGCACATCAAGTTGCCCAGCGTCAGGCCCACATAGTCCATGCTGATGTTGACATTAGATTCTGGCTACATTAATGCTGTGTTTTGAAAGGTAAGGCACAGCTCATGAACACACTCTTGAGGTGAGTGAGAACAGCTTTTAGGATGCCGGTGGTCGTTTACGTAACTCCTGCATCATTTTCAACATGCAAGTGAAGTTGCTCCTCGCATCCAGCCACTTTAAAGTGTCGGCATCAGAATAGGCTTTTAGGTGTTTCTATCTCCAGCTGACACCTCGTCTTCGTGCCGCCCCACTTATCACAAATCACACACTCCTAATTCTTTATAAAAACACTCACAATGGATCAAGCTAGCTTTAATTAGCTTAGCCTTTAATGTTAAACACCCCAGGTGGGTTTATCAGTTATCACACAGAGACGTGTGTTATTATTGGATTATTGAGCAAACAAAGTCAAGACTTGAGTTTGAAATTCCTGGAAAGTTGAGTTAAACCGTCAGTTGTGATAGTTCAGAGGTCGCTGATCTGTGTGTGACTCACTGTAAGAATCCACATGTTACTGGATGTATGAGAGCATATTTTAAAACCCGAAAGATGATGATTTAGCTCTGGAGTCACATCCGAATCGCTTAAAAAAACTAAACAAAACAGAAAAATATGGCAGTTTTTATCAACATATATGTGACTTTATTTGAAGAATAACACTGCAGAATAGTTTCACGTCTACTTAAAAGCAAACTTTCCTCTTATTTTCATTTCCTCTTCGTCCAGCATGTTGGGTTTGTTATTATGGAACATTATGGGGCCACAGATAGTCATGTAGTGCTCGCTTAGGATATGTAAGCTTTTCCCTTTGTTACCAGATTAAAGCTGCTGGTCGGAACCGCAGAACCGGGCCAGCACGAACCTCACTCATTACTTTGGTCTCAGTCAACCAAATTCCCACTTCTTGCTCCTTCTGTTTGACATCTCAACCAGAATATTCCAGTGTGATAGACACACTGGTGCATGTAGGATTGAAATGAATGAATGACAAGTAAAATTTTAGCAGCTGCGATCAGTCTAGTTAGAAACAGCAATAACTTTGCACCAGCTGACTCTTTTTTCTATCAACACATAAAGCCTGATATTATATAATATTATATAAGGAAAAAGATCATATAAGAAAGGTCCAGGAGAAAATGGGGAACATGAGGATAAATTTCCTCAGCTCTAACTTCTATTTTAGTTTTGACCATTTTTATGGACATTGGAAGTTTCCCTCTCATGACCTTTTCAAAATAGGATCATTAAGTGGAAAGTACTTGGCCTGCCATCGTCACACTGGATTTAGGTCTGTATTAAAGGAAATATTTGATGCTTTTAAATCCTTTTAATGTGTAAATCATTAATTTATTGTCTGTATAAAGCAGAACAGCAATGCTTTGGTCTGAATTCCTGCTTATTCTCGCTCCA
>JBAMHV010000006.1:3681438-3724279 GCA_037177535.1 Pseudomugil gertrudae | reverse complement strand
TGTGTGTGGAGCGAGAATAAGCAGGAATTCAGACCAAAGCATTGCGGTTCTATTTTATACAGACAATAAATGAATGATTTACATGTAAAAGGATTTAAAAGCATCAAATATCTCCTTTAAGCTTAAAACAGCCTCTGTACTGAAACATGCGCAGAACGTTCGGGATTACAATTTATTTAGTTACAAAGAAAAACACCTCAGTATTAGAGCAACATTTAAGTGCTGCCTTTATGCCGCCATCCTAGAAATTAGCATCTAAAGGGGTAACTTGTAATCATCAACATCAATAGTCGTTTGGTTAAAAATAAGTTTCTATCTGTGTGGAAAAACACATGCAATCTTATTTGTCATGTTTGATTATATGCCTGATATTTAATGACCACAATCCCACATAACCACATTTATCCATCACTTATATGGTATTTAACTCAAATTTGATTATCTAATTATCAATCCTTTAAACAAAACTTAACATGAGGCTACAGGATGCCTTTAATTATCATAAAAACTGGGCGCTGTGGTTCTGCAGTATTTGTAGGTTACTGTTCTCTCTTGTTCAGCAGCAGAAGCCAGAATAACTGAAAGGTGCCAAAAAGCATAGACCAGACGGGGTGGTCCGGAAACAGCCCGGAGAACCAGTGAAACTTAACAAGCATGTTCCCCTTGGAAGTTAAAATGAAGTGTAACACAGATATTAATGTAGCAAGTATCACAACACAGTAGAGGAATGTAAACTGGAGCACTGGGACATCATGCTGGACGCTAACCAGCTGCAGCCGAATACCCCCAAAGTCATAATAGCCTACACCCCTTCAATGGCACCACAGTGACCAGCAGGAGTTGGGTTTTTCATCACAGCTGGCTGGAAATCCCTCCATTTAGGGGTGACGGTGTCCAGTTACTCACCTAAGGAAGGAGCAGAGTTTGCTGTTGGGATAAATCACTTGTTGTGGTGCAAGGCTTTAATGCCTGTGCATGAATCATGTGTAGAAAGCTACGCAGCTCCTGTCAGCTCTTTAACATTCATTAGTTTGTAATTAAAATGATGACTAGATTTATGTTGGATCTTGCTCTGTGTGTGTGTGTGTGTGTAATCCTCTCCAGAGGTGGCCATCCTTTGGGCCGCTCACCAGGTTCACCACAGTTCAGAGTATTACAACCTCACCACGGCCCTCAGACAGTCCGTCACTCAGCAGCTTGCCTCATGGGTAAGATGTTTATTCTCAAAGTACAACTTAGCAAAATCTCATTAATTTAAAAAAAGATTAATGAATGAAACTCATGAAAGAGTAGCATCCCCTTTTTATTTTCCCATGCCATATAACTCCAAAAACTATTAAAAACACATTAATGAGTCATACCGCTGACATGTTCCTTGATTACAGTGATCAAGTTAAGGCGCTTATACACCCTTTCTGGCTGCACATTTTCCCAAAGCCCCAGATCTGTTGGCAGTAAAAATCTCCAGCCAAAAATCTGTTGCTGTTATGTTCAATAAAACATATTTTTTCTTTTAAATTGACCATGTTTTTAAGCTATGTTTGTATGCAGTTTTACAATGACTCGGGAAATGAGGAAGAATGGCTTCGGAAAGCTGTGGCAAATTTTCCACAGCTAATAGAAAACCCCAAAATAACACTATATGTACATTGCATGAGCCATAGCTGCGGTTTATAGGCTAAACACTGTTTATAGGAAAGACATGTGAATCGAAATTTAGATTGTTGAAACTTTAGAAATTTTGCTTTTATTTTGCAAAAAACTGTGATGTAATGTCGCTTATGTCTGCTGGTCTCATCTCAATAAGCCACGTGGTACGATAAGCACAATTAATTTAAAGAGACAGTATTTAGTAAAATTAAATGTCAGTTACAAAACTGACATTGGCAGGATTAAAAGCTAATCTAATTAGATTACATAAACAACTGCTTTGTTCTTATGCTGAGGCCTTTGTATTTACCAGCTGGCCAACATGGCACTCGCCATATCTGTGCCACCATTTTTACTATGGTGTCTCTGAACGGACAAACTTTTGTCTGATGGGAACACCCTCTGAGTTGGATCTTGTAGATGAAGACATGTTGATGTTGAGAAAAAGTTGGACCACTTTTGAAAGCAGTGCTTGGCATTTGGTGCAATTTCTATCCCCATCTTTACCACTAGATGTCAGTAACTCTTACACACTGTACCTTTAAGATGGACAAAATGACATAACAACAAACAAACCTTTTAAAAATAAAAATTAATAATAATAATAAATAATTAAATAATAAGAATAATTAATCAAATTAAACAAATAAACATTAAATATTTACTCTTTTTCTTTCTGGTGCTGGTCCTGTACTGGAATGGAGTCTGAACTGTGTTCATTGCTGATTCCTGCTGACACGACCTGATATTTTTTTTTCTTTCTCTTTAGGTTTTTTACCTCCCCTTGGCTCTGGCTGTGCCTCCGTCCATCTTTGCTGTTCACGTACAGTTAAATCTGCTCTACCAGTTCTGGATCCACACTGAGGTAAATGTTACAGCACGATCATTTCACCATTTGGTTTATGACTAAGTTCCTGGATGTCCTGGATGCAGACTTTGTCAGTTGTCCAAGGTAACATGAACTGTAAGACATAATGCTCAATACGTTCAATGCATGGATGGTTTTGACAAAGGCATTGGATAGTGTTTGACTTTGTAAAAATAAAAGTAACAGCCATAACTCATGCATCTGAGCTAACAAACTACATCACAAACACTTTGAAAGCTGCTCTTTTTCATAATAATATTTATTCACTCCCCTTTAAATGTTTGTTGCCTCTCTGGGAAGTACTCCTCACACTGAAACTTATTTATAACTCTCAGAAACACAAATGTGTTTCTTTCTTTTTTAAATGCCCTGAAACAACATCACAGTTTTGTTCCCATGGAGTCTGCTTCAGAGTTTACAGTAAATATTTCAGCCGGATTAGTCATGTGTTACAAGGGACTTATTTGTAAATATGAAGTCAGACTGATGAATGTAGGATTTTACTTGGTATTTTAGTTTGTAGTTTCTTGGAAAAACAGTGAATAAAGTTGGTGACTCCCAACAAAAAACCTCCGTAGAACAGATGCTGAGCGGTGGGCAGTAAAATTTCCCTAGTTAGTATAATTGATCACTCACAGCAGAACAGGCTTTTCAGAAGTGGGCATCTAGCTTCTGTTTTTACAGTATATGGAAGCAGCTAACTTTCCTGTTGGCTCTCTGTTTCATAGAAACTTCAGTTATGATGAGATCTAACTCAAATTGTTTTACATACTCACATAATAACATATTCACGCTATAGAAGTTGCCATGGATCATAAATATCAATCGCATTCATTCATTCATTTATGAATACTGTGTTATCCATGATGTGTGTCAGCCAATCCCAGCTGACTTCGGATGAGGGGCGGGGTACATCCCTGACAGGTCGCCAGTCCATCACAGGGCCAACACACATAGACAGACAACCATGCACACTCACACACACTCCTATGGGCAATTTAGAGTCTCCAATCAGCGTATCCCCAAGGTGCATGTCTTGTACCTCCCCCCAGCTGAGGCTCAAACCAGCAACCTTATTGTTGTGAGGCCACAGTGCTAACCAACTACACCATCGTGCAGCCCAGATCCAGTTCGTGCAGAACAGATGAATTAAAATGGTAATTGCAGTACTATTTTGTGAGTACAAGCAAATAAATCTTAGCTGCAAAATGTAGTTTGTTGATGGCAACTCGGGCTCTATACGAAGGTTCAATTGCTAAAACGCATAAGGTCCTTTAACAGTACTCATGTTTGATAGAAGCCATGTTTTATGTGACTCCCCCGCCCTCATCTTTTCCCCTTTAACCAAGTAAAAATGGCACAAAAACACGTAAACACAAATTAGTTCTAGGAGTACGGCTTTAGACATTGTTGCTTGTAATGAGACTTTAAAAACAAGCCGTAGTTGTATTAATCTCTTCCAACTAACATGTTACAATCATTTTCCAGTTTTACACGTATGACATGAAGATCAAAATGTATACGGCTTTGTCTGAACAGTGTATTTTAAACTGGTGTTGCATAGCAGTCAATGAAAATAACCAAACATGACACAGTTCCTGCTCTGTATGAATTCTCTCATCTACCCACCAAAGATTTGTCTTATGGTGCCAATACTAATCTGTCTGTTAAAGCGGGCTCTTAAGAGTCGGCGTTTCAGTGGAACCTGCATTCAATAAAAAATAATGAGATTTTATGAAAGATTCCAAACAGAAGCATAACCACTCTGTCTGCCTTTAAGTGACTGAGAATATCACTTTTACAATCCCAGTGATCGTTAGAGGGAATGAATAGATTTGGAGCGCCTTCCATCTTTTAGTGCACTATTAGTGAAAACAGTCGTAATAGTCACAATTTTTCTGAGGGGATGTAATTTATGCCTCCTTTATTGGCTTTTTTTTACTGGCACGCTATTGGCTGCAGCTTCAGAGCTACAATCAAGTGGTGGAGAGACCCCTTTCATTCAAGATAAAACTCTCACGCTCGGCTGCCAGACGCAGTCATTACATGGAAAATAATGAATCATTGAGAAATTCTGTCCAGTCTCGCACATGTCTCCAGACAGAGAGATCTGACATCAAAATATCTGACTTCCAACCAAAAGAGAAACATGACCTGGACGAAGTACGCTCAGGGTGACTTCTGTAAACTATAATGACTGACTGAAGCATCTGTTTGATATCGTGAAACTTGGCATATTCACAAGGCCTCCAGCTGCATAGTTGTGTGGCTGAGTTCTGCATGTATGTGTTGATAAGGTTTCTGATTGGAGGATTAACTAATTCCAACAGTATAATGAGAAGATAAATCACAATATATATGTAAATGAGGCTTGAAGGCAATATTGACATTAAATAATATAAGTTAATCAAATACATCTACAACATACAAATACCAGAAAGGATATTTCAAAGTGTGTTTTTAGAGAAATGATTTGCTTTAGTTTGAGTAAAACTTTACAGAACATACTATTCTGCTAAGTGATTACTTGAATAGAACTAAAATTATTTTGGCCACTAGGGGTGCTAAACCAGTAACTTCTCCCAGGTCAAACAACTGTCGCAAAATTTAACAGTCTCCATCTATGTTTTGGAATTGTGACAATCATAAAACTAAACCAAACTATTTGTTAATCGTTCTGTTACTCCTTTGATATTTATATGAAATATAGGAAATGTATTTATTGCATGCAAACCAACCCAACATGTGCAAAATATTTAGGGAGTCACGTTAGCTTTAGTCTGTAGCTAATTAGCTTCAACTAGCCGCATTTAGCTTCTACTGAGGATTAAATTAAAGACGTACACCACAACGTTCTGCAGCTGATCAAGAACTGACTGCAAAATGCTCGCTGAAAGATGTGAAAAGCGTCATCACATTTTGGAACATTTGCACAACAGGCAAAGAGCTAACTTAGCAGTTTAATAATACTGAGGCAAAGAGTGAGTGGGTTTTCCATTCACACTATTCTTTCATCAGACTCCAACCAGCAAATTCTTTGCTGAGGTGGACTGGTGTCTTTTCTCTGGAGCAATCTATTTCCTGCTTTCTCTTTCTGGCTTTCTCAGACACCATTTTCGCCTTCTTACTTGAACCATGACAAAGTTTTGTTGTGAAGTGGATGAAAAAGTAGCACAAAGCAGAGGTCTCTGTGTTTATAGAGGGGGAGTGATAAAGCAAAGTGCTCCAGGTCACATGATCCCATGAGAGACGGAGCCGCTCCAAGTTACAATGTCTGGTTTCTGAAGAGGGCTGCCCCCTCAAAGTTTCAGCCTTGTAGTGCTAGAGGCAGTGCAATTTTATAAAGATTTTTTTTGTTCTCCTCCTTACAATAGTCCCTTTATATAATCACAGGAACACAATTTCACCACAATGAGCTAGACAAATTAGCTAATAAGCTTAGTGTGGAAAACACTGAAAAGCTGAGGTTTTAGCTTTTAGCTGGTTTAGCTGGTGCATTCTGTATCATCTGCAGCGACCTAATAGAGCAGGCTGGCAAACATGCCTGTAGGGAATTGCAGTAGTGAATGTGTGAAATGACTAGAGCCTGAACATGGACTTTAAAGGTCAACTGGTTGTCTACCGTTACACCACTATTCCAGGCAGCAGATGTAGGCACAGGTGTGATAAAGTCAAACATCACACTTATCTGTGAAGGTAAATAAGCACTGGTTAAAGCAGCGGTGGGCTACTCCAGTCCTAGAGAGCCTCACTCCTGCAAGCATTGTGAGTTGCCATGCTGCATCACACACTTGACTCAAATCAATGGGTACTTAGCAGATTTATGCTGAGTTTGATCTCAAGCTCTGCACAAGTCTGCTAATTAAGTCTGATGTATGTCAGGTGTGTTGCAACAGGGTAACTCACAACACATGCAGGACTGGAGTTGCCCAGCCCTGAGCGAGACAGACAATAAGCTCAATTTTGGACAGATTTAGCTGAAGGCGGTGGTCCTTAATCCATGCTGAGATGTCAACAAGGCCTCCAGATATTGTTTTTAAGACAGTTGTCTGGTCGGGTGGGAAGGAAAGGAAGAGCTGAGTGTCATCATCTGCATATCAGTGGTAGAAGCCATGAGAACTTATTACTGCACCGAACGAGGAGGTGTTTATTGAAATAGAAGAGGGCTAAGCACTGAGCCCTGAGGCACCCCTATTTTCAACCCAATTGATCTGGACCCGGCCGCTTGCCAAGATACTCCAATGAATTTTTTTGTGAGGTAGAATGTGAACCACAAGAGAACAGATCCTGCCAAACTCCCAAGAGTGTGGAGAGGAGGATCTGGTGGTTGACAATAGGTCCAAAAGTATGAGGGCTGGCTAGTGGATCTGGTGAGCCGTATTGGTTGATTGTGTTTTTTTACAGTAGCTGTGTAACCGGAGCTTGTCCCAGGGCAGAGGGAAAGACACCGGTTGAGCATATGAATATTTCTCCTCTGAAGTCAACAGTTCTGATTAGCAACACACGTAGTTCAACTCCCAGTATTACAAATCACTGGTGACATTGAACCTTTTGGGAGATTTGGGACTTTACAGGTTTTTTCCTCTTGCACAAACACATTGGTTCAGTTATGTACAAGCTCTCTTCAGTTCCTTTCTTGCTCTTGCTGTGTTTGCTTTTACTGATTCCCACATTTACAAGTTGTTTACTCTCATCTTCCTCAGTAGAAATACTGCAGTTTTCTCCATTCAGAGCCACATCCTTGTCATCGTATTTGTGGTAGCTCCTTTTTCATCACATTTCTGTCGCATGTTTACCTTTAGATTACTTTGTTGTCCTTCCTGCCCTGGCAGCATTGTTTGTTTTAGATAAAGTTGTTGTTTTTGACACATTACTCCTACCCATTAGTCCTGTGTTTAGCTCTTTCTCCTCTTACTATGAACTTTGACTGTGTTAAACTCGGGTATCCTAATATTTTCCGAGCAAACTGATGCTTTTGGGGGATACACCACTAAGTCTTCTACGGCTCATGTTCACACAATCAGGCAGCTGTACTTATGGCTTTGGTTTTGGGTCAAAGACCTAAATAAACAATAACTAACTAGATAAATAAATCTGATTTCTGTGGAGAATGACAACAAAGTATAAGTAAACAGTCTTTGGAGCATGTGTATGTAATTTATAGAAGGCAAAAGAAGCCTTAAAAAGCAGTAAACTGGCTTGTAAAGTGGATGGAATGATCTGTCTTAATTATTATAAGAAAAAGGTAAGCAAGAGTAGCCTGACATTACAGTAATGCCTTTACCAAAACAAAAAACATAACAAATTAATTAAACTTTTACTGTGTTTAATATTTAATATTAATGAGATTTTTATTTGATTTTTTCTAGTTGATTAGGGACCTTGGACCCCTGGAGTGGGTCTTTAACACCCCCAAACATCATCGAGTTCATCACGGTGAGAAAATGCTTTAGTTCTGCGACATAGTTCATATCTGTTAAACGTCTACTCATTGTTCTGTTTAATATGTCTGATCCAGTTAGTGTTATTCAGGCTCATTTTGGCCAGATGCCGCTGGGGGAGACCTGGTATCACAGATTTCCATTGCTGTGCTGTAATATCTGCAGTAACCTCACATATTATTACTTTAACAGGAAGGAACCTTTACTGTATTGACAAGAACTACGGTGGAATGCTGATCATTTGGGATCGACTGTTTGGTGAGCAAACATGTCTGTGACCAGCAGTTTCCGTGAATATAGTGTGTGTTTGAGGCTGTGATGATGTGCTCATCATGTCTCCATAATCAGATTTACATGATGCAATACAACTTGTACATTTTTATGACGGTCATCTCTGCACCATTAAAACATTACTAGATATGTTTTAGATATCTTTGATGTCTGTAACAGATTTAGCCTCGTCATTTCCTATGACTCGGTAGGACAGGTAAGGTCAAATGTGATGCCCCTCTTCAGATCATTTCTATCCTCTGTGTAGCTGCAGGTGGCTTTTAGATGTTGGGCACTGAATCATTTAAATAGCTAGTTTTATGTTTTGTTCTGCACGTTGTTGTTTTAGCAGTATTTGACTCAGATTACTAGAAAAGGTACATCTTAAATGAATAGGTCATCTAGTTTCAGAAAAATATTTTATTACATTCTCCTTATATAATTTTCTAAGTTTTAAGGCTTTGGTTTAGTCTTGCTGTGTTGGTGAAGAACAAAAATGTTAAAAATCAGGACAGATGACAATCTTCCTAGAAATGGATATTCCAGCATGACCAGCCCATATTTAGGCCACGCAATGCTAAAAAAAAAACAACAAAACTGTAAAAGCTACATCTCAGACTCTGCAGGCCTTGTTTAACATGTTAAATATCAAATTACATGACAGGATAATTCGAAAAGACTGAAATATTATGGCTTGTTTGAGTGGCAGGAGAAAACCTTCCTGTTCAAAAGCTTCCTGAACAAACATCAAGACTCCTGGAAAAATATTCTGATGACAGATGAGGCCAAAGTGTAGGTGCTTGTTCACAATACACTGCGCGATGTATGATGATGGCTGAACAAAGAATATTAATATCCCCCTAACAGCTAAAGTTTGTCTGAAACAGTTATAAAATATGACAATGATCCCAAACAGAGCAGCAAATGTATGATAGAACGGTTGTTGTAATTGCCCAACTGAATGCTGGTAAAACTCAATGAGCAGATGCAACATTGTAAAGAAGTTCCTCTATGACACAAAAGACAAATAATGGCACGTAGAAAACAATGATAATCAAGTTATTCCTGCTAAAAGCTGTACCACAAGCTGTTTAATCATGAGCTTTACTTATTTCCTCACACTCTGCTTCTGCATTTTGGCTTTAGGTCTTCCTGAATAAATAATGACAGTGTGATATGTGGATTTTAGTTACCAAGTAACCACACCTCTTATGATATTAAGAGAAGGAATTTTCCTTTTGACATGACAGTGGTGTTATTTTGACCTTGTAGCCTTATCCTCTTCAGGTACCTTCGCTGCAGAAACAGATAAAGTGATATATGGCCTGGTGTTCCCCATCAAGTCATTTGAGAACCTCAGTGTTCAGGTTAGTTCTTCCATGAGTCGAGCATCACTCGAGCAGCTCACCTCATCTCATTTATGTATGAGATGAAGTGTGAGCTCATGTTTCCTTTGCTGGCTGAGTGACCATTTTGTAACCATAACATTATTACTCTATTCCAAACAAACTGCCCGGCTGAGGTGAAAGAAGCCAATAAAATGAAATACCAGCTGTATGTTATAATTATTTTTGCTTCCATCACCATTGGAAAGAGAGAACATGATTAACATTCTGCCCATTGGAGACAGAAACCGTGCCACTAATTATCACAGCTATGGCTCAGCTACCTTCCATCAGGCAAATGTACTGTTTAATTTCATGTTGACATCTAACTGAGTGTGTTTTATTTATCTCCCATAGCTGCATTATTACAAATATTTGTGGAAAAAGTCCAAGACTTACAAGAAAATCGGCAACAAGTTGTCAACTTTCCTCAAAGGCCCAAGCTGGAAACCGGGTAAACCTCGGCTGGGCGACCACCTCGGCAATCCCAAGGTTTGCATCACTCCCGAACAACAACAAAAACACAGGCTTTAATTACTCAGAACATTCTTGCTTGAAGAATTCATATATTCTACGGGTTTTACAAGAAACTACCACATGAAACGAAAGCAGCAAAGGCTTTTTGAGGCATTGCAACAAGTTCTGCTTCACTGTCTTTAAACAGTTTGCAGGAATCAAACCACATGCAGTTAAGTGTGATTGTATGTGTCCATGTGTGCAGATAGAAATAAAGGTTTGAGCTGAATGCCACAGCGGTTTGCTTTGAAACAATGCTAGTGGTGGTACACGTTTAGTTACGCATTCCAAAAATGAAGGTGGGACGTGGGCTTTTATTTCCTTAAATTGTTCATTTAAAGTCAGAGGGGGTGTCTACACAGATAAAGCTGCTTTTTAAGGGACATATGGCTTCATGTAGCAGCTGCTTGCTGATATCTGCTGATGAGGGCAAGTGAATCGAGTGAAGAGGGACAGAGTGTTGACTGCTGTTCAGCTCTTGGAGAGTAAGCAGAGCAGCAGCCTGCAATACCTACAGGATCATGCGGTGGTTTTTGGGTCTTCTGGAAACCCCCTAAATGAGAGTCACGCCATTTTTTTTATGTAGAAATTTTGATTTTGTTCCCCAGAGAGGCCACAGCTCTGTCATAAGTCCCTCAGGTCTCATCAGTTATCACTCTGGACACAAAAAGCAGCTGAAGTGAGTCAGGGAATTCTTACAGAAGGACTCATTTATTCCACAGTGTATGGGAAACCGCTACACCCAATAAATCCCTGATGTCTTTGGAGATAGAGCACAACAAGCTCATTTTCACCAGCGTCTAAACTCAGACTGTCGGAGACTGAAAGTCATAAGTTAAGGTTGAAATCTGTTTTTGCTTTTAATCCATTAGATTTAATGCTGTTCCTCGTTGGTTTGGTCATATCATTAATCCACCGCCGCTTAAAGTCTTTTCAGGATTTGTTAAATTTGTAATCCTGGACAGTTTCAGCAAGTCATAAACCTTTTCTCTGGAACTTTGAGCCTGACATATTTTCAGCAATAGTCACTAAATGCATGCGCATTGTGTCATTTCCTCTTTATGTAGTCATTTTATAGTTACTGGCAGAGCGCTCTTCAGTCATGCACAAGTGGCACAAATGATTACGGATGAATAATACATCCATTTGAACATGTAAAAAATAAAGAAGAGGATGAAATGTTCTGACTGTTTCATTTAGTAGCAACCTGCATTGTTATTGAACTCTGTCACCCTGTAACATATGACTAATTCAACATCCATCTTGTATCCTGTCTCTTCTCCAGCCACTTAAAATCAGTCTAATGTTTATTTGTGTCTCTTTTTTTTACTTTCTTTTCTTCACTTCCTCTACTTTTGTCCTCTTCTGTGTCTTTGAATCAGCCATGGCTTGCATATAAAACTAATGCAGGGGTGCCTAAGTCCGGTCCTCAAGCTCTACTATCCTGCAACGCTCAGATGCATCCCTTTTTCAACACAGCTTAATCAAATAAATGACTCATTAAAAAGGCTTCTGCAGAGCTGAATGGCATGTGGATGAGGAAATTTAGCATTTCCTTTCAGGTGTGTTGGATTAAGGGATGCTACTAGAAGTTGCAGGGCAGTAACTTTCGATGACTGGTGTTAATATCCAGTTACTGCCATGTGATGCAGCAAAAAGCAGCTGGAGTCCCAGAATAAAAGTGTGATTTTGCAAACTGAGGATGCTGTTGCAATAATAGCTGTGTTTTTATGTACAAATATCAATCTGATCACAGCTGATGTGTTTACATAGAGTGACCCGATCAGTTGTGTGTTTACAAAATGGAAAGACTTGCATTGTGTACTAACTCAGAAACTTAAGACGATGAAGGTTTTTTCTTATTTTTAGTCTTTAAAGAGAAGCTAAAGAGTCATTGTCATCTGGGTATCCAAAGGTCTTTAGTACTGTGGTTCAGCAATATCGCTAAATTGCTAAAATATAATAGCCCCCATTCCCCCCAAAAGAGGAGGATTGGACCTGAATGTTACATACCATTTAAGCTATTTGGAGTATTTTGGAAAGTGCCGATTCCTTGAAATTTTCATGCTCAACCATCTCAGTAGTTCTCAGGAAATGACTTGAGAAAAGAAAACATCCAGTGTGCAGCACTTCGATGTTAGAGGTCTGAAAGAAAAGGCCAAACTGGTTAGAGCTGCATCCAAGGTATGCAGAAACGATCTCAGCTCACATTTTATCCAACGGTGAAGCAGATGGGTCGCAGAAGATCACACTAGACGCATCTTCTCTTGGCTGAGAAGAGGTTACTGAGGCCACAGTGGGCATGATGCACAGAGGAAGACAGAAATGGTTCTCCATCTAATAAGGCTTTATTTCTGTAGCGGTCTTAGGCTTCAGTGTGAAACCTTGTGCTAGCTGAGCTTCATTTAAATCCAAAAATCCTTCCAGGGTATAGTTGCAACACTTTACTTACATGCATTTATTATTAGACATATAAAAAAATATATATATAAATATAATATGAGTGAACTGATATTAAACAAGTTAAGACGTACGGGTCAGTCTGAGCATCTGCACAGAAAATTACTCACAAAAACAAAAAAAGACAGAAAAATGAGGGGTTTGGGGGAATTAAACCTGTTTATTTGTGCAGGTTACTGGAAAGGAAGTGCCTCATGATCCCAGCTGGTCACTGCCGTTGCAAGTTTATGTGGTCGTACATTTCCTGCTGGTGCTGTGGACCTACCATGAGGTCTTTGAGAACAAAATGGTATGTATTTGTTGCTTTTTTCTCCCCTTCTCCCTGTTTTCCGTCATGCTTATCAGGAATATTAAACTGAAGCCGGTGAGCTATTAGTCTGACTGATATGTTTATGCTACCGTTTTAATGATAAGCGAGGTGGTCCAGTTCTCTTACATTTAGATCACCTGAATTCTGCCTGTTTGTGTGCCAACATTATTTCACCCCATTATGCAGTTTGTTGTGGCTGTGTCATGCTAAACTGGAGTCCTGTACTTATGCAGCAGTAAAGGACTTGCTCTGTCTCACATCATGACAGAATGACGGATCGGCATTCCCGTTTAAAACAACCTTTGTCTATTATTTTCCACTCGACAAGCCAAGAGACCCCCTTCCTCCTCCTTTAGAAAAAAAGGAGAAGCTGGTCTCCTCAGCGGTTATCTTTGGAAGGCTTTTTTCCCAACAGGCATAGTTTTGGTTAGCCAAAAACTGCTGTCACGCCCATCCTTTTCAGATGTCCTGTCTTTTTCTTGTCTGATCGTTACCTCCGTGGGGTTGTTTCAGTTCTGGTCCCTTCATTTTCTCTCTCTCTCTCACACACACACACATATCTCCTGTACAGGGTTGAGGGTTCCCCTCCCTCTTGGCGAATGAAACACCAGCTGGTGGTCCAGCAGTGAACACAAACGCCTTAATTGTCGAGTCAACCATTTCCCAACCCAAATAGCCTTCAGGATGCAGCAATCAGGACTTGGAGGGAAAATAACAAAGTGAGCACTCTGGCCCGGCGATAAATCATGTCACTGTTATGTATTTATACTCGCATGTCCGCAAGCCGCTTATTTAGCTTGACAATTGAAGATACACTGCAGGACAATTTATGGGCTTTGCGTTAATTCGAGGCCATGAAAACATGGCTATTTCAAACAAGTGAAGCCAGTCTTCAATTACATTATCATCAGGTCAATGTGCATGTGGTATTAGGCTAAGCAGATACTATTAGAGGCCGAAAGGGAAACTGAGCGTGACTTTTTATCTCTGAGAAAGTACCCTCCAGTGTTTGTGTGTTTGCAGCATTTGGACATTAGAATCTGCTGGAGTAGAAGTTAGCATGGAAAGCAGGACAGAGACAGAGCCGATGAGGATTTTCATTTTATTAATCACTTGAAAAGACTTTATTCATGTTGAAATGAACTAATGATGCTTCATTTCCTTAGATCGAGCTGCTTCTTTGGGTAAAAGTAAAAAAAAAAGGGTGGTTCCTACAATAACTACCTTTTTTATTTAGAGTTGCTCCTTTTTTTATACATAAATGTGTTCACGCTCATTTTCTTACATTTTGGTCGTAACTGTTATTTATGAGGTTTTTATATTTATTACATTTAGCTGTTTTATTTGGTGATATAGACACAGTTAACTGGGAATGTGGGAATGGTCAGCAACTTTTGGCAAGTCTAATTTCTGTCTTGAAATACTTTTATAGTTCAGGTCATGTTATGATCATCAGTTATATGCAAAAGGTTTTACTTTTGTTCAAACTACGGACCTGTTTGCATATTTTAAACATGCAGTTCCAGAGCTGGTCTAAAGCTTTAGACGTCTTTTAGTTTTTTTTTTACTAAAGTTAGCACAGATCATAGTCTCATGGTGAAATAACGACGTAGACAGGAGATCGTACAATCCATTTATAAACCCAAATGTATTTTAAACGCGTGACTTATCAAAGTAGCAACTTATGTCAGAAACATGCTGGTTTCTGTACATACTGGTGACATTCTTTCTACAATGGAAGTAAAAATGCTCCAGTCAGAAACTCTTCATTTGATCAGAATTAAACTGAAAATGCAAAAATCATTAAATCTGTAATATTCCCTCATCATTGACTGACTGCAAAACCTTCTCCCTGATTTTTGTTTAAAATATTTTCACATTTTCATTTTTTTATGCATAAAACAGCACAAATTGCATCGTTGCAGAGTGATTGCTTCATTTTTTTGGCCTCATTTATATCAGTAACGGTGTGTCAAAGTGGCACTTCTCAGCATGATGCTGAACAGTTTAACATAAACACAACTGACTTCAGCTACTTGTACCTGATTAAACTGGCAACCGAGGGCATATTTTATGTGTAACCAACTGAAAAAAAACATTCATAACTGATGTAACTGTTGTTTGTCCAACCGTCCAACCTGCCTCCTCAAACCCTTTGAGAATAACAGCTGGAGCGCCTGAATAATGAGTTAATCTCCCTCGTCTCGGGGGACAGCGAAATAACACAATCAGTCCTCAGCTTGCGGCACAGTGCTGCCACCAGATGTTACCTTTCATTTCTGGCCACCGCCGCTGATTCTGTCGGATGCTTTTGGATCACATTCACACCGAACCGGATGAAAGAAACTTTAGTGATTGTATTAAAAAAAAAAGAAAACATGAGTCCTGTTGTGCTGAGCCTCCTGAGTTATTAGACACAGATAAGTTCACATAACCTCTGATACCAAAATAATCCTCTACTCATTACACTTACTACCAAAAATAACTGTCTCCATAGCCCTTGAACTCTAGAGTAGTGATTATTCTACTTCAATTAACTTTGACAGGACCGAGTGACTTTTGTTCATTCAGCCTGACAGACGCTCAAAAATACCTCCAACTGATTCATTGAAGCCATAATTGCATCATCCCAGGTGCTCCCATATGAGGGCTCAGATAATATCCTTCTTATGACTTGTCACTTGTGGAAAAAAGAAATACTGTTTCATTGCAACCTGTTGACGGGTTGATTTTATGCCGACTACAGTACACACAGCATCTCCTCCTGGGTATGGGAGCAGTGAGATTTGGCTGTTAGGCTCTGTATTGAGTGTCAGAGAAATATAAACCCAAGCTGACAGCCCACAGCATCCTCAGGAGACACTTTGCTTCCAGCTGCTGCCCTCCGCCAAGGCCCTGTGTTAGAGAACACAAATTACTCCTGTACTTTGTGTGTGTGCGCGAATCTGTTTGTGTGTGCGTGTCCCAAATAGCTTGGAAAAGGTCACAGGGAAGCTGCATGGGATTTCTGCTCCAATGTTGGTTGTTTTGGCTCCCTTTTAGGGGATTCAAAATGCAGTCTCTTCATCTGCGGTCAAGTCTTCTGTCAAGAGCCATCCGGGATGATTAGAAGGCTCATCTGAACTGGGCACGTCAGTGTAAAGTATGAGGTCCAGTCCATGTGCAGCAGTGCTGTGTGTGCGCCCGGGCACGTATTGGGGAGGGTTAGACATGTTTTGTTTGGCGCTGCCAAGTAAACAGTTGAAGAGCTTTATGGTTTATGACTGCTCTCCCTGTAAGGCCTCCTGAGATCACCTGACTAGTTATGATATTGATTTAAGTTTTGGATTTTAATGTATTTTTTCTTGACCACATCTCTCATGGCGTGCATTCTCTGTCCTAGATGCTGTCTCAGCTAACAGCTCTACTCATGACCAGCTACGTTCTGCTTACTCTCACCTCGCTGGGCTTAATCATCGACCAAAGGTACAGTTTGTTTGTGGATTTTTTACACAACCAGATGATGGAAAGTAGGAAGCGAGATATCTGGTCAGGCTCTGTTGACCTGTTTTGGTTAATTTTGGTTTATCTGGTTTTCACACCCCCTGTGATGGACCGGCGACCTGTCCAGGGTGTACCCTGCCTCTCGCCCATTGTGAGCTGGGATTGGCTCCAGCCCCCCCACAACCCCGTTAAGGGAAAAAGCGGTAGAAAATGGATGGATGGATGGATGGTTTTCACACCAAGAATAACAGAAATAACAAGCTTTTCTTGTCTCTGAGTTGTCGCTGTTATTCTTAGAACCAGATGTTTATACTTCTAAACATGGGTTTACATTCGTTCTAATAGCCTCATCCAAAGCACCTACATCTAAAATTAGTGCATTCACCCACAGGAGCTGCATATCAACGTCATGTTGAGTCAGACCTGTTAAGAAGTCTCAACCACTGCAGAGAACAGACCCGAATACTGAGTTAAAAGTCACATTGTACCCAAAAACCACATTAGTAAGTGTTTGAGGAAATGATTTGAACTTTAATATTCTTTACCATCATGCAGCTCAAAGTTAAAAGCTAATTTACCATTTAAGAAGATGAAACCTAAAATCTGAAGTTCCAGTGTGAAGGATTTAGTGATACATGGTAATAAAGCTTCAGACTGAATAGATAACCCATCCATCCATCCATTTTCATCCTTTGTTCCCAAAGCGGGGTCGCAGGGGGGCTGTCAACAGGCGAAAGGCGGGGTACACCCTGGACAGGTCGCCACTCCATCCAGGTGAACAGATAACCCTCCTCCTGAATATGTTGCTGAGCCTCCTAAATATAAATAAAGGGAGGAATGGAGCCATTTCTTCTTATTTGTGGATAGAGATAACTAGATAAACAGCTGGATATTGCTTTGTTTTCCATGCTGATGTATGATAGCACCTCAGTGTTATGTTGTTTTATGTGTCCTCGTCTTCAGGCCAACAGCAGCTTTCTTGGAGATGTTTCGTTGTGTCATCATGGTGATGATGCAGCGATACAGCTGCATAACGATGCCCCTGCCTTCCCTTGCTGGTCCTACGAAGGTAAGCTGAGCCTTACCACCGTTACAACATAATACAGATCTCATATTTTTATCATATGAGAACTCAGAAGCTCTGTTTGCTGCAGAGTAACCAAGTCAGAGACAGTTTGATCAAACTATAGGCTGCAGGAGTCTAACGAGCTCAGTTTGCTTTTTGTCTTCAAGCCCATACTTTTCCTAACCAGTCAGCCTCCTGCTTCTCCACCTGAGCTGTAGGACACTTTCTACGCTTCCAACAATCTTTAGACACTCCGATGTGTTTCTGTAGTTTTTGACAGCGAAATAGTTTAGCAGCTTGAGCTAACATTAGCTTCACAGCTTCATAGTTTCTGCATCTGAGTACACAGACAGCTGCAGATTTGTGTTCCCAACACCCTAACCCTACACTTTATGCTAGAAAACTCAATGACTGCCTCACTACAGCAAGAAAATGATCTGTTTTGTTTATTGGGTTTGGCAGGGTAACATAAAGAAGTAATAAGAATTTTGTGTCTCCAACTGCTTAACATGAATATTGCCAAGAATATGGAATAAAATGTGACATACGGTGCATAAACAGGAATCCATTTTACTCTTCTGGCACATTCACGGTTTGGACAATCAGCATGGTTTTAAATTCTCAGCTGGATGCCTTTGCAGGACTTCTTTAGCTTTTGATTCAAAGCTTTTAAGGTAGAAATCTCCCTTAATGTGTTTTAATGTGTCCCTTTATGTTCTGCATCCTGTCGTTTAGTTAAATCCAGCACCTACTTAGCTCCTGATTTCCTATGTGTAAATAATATGATTAAATTCATTTAAATGATTTGCATAGAACTATAAATAAAACATCAGCACTGGTCTGCAGACAGTGCCTTTACTAGATGACAGCCAAGAGTTTGGCCACACTTTGGAAGTAATGCTAATTAGCTACGGTGCAGATGTTTCTTCAGCTGTGGAAATTGGCAGTTTCCAGTGAAAACACAAGGGATGGTTGCATATGTGAAGTAAATGTGATGGCCTTTTTCCTACAACTGGAGCTACCGCAACATAATCATAAAAATGAACACGCTGTAACAGAGTGGTAAAAGCGAGACAGCATTTAGGAATTGGCAGAAAACTCGGACCTCAACTTCTGTTTCGTATCTCAGCGAGCTTTGGATCCCATCACACGATCTTCATCTGCACACTGAAAATGTAGATGTGTGATTTTCCTCTTTTGTTATTCCATGGTAGACATTTGAAGTTAACAGTTTACAGAAGTTGAAAACTCAAATCTTGGAGTTCATTTAAGGCTGGCTGGGGCTGCCGGTCACGTCACTGCTCCATTTCAGTATTGCACACTATAAAACCCTAATTTCAAGCTTCTCGTTTCAATATTTGAGGGAAAAAAATGTTGAACCAACTCCAAATTTCAAGTTTAAAAATGAAATGAATCACCAATGACATAGCTGAGATAACTTTATTGATTTGTGCTCGTGTTACCCTGCATTGCACTGAATATAGAAAATAGACAGAGGAAAACAAAAGGACTTGTGTGAACTTGTTTTAAGCGGGTAAATCAAAAGTTGTATTATTGGGTTTGATAAACCAATCACTAAGATTTCAGGTGGTGTTTTTTCAGCTCAGACAAACATAGACCTGTATAGCTATCCTAAGTTTGATGTAGCAGTTAAGTTCAGCTTCACAACCCATCTTAGTTACCTCAACAAACTTACTTCACTTTAACTTCACACAACAGTTTTTACAGTGTAGAGAGCTGGTTCTGCTTAAAACACAGGTATTATTATGAGTTTTAACGTTGTAAAGAATAGTGTCTCCTTTCCTCCTCTGTGCTCATCCACATATTGACCTAAGTGTATGTGCGGTGATGAAAATGATCTTGGAGAAAGGTGGGAGGGATTATGGGCTATTCTTTTTTAAAATCTGTACTGTAAAAGTACGGTGTGCTCCATTTTATTGTATGAAAAGTGCTTCATAAATAAAGTTTGATTTGATTATTTTTTTGATGTTCACCAATTAAAATATTTAATTGCATGATTTTTTTTAGTTTTGCACAGTTTTATTATTAAAGTAGTGTTAAATTAACAAAGGATCAGTAACTTTTGTTTTATATACTTTCATTTTCTTCTTTAGACAGTGTTCACTTTGCATAGTAGCTATTAGTAAAACTGTAAAACTTCATGTAAATCAAATATAAAATGACAAAGAAAGATGCATTTGTCAAAAGTTAAAGTGTCTTTTTAAATGTCGACGTTTCCTACCATTAAACAAATCCAAACTTGGCATTATCTCTTGGAGAGAGGCATATTTTTAGGCATGTAGGTGTTTTGTCATAGCAGGGAATGAAACCAACTAAAAGTCACTTTATCCTCTTTATTTATATAGATTCTGATCATTTTTAGACGTTACATTTAAGATTTCATCACCAGGTGTCCAGGTACTAAGTTAGTACTGGTGCTGTGGTAAAAGGGTGAATGTGGCATTATCCACAACGGCAAGAGAAGCTGATTTTGTCACAATGTGGAACTGAATCCGCAACAACCCAGAATTTATTCAAGCTGTATTATTTATCACCTGATGTACAGACACAAAGTTACACTACTACCGGTGCTACCTGAAATATCTTTAAGTTTGAGCAAGGAGATTTTAATCTGGTGATTTGGTTAAAAACGACTGCTTATCATATGTAAGTCGCTTTGGATAATAGTAGTAGTAGTAATAGAGATGCAGCTGTTGCTTCACACGAGCCTTTCTGTTCTTATTTACAAAGATTTAGATGTTTTTCAAGCCTTACATTTAGAGGATGAACCATTTGATATATCACATAATAAGCCACTCAGCTGTCACTTCTGACAGTCTGGTAAACAAACCGTATTGGTTATTGATTGATGGGGTTTATTAGTGTTCATATCACTATTCAGCATTGGCAACTACTCAAATGAAAAAATGCTGGTGCTTCAGGAACCTTATGGAGAAATAAAATGTAGCCTGAAAGTAGGATATTTTTAGGTTTTAGACTATCAGCTGATTATTTACAGGAGAAACCCCTCTGTTTTTCATAGGAGCCGGGCCCCCACTTACCTCCCCTTAGCTACCCTTACCTCCCCTTAGCTACCCTTACATCCCTGTAATTTGAACCATGGTTGCAGTTCTCTGATAAATCATGTGTGAAATTAGCTCCTTATAGTTCAGACTCCTCTTTAGGGTAAGTTGTTGCATGTTATAACTAAAAATAGACAGCTAGCCCATACTGTACTCCATGTTTTGCCAACAAATAAACTGAGGATGCTTCACATCTATATAACATTTATATAACAGCAGAAGCACTGTTAAATTTAAGATTGATTTGTCAGGTTGTGGTAGTTTTGGTTGTTGTAGATTGAGGTGGAAAGTAAAGTTTTATGCAGGATAAGTGTTTAGCTTGTAAAACCTTACCCCACTGACTGAGCAAGCTGTCACATATGATGCTGTTCTGAAAAGACCTACTTCATTCACTGTGTCATATTTATACTACTACAATGTAAGAGAGACAGAAAAGTGTGACATTATGCTCCAGTCTCTCTTATGTCATATAGAAACCTGCAAAAATGACTAAAAATGTTTGTTTGAGATTAAAACTGTGCATCCCTGGTGTGTGTGTGTGTGTGTTTGCCTGTGATTGTGTGTGCTGTGTGGTCTGCTTTGTGTGTGTAAAATGTGTTTGAGTTGGGTGCTAAGTCCTGCCCTGCAGCTCTGTGATCTATGAGTCCAGATGCGTGGCGCAATTGACCATAAAATTGGCGTTCCTTTCTGGCTCTGGCAGCTCAACTGTAGATGGAGTTTGACCTCTCATTACTTGCCCTCCAACCGCCTCTTTGCTTTTTTTTTTTGTCATTTTCTCTCTTTCTTCCTACCCTCTCTGCTTGCCATCTCAGCCTGTGTGAATGAGAGCAACACGTCTGGAATCAATTAGTGTCGTCTGCCACTAACTAGCGCGGCCTGATGAGATTTGCAATCGCTGCTTTTATGTCCTCTGACTCCACATCTGTGGCGCTCAGGTGTTCGGATGACAAGTCGAGGCTTTCCTTCTTTTGCTTTTTCTCACCATGAAATGAAATAAGGTCTGAATTAATTGCATTTAACAAAAAGGCTTAAAATGAGTCAGCCAGCTTGAGAGCAAAGAAAGACGTTGATTTATGCTGCACGTGCTGCACGGCTGTGTCGCTTTGACAGCATCGTAAGTTTTACGCCGACGTTTCCTTGAGCAAATCATTAAGCCTCATTTCAAGTCGCAGTACATCAGGTTTAGCTGAATAACTGTCATGCCTGCAGGTGGGGCTCATTGGAAATCCTCACAGTTTATTTGAAATGCTTCATGACGTTTTTGTGCCCCTTTGTTCAAAAGTACCAGCAAAGGAAAAAATAGTGCAACCACCCCCAAAGTTTAAGGCACCGTAATGATATATGGGTCTGACGCGTGAAGGGAACGGCCAGCTCTTTGTTGCTGAGTAGCAGGAGGAGGGGTGTTTTGAAGTTGGGCCAATCAATTAACAGTCACTAGAAATAGAGAGGGGGTAAATTCACATTTAATTGTATTCAGGCTCACTGGTACGTTTGGGAAGGAAGGAGGGAGGCAGAAGGGGAACAAAAAAAAAACTACAAAAACTAGGTTGGTTTGCGGTCCTTCAAAACCAGTGGTGTGATATACTGCACCCTTAAAGCTCGCAGCGGTATTTATAGTGGCTCTGGAGATTTCCCTTGTAAAGCTGCAGGCTTGACCTGTAAACCAGGGCTGCCTCTCGCTCGCAGCCGCCCACTCGCGCCCAAACCCACGTCTGTGCGACTCACATGAAGGCCTCGCAGCTTCAGACAGACGAGACTGGTTAGAGTGTGTGTGAACGAGCAAAACTAGTGGTGCACAGGGCGGGCTGAGTGCTAATACAAGCTGCCAGAGCTTTGTGTGTATCGTCTTTGTTAGCTCTTTCCAACTAATTTAATTGGATTTAGTGCACAAATTATGTACAATAAAAAGGTAAATTGACTTATCTAGCTCTGTATTTCTACATGCCACATTCACACACACACACACACATGCTCATAAGGCACATCTAGTCTTTCACACACTCACACCCTGACACATTGGGAGGAAGGTCAAAAGGCACTAAAAGGCAGCTTGAGTCTGAGTTTGCTTTTAAATAACATATTATCGTCCTCGCCACTGGGGGCGCTGAATCCAGAATTACTAAAGAACAAGACAAAGCATACAGCAAAGAAGAAACCTTGCTCATCTGTTGGTTAATGGAGAGCTTTATAAGATGTGCAGATACTTTGATTTTGTTTTTATACGGTTACGTAGTGACTCTACAGCTGTAAGCTATGAGCTCAGCACAAACAAGTCTCAGTCAGACTGGAACGAGGGTTGTTTATGTCATCTCTGAGCAGGTTTGGTTGCTGATTGAGGAGAAGATACCTTACTATGAGGATTTAGCATGTGGTGTAACGACCTCTGTATTGTCAACACAACTGTTTGTTTGTTTGTTTTGTTTTTTAATAAAAATGACACAAACAGCGACTACACGTACCTTGTTACAGTGAGCGGTCCCCGTGGACATGGTTTGGTTCTGGTTGTGTTTTACGTCTCTGTGAGATGTTTTGTAAATGATGTGGAAATGTTTACAGAGCATCATTTTTTATGTGTATTAATGGTTAATTTTCTTTAGTTATTTTAGATGCAATGTGTTAAAAGAGAGGTAAAAAAACTGCTTTTTTTTTTTAAAAAAAAGAGCAGATTAAACCGGTCAGATTACAGCAAATTCAGTCTACAGAGACTTCAGGTAATGTCGGTGATGTCGGTAGGATGTCTGCAGCTGCTTGGGTCTGTAATTTTCTGACTGTTATAAGAAAGTTCATTCTTATAATAACTTGTCACCTCCAATCTTAAGAGAATCAAAGTATTATGATGCTAAAAGAATATGATACTAATCTCGCTTGTAGAGGCATGAGTATGTCCTGACAGGTTGATATTTGTTAATAAGTGATTACTTTTTTTTATCTGTTCTTTTAAATCTTTTGGTCTTAAAACTTAAGTTGTCATAAATATTTAAATGATTTGAAGTAAAAGCTAAAAGTTAATTCCATACTGACCATGTGCTGTAGATAGTTTTTTTATAGGATGTTATTGCGACCACCCTCTGTCTGTGTGTGTCCTCACACAGCGGCTATGTGTGCTGGGATTCAGGGGGACTGCGGTACAGTTTGGCTTGCACTAATGCAACACAGGGTTGTGTTCTGTGTGGGCCCCTGTTTTTGCCTGAAGGTACAAGGAAACAAGCTGCGGAGTGCAGCACGGACACTGTATATCCCACAGTAATTATGCAGCTATTCTCTTAAATGGGCACTAGCTGCCGGTGAAGCGACAGTAATTTAGGAGGAGAGTTCATAAAAACGCACCTTTCTTTGACTGAGCGTCTCAGAGATTCGGATTCACAACCGCTGTGTGTTTTTTAAATAACTTAGGATGAAAAATTCAGTTTAATTTGCATCTTTTTGTTTTTTCAGTTTAGTCTTCTGTGCTTTTGTTTGACAATATGACCAAAATGTTTCCTTATAATAAAAGAGTTGACAAAGCGGAGCATTAGGTCATGTAAATTTGACATTTGAGAAGGAAATTTATATCTATGTTATTCCAAAATATGTTAAAAAAATGTATTCAAGCCACATTGGGTTTTCCATTTTTTCATCTCCGATGTCATTTTCCTACACGAGAGGTTTTTTCTGTCAAACTTTGAAGGGAAAGATTAATCCTCCATGGCCAAAAAAAGAGGTCAGAACAATATTATCAAGTTCATGTCAAATACAAAGACTGTGCCTCTGCACAATATACCTTTATCTCCATCACATCGCCTGATCTGTCTGTAAAAATGGCAACTCCCACCCTGTCTTTCCCTCCACGCAGCCCTGTTTGTGTAGATAAGAAAGCACACGGCGAGAGGTCGCCTTTATCTGAACGTGTCGTTTCCACTCGCTGAAGCTCAGGTGTGAGAGGTTAGCTGAAGCAGGAATGTGTGGTAGCAAGAGGCAGCGCTGAGGTTAACAGGCCGGTTCGGAGCTCTGGAAAGTCGAGCATGACATCATCTAAAAGCTCGCAGGAATGGAAAAGAAAGGAAATCTCCTCCCAGGGAGAAAATGGAGAGATTTAAAAGAGAAATGTTGGTTAGGACTGTTCCATTGGAGTAAACAGCGGGGTGGTCATGCATGCACGCTGTGAAATACTATCACTCAATGTGCAGGGGATCGTGCCCGTCAAACACTAACCGCTTGGTTTATATTGTCACAGCACTTGCCAGGTAAAGCGATGGAAATGTACCAGGAAGTGGCCTTCTGGGATTCTTTTTACCAGTATTTACTTTGGCTTTTGTGGGGATGTGTTGTGTTTTTTTCAGCGCTGACTTTTTGCATTTGTCTGCCGCAATCCACAGGTGAAACACAACATTTGGTCAGTTTGTGACACTGCCTCGGAAGCAGCACGTGAGCCTGATTGAACCTGACAGCATGCACGTAAAGCTCATTTCACAGAAATGTAAGGCCGGTTTACGAAGACGCCTGCCCACAAATCACAGCGAATGATAAAAGACTTAAAATCATAAAGTTTAATTATGAATGGCTCAAAGACTTTGTGCTGTAAATCTATCAAAATACTGCTGAATGAAGGTTTAGAATATTAATGTAGCTATCTTTATTGCATTGGAAGCTTTCATCACTCCCCTCTCAGTTTATTAATCGCTGCTTCTCAGCTGTGCTCATTGGATTACTGGCTAACAATCAGAAATCTAATACTGCAGTAAAACTGAATTCTTCACGGTCACTTTTTCTCAATACTTCAAGCTGCAGCATCTTGCTCAAAGAGAGCTGGAAAATGCCTCCTGCTGCCAGGATCTGCAAGCTATGGGGGCTTCAAGTTTGGAAAGACTTGGTGTCTCTTGTTTTGAGTCGTGAATGCTGCACACAAAAGCAATAATAACATTCTCTTTTAGAAACCGAAGCATTAAATGCATTAAAGCTTCACCAACAATAATTTCCTGCTGACTTGCGACAAGAATGCAACACCTGATCTGTGAGAACTGCTGCAGCATTTGTTTGCAATCAGAGGAACATTGTAAACCCCTAACTTTATTATAATAGTGTCTAAGACTTACACCAAGAAATATACGGACTGAACATATCAACATTTACTTAGTAAACATATTTTAAATGAAGCTATTTAAATGAGATTTTCATCAGGTAACAATTCAAGTCATCCATACACACAATGAAAAAACAACAGTTACATGCACGTGCAGTTTTTTGGCCTCATATATTTACTGATTTATTCCAGACTTTATTCTGACGCACAGCACATACATTTGTCTTCTTCTGGGGTTTGACACTGAGCAGCATTATCAGCTCCACTTCCATCTCTGCACTTACAGTCATGTAATTTTGGTTGGACTCTGTGAAATCTGGTGATTTTCCTGTTTGTCTGCAACAACCTGAAACTAGTCATTTCCTCTTCTTCTCAGTTAAATGTGCAAGAAAAGACTTTTTAAAATACAAGATCAACAACAACGTATACAGTACATATACAGTATTGCAGAGTCCACTCTTACATCATGACGTTGCTCCTGTACGAGCTGCAGCCGTTGTGACAGCTGATGAGATTCTGTATGAAACCAGGGTGTGTTTACAAAGGAAAACACTGACTCCTGCTCCACTAGGGGAGGTTAACATAACTCTAAAACTCTGAGAATCTTTACCCAGAGTTGGGAACCACAATAACAGACTTCATTAACAGAGCCCTGTTACCTGGAGTCACCATGGCAACTTCTGATGAAAAGCTGGTTATTTCACCAACTGGAGCAAGAGGTTCTTAGATGATAAAAGATGCTACATGATAGCATCTTGCTGGTTGCCAAGGAAACCTATCAACAGGATAGTTACAGAACACATACTGTCAAAGGAAAAGATCTTTTCATCCATATTTGCTTTTCTATGTTTTAGTAGACAGTGTTGTGCTGAGAATAAATATTTATTAAAAAGTCTTATAGTATAAAGTATAACAAACCCTGCCTCTCCCCTGCTAATTCTGGAATAGGCTCCAGCCCCACGCAACCCTGAATTGCATTAAGCCTTATAGATAATTAATGAATGATATAAAATATAAAAACTGAACTTATAAAGAATTTTCCTGAATATTATAGTAGAAAATCAAATTTTTTCTAGTGTTTTAATCATGTTTTAGTGTTGTCTAAATAAGCTTCTGTCCAGCTGAAGAGTGCTCATATACGTGTGAAAGCAGATTGATCAATGCTGGAAATCCTTAAACAGTATTGTAATTATTTGTTCTTATTTATTTTGGGTACATCTGTAGCATTTGACAGATTCCTTCCTCGCTGAGGTCCTGACCTCTCTGAGCAGACGTTGTCTTGTTGAAACAGTGAATTGAGCTCCTCGTCTTCCTCATGAAGAATATTTACCGCTTCATGGCGGCTTTAATCGGCCTTCTTCACCTTTCTGTTTCAAACTCGTCTTCCCCTTTATCACTTCTTCTTATTTTCTTACCCAAATAAACCAAAAGTTTGGGCGAAACATGTTTGGTTGCCAGTTTTGCTGCGGTTCCAGCACCTTGGCTCACAGAGGTTACCCTGATTGTTGAGCTGATTGTTGCTGATTAGAGCATCTCTGGATTAACTAGAAATCCACACATGCGGCTGGAAAGCAGAATGGCTCCAATAAGAATTCAACCACATTAGGAATGAAGAACAGAGGCCTCTGTCCTTTTTCTCTCTCAGTGAGGGGATTGAAGGAGCCGGGGAAGGATACACCTCGAAGAGCCCCTCAGAGACGCATTGATCAGAGCTTATTCACAGTCGGCCCAGACGTCTCCTCTTTGCTCCATTAAAGCACAAACCCAGGCTTCATTTTGCAGGAGCATTTTTAACCTCCTGTCCGCTCCACGCACGTTGTGCTTTGCTTTTATCCCCCCGTTGTGAACTTTTGCAGAATACTTTGCCTCTTGTATTTCCGCAAGCTAGTCCCTGCTCCTTTGGCCACCCAGGGAACTGCGGTTAATGATGAGGTGATGACTTCTCTTATTTAGGCTGACATGGTGCCAAGTTGCTGAGACGTGAGGTGAATCGAAGGCGCATGAAAATGAGCGTCCTTTGGGCTTCGTCGTATGTTTTTAATACGGCGTAGTGGTCTGGATGAGTTGTTGACCTTACACACGATCTTCTCGGAGACATGGCTGCAAATACCAGATGTACGAAGGGTAAAAAAAGCCTAAGCAACTATAACATTTGAAATTGGCTTATCATCAGACCGCTTTGTGTTTAGCTACACTTTCACATGCAGCAACTGCTGTTTTACATGTGTTTTGTCTGGCTGTGCCGTGTCTGTCCATCACTGTGTGTGCGTGGGAGTGTAACTGCGATATTTCTCATGGCAGCGTTACAGATAGTGCTACACAGAGTCTCTGGTGGGACATTAACCTGCTCAGCATATCCTTCCTGAGTCTGCACAGCACAGAGACTGTATATCTGCTCATAATGAACAGACAGGAAGTGCTCAGCATGTGCGTGTGAACAGCGCTGACAGAACTTTTTCCACATTTTGCATCAGAGTAGACTTAAAATGGACTTAAAGGATTAGTTGGAATTATATTTTTTAAAATGTTTGATTGGTCTTTGGCTAAAACATTTGATTTTTTTTTAATTTAATAAATGTCAGCTTCAAACCTGCATGGGAAAGATCCCATATGCAGTGGCTGTTTGGTGGAGTTGGGCACGGATGGTTATCATTAGAGGATGGTTCCTCCGAGCTAAACAAAGAATCTCTAGATCATATTCTTGTTGGTTGGAGATGAATTTATCAGTTTGGTTATTTCATCTGAGCTGTGTTGGGTTATAAATGCTGCAGAGGTGCTTCTATATTCAGATAGACACATTGTGAAACTCTAAAGGACTGTAATGGGCAAAGCTGTGTCCACAGAATTTAACTGGCTACCACTGGACTCCAGTCAGGTTGAAGTAAGATGCACCAGAGCTCAACTTGCTATAAAAATACTTCTTTGTCCTGGAGATTTATTGGCTGAAAATAGAAAAAATTGAGTGATTTAATAGGTTAGCAACATAAAAGGAAGCAAAAGGGCCTTTGAAGGGTCTGAAAACATTTACCTCTGCAGTGTGTATGTTAGGTAGAGTTATTTTAAGTGACTGTTTAAGTTGACTAGTTAAATCTTTAACATCATTAATGCAGTCAGACATATTTTACTGAGATGGGGAAATGTAACTATTACAGCAGCATTATAGAAAAAAAGAGATTATGGTTCTAATTAAGCTTTATAATGCACAGAAAACTGTTTAGAACATAATTAATATTCAGGTCAAAAGTCTAAAAACAAAACACCTGTGTTGTTTGTAGCGTCTGTCTACGCGGCTGATGCTCTGCTGTGTGAACAGTGCACATCTGACCATCCATCTTTCTCTGTTGACTGATATTAGCTTAAGCTGATTTTAATCCAGCTTTCAGCTGTGTTTAAGTCTCTTCAGCCCGCTTTAGCAACATACAAAGCATTCACACCTTTTCCGTAAGTAAATAAACTCCCTCTGCAGTGAGTAAACAGGGATTTGTGGGAGGTTCTGTGGTCTCAGAGACCACGGTGGATGGGCATGTCTGTGTCAGCAGCACTAAAAGGCATGTAAAGTAAATGTGGAACACCTGTAAGTGTGCTGCATCAGGATGGCATGTCGCCTGTATCGCCTTATCAGTTTATGAAATCTACATCATTTAAATTCTGCAGTATAGAAAAAAATACTCAAACTTTGATGATTTTATTGATCTTATCATGCATGCAAGTATTTAGATTTAGCGCTACTGCTGACTTTCCTTTTGGTCAGTGATGGATTATATTTACAGCACTTTGATCCACCCACATATGTCTTCAGTTACTGTAAATTACTTTATTAGTGTGTTTCCCCGTGTTCGACCCCCCTGCTGTGGTAAAGTAACCTGTTCGGTTCTCGTTTTTACCAAACAAACACATGACCATAGGTCTGATTAGCCACTTTAAATGTACAGTTTGATAAGAAAAGGTGAGGAAAGAGTTGCTGTTTCTTTTTCTTGCATCTGATAAGAAGAAGCTAAACCACTCCATACAGCCCATATGATGAAGGTCAAACGGCCATTTATTTCCACATTGTCCTGGTGCAGCACACTCATCTGTGCAGCTACTTTGAAACAAAAAGCTCTGAATTATTTTCCGATACAGTTCTGGCCAGGTCTGTAGGCAGCCATATGGAGGGAGAGGGAGCTCTGGAAACATCCCACTGCAGGTCATATATCACACGTCTGACAGGAGCCATTCTGCCTTGTTTTCATTTCAATCACGAGTGCAGCTGCGTTGCGTTGGAGAGCAGCGAGACTCTGCAGTGTTAACCCGCTGCAGGCTGGAAGATTGTTGCCAGGGGCACCAAAGCGCTGCCTGGGATGCGTCTACTTTATGCCTCATGTCCGTCAACAGCGAGGAAATTCACTCACTTTAATGTAGTACAGATCGCTTTGTGTTGAAACAGTAAATACTTCACACTGGATCATCAGGATCTGAGCAAATAAAGACGTTTTTCCTGCAAGAGCCAAAGATTTTATTATTTACTGACAATAAACCATAAGTTATGATATATGTGGTCACTTTTTAGCTAAAAAGTCACTTTTTCAAAGGGATTTTTTTGTGTTATAAAAAAAGAAAAGCAGCGCTTAGCATGCAGCGCTCCCTGAGTCTAAGCTAGCCGCCAGTCAGAGCACGGCCAACGTGGGAATGAATCTTCTCCCTATAAACATTTCAGACTTCACTACTGTGGCTGTTTGGACCACTTCAGCATCACACTATTAATCACTTTTCTATATAAATTTCATTAATTTTGCGACACCATCCTGCAGTTTATGCAGCGCAGATTGTGTTGCAGCTTGCACGAATGGGGACTTTGTTACACAAACAAAATCCCTGTAAACATTCTGATGCAAACATGATTAAAAAGCTCTAAATTGGTTGAATTTTTAAGGCTGAAGTCATTTTAAATGATAAAAATCCACTGTTCAGATCTGATCTGTCGGAGCGAAACCTGAACCAAAAGAAAAATCACTTTAAGTGCATCTTCATGACCTCTGAATCCACCAAAAATACCGTTTTTGTTACTATTTTTTAAAGTTTATCACACAAAAGGAGTAACTAACTTTAGATTATTGTCATTACAAAGTTCAGGTTGATTAGACATGTAGCGAAACATATTTCTGTAAATAGTATATAAATAAGCAATAAGCAAGTGCTTATAAAGATAATTATTTTATCTAAAAAAAGAGTAAAAAAATCACATTTTTAGCTTTCAGGGGGATTTTTAGGGCTTTTCTTGAATTTTTAATTAACATAATTTATTTTAAAGTGTTTTCAGGTGAGTAAGACTACATAAAGGTCAGCAAAGCAGAGAAAAAGTACACAAACCACATGGCTTTTTTTGGGTTACTGAGCCGAGTGAGTGTGAGCCGAGCTGCTTTGGGAGGCAGTTTGTCTGACCGGAGTGCTTATTTGTAGATGATCAAACCTGCTTCCTTCCACTGCGTAATCTGTCCCACATGGATTTCCACAGAGTCTATTAAAATGTTGCATCGCAGGAGGATGAATGAGGAGAGATGAACAGAAGAGAAATGGGTGCCCTCCACATGCGGCTTTCAGAGAAACCCTTGTCATGTTTTGGTTTGGAGTTTGAGTGAAAGTTGATTTGTGAGGTTCCTCCGAGCCCACGCTCCGTGTTCCGTCTCAGACGGACACATCGCAGCTTCTCCGCTTTGTGATCTTCCATCTGGTTCGACTTCGGGAAGTTTGGATTTCTCGCCGTCATGTTTAAGCCGCATGAGGACGGCGCACCAGACTGAGCAGGTTGTGAAACATCTTCATCTCGTTCTGGAAGCCATGTGATGTGCAGCGCTGGGCTCTTTCCTGCTGCACCTCCCTCACTCCCAGTAAACCTGCTGGAATCACAGTGTTTCAGCTACTGCTGCTTCCCTTGTTTTTGATGCATAATATTTTTGTTGCAGTGTTTTCTCTTTTACCAGTTTGCAGAACGTGGATGTTCTCTGCAGGTGCTTTCTGTCTAAACACTTCTCTCCTTTGTGTGATTAGATCGTCTTATCCAGGAGATCAGATGTAAATATTACAGGTCGTGTCTCTTATTACAGACCCATTAATTCACAGGTGAAACTGTGTATTTGTTTTTTGTTTATTTGATTATTTATGTTGGATTTTTTTTTAAATCAGGAAGTGATTAAACTAAAGAGAAATCATGGTAAAATGTAAAGACTGATGGTATCGGGTCTGGTAGGAAACTGGATTCCAGTTTGGTGTCGTGTGTCATTATGTTGAAATTTAGCTTTTTTTTCTGTTGCCATGCGTCCCGTTAGGAGTAAAATACCTCAATATGCTGATGATAATCATGAAAACAATCCTGATACATGAGGCTGTTATTTACACTTCTGTTTGCATATTAATGTCTGTTTTTGTTTTTACATTTATTTAGGCAAAAACAGATTTTCAACTCAGTGGTTGCAGTTCTATATAATAACAATAATAATTATTATTATTAGAATTATTATTGTTATTTTTATTATTCATATTATTATCCCATTATCAATTTAACATTTTTTGGATTAAGGGTATAAAAAACAACAGTATTTTTTAATGTGATGACATTTTAGTATAAAAATATATATTATATATTTAGTATAATTATAAAATCACATTTTCATCAACTTTAAAAAATATACACCACAACTTTTTCTAGTTTTCTGTTTTTAGTAAAAGTATTGGTTCAGTATTGCTTCATGTAGCTTTAAAAGTTTATTTAATGAGTAAATTTGCTGTTGCGTTTTTACTGTATTGCAGTAAAACCTTTAGGATAAGGCAGACTTACTGACGAAGCTGTGGGTAAATGTAATTGTTTCTTACCAGCATGCATGCGGTTAGATGCTGCAGCTGATGATCGACTTTAAAGCTGTTTAACCTTCATAACTGTAAGGAAACTTAAAGGAAAACTTAAAGAAATGCTTAAAAAAATCAGATTCTGTCATGTTTTAGATCTTTTAACACCTTCAGTAAGTCCCCTCGGCTATCATTTCACATTGGGAAGCCTGCTCTCGGAGCAGGCAGCGAGGGGTCGAAGCGGAGTGGGGGGGTCTGTGTGGAACTGGCCGTCTCTCAGAGGAAAACAGCTGCCATGCTCAGGAGGAGGAAATGTAGCTTTTTTCCCATCAGGCCGTTTTCCCTGTGATGAACAACGTTCTGCTTTTGGCCTGAGTTGCTATGTAGGATGCAGTTTATAGGCCAGAACGCAGCGAGGGGTGGAGGGGCCAGGGGTTTCTGGCAAAAGCCCCCTTCTCCTCAAACAGCAGGGTCCCCCTGTGGTTGCGACCCTTGCGGGCCAGCGGTGAGAGAGGGGCCACCAGCAACATCATCCCGAGACCCGCCGCCTCTCCGGGTCTCGGTGTTACACCAACAACACTCCTCAGTTTCTTTCTCCAAGTGAATCCCGATCCATTCTAGCATCATGGATAAATGTAAAAACACCCGAAATATGGCTGCCAGGAAGCTTTTCGACGCTGTGAAAATGAGACTATTTTATTAAAAACAACATATTACACAGGTAGGAGGAAGAAGGTTGGGATTCAGAGGCTGCTGCTGTGGAGCTGCGATGATGGACGTTCAGTTAGATGCAGTAGATTAATAATGAAAAAGCTTTTTGTTCAGCATACAAACAATCAGGTTAGACGTTATTTTAGTGTAACAATGTATGAAAGTTCTGTGTCTGAAATGCAGCAACATGAAGCTGGTGATGTTTATCCTGTGTTGGTTTTGTCCAGGCCTTTGTCTCCCTCTCTCTGCTGGTTTGGGCTGTGCAGAGCTTCTCTCAGCTGCTCAGCATCAAGAAGAAAAGCGACTGAATCCACAGGAGAAAGCGCAGCGACGGGACCAACAGAAATCTGCCTGAAATATTAAAGGTTATAACTAAGACTTTTATTATGTAAACAAGCCATGCACACTCACATTGTAATGATAAATGAATCCTGTAATTCTTTTTTTCTCTAAAACATCTTTTATTGCTTTTGTTTTAAATGTCACTGCTGTAATTTCTCACAAAGTCTTTAACTTCCTCTAACCCAGCCACATACCTCACCGAGGGCAGGTTTTTGCTCATAATGATGCTTACTGATTTGTTTTTGATCTGTAATGCTTTTAATTTGCAGTAAAATCGTGTAATCTCTGCTCTGCCTGTGTGTTATCTCTGAAGCTGTCGGACGTACGAACAGCCTGGTGGGTTGTGCAGCGCGTCAGCTTTCGTTAGGTTTTTAAAAAGCAGATGAAGTCTTCCTCGCAGCCTCCAGATCATGTGTGGGAGTGACAAATGGTCCACAGCAGATGGTGCTGTTATCACCCACCATTTTTTCTCTTTCAGCTCGTTTTAAGCGTTCAAACCTTCACTATTCATTTATTTATTAATGAAAGAAAAATTACATTATATCTACAAATAATATAAAGAATTATTATTATTACTTATAGGATATAACATCTTTAACAACCATTGGTTTAATGGACTTTTTTCTCATATTTAGTGAAATGAACAGCAAATATTTTCAGTATTTGAGGCTCTATAATAAGCTAATAAAAGTATAACTCTGTATAGGGAGTATAACTAGTTTGGTTGCTGCTCCTTGGTGCTTTCATGCCCATGGACCAGACCAGACCACAGACCCGGTCTGGGACCGTTACAGGACGATTACAGACAAAACTACAGAAAAGTTCTGCTTTATCTGAAGCTTTTCATGTTTTAAACATACAAAACTAACATATGTTTTTGTGGCTGAAGCTTTGTCTGTGAAACAGTATCAGTAAGTTTGTATTTCATGTGTCGATGTCAGATAAATAACATAATCTAGTAAACACACTGTGGTGTCATGGTGTGTTTCTAGCCATGATGTGGAATGGGAAGGTACATTTCTGGATTTTATCAGTAGTTTTCATGTGTAAATCTCTGATTTATAGCAATGTTTATAATCAGGTTTCTTTTTTTTGTAATGATCCGTCCAAAGCAAACCAAACATCCCATCAATCCTGATTTTTCTGAGATGTCTGCTCAGACACTTCATCTCTTCTTCCTCAGATCAACCTCATACATGTCATGTTCTCTGGTTTTGATGCAACTTGTAAACTATCCCAACAAGAGATGTTTGCTTGCAGATCTATCAGCAAAATGTGAAATAGTCTGTAGCTTCGAAGATGTTACATGGAACAATGTTTTCTCTGATAAACTACACTGTAAAAGATCTAAAAACATTTACCACAGTGAACGATATGAGGACACAGCTGTTTTCAGCTCAGGACATTGAATGCATAAGCTGCACAGTTAGCACGGGTTCTCTGGGTACTCCATCTTCCTCCCACCATCCAAAGACATGCATGTTAGGTTGATGTATGAATGTGTGTGTGCATGGTTGTTTGTCTCTCTGTGCTGACTCTGTGATGGACTGGCAACCTGTCCAGGGTGTACCCTGCCTCTTGCCCAATAATTGCTAGGATAGGCTCCTGCTATCCACGATCGAAATAAGCGATGCAGATAATGGATGGATGGGTGGGTGGGTGGACATAGAATATAGAAGAGCCAATCATCTGCATTTTGGGTACTATCAGGGTATTAATGATCTGCAGAACCTGAGGCTGAAACTGCATTATAAAGACCTGACAGGCAAGATGTGGGAAAGCAGACAGTGCTCCTGGAAATCCAAGAACCGCTAAGCTGCAGAGCTGAAAATATGAATAAAAAATATAGGCGAGGAAAGAAAAGTTGGCCTACTTCCCCATTTTGAACAAACTCCAACTTGAACTGGAGTTGAAGAGGAAGCATCTGTTTGAAGCAGAGGCTCAATAATGAGATCAAAATCCAACTCACTGTTGCAAAACGGGAGCAGGGAAAGCTCCATGACAGAGAAAAAGCTCAATATCCAAACCTAAACCCTTAACTAGAGGTTTGGAGACTTGCAAAGGGCTCACAGAAGGTCTCACGGGAGCATGCAGCTGTGTTTAAATCAATTGAAACAAGTGAGGACAATATTTCATCCTAACTCCTGGCAGCTGCAGCAAATGCTCCAGAAAGTAAAGGGATTTGAAGGACCAGTCAAAGCTGAAATGGAGCTCCAGAAAGAGAAAAAGCTGAGCAGAGGAGCCAGTTGGAAGACAAATACATTCAGGAGGCACTTTTCCAAAGATTGGACGAAGCCTAAACATTCACTGAAAAGTTGCAAGCTCAGAGCCAGATGCTTGATGACAAGTTTGAGAGCAAGGAACAGAATGGGAAAGCTGTGTTGAAAGAAGCTGAAGCACGGTCTATGGCTCCAGGTAGAAGCTGCGAAACTGGAGAACCTGGATGCTTCTTACAACTCTGATGCCAAAAACGGTGGGACACTGTAAAATTAGGATAAGAACACAATGTAATGAATGTAAAGTCAAACTTTATTCCCAATAAACAACATACGAAACACAAACATTTCATAGAAAAGCTCCTTTTAAATGTGATGGCATCAACATGCAGAAAAAGTTGGAACGGGGTGATGTTTACAACCATGACGCATCACATTTTCTTTCTTTTTGGCAAAGAAAAGTGAAGCACATCAGTTGTTGGAGTTTTAATTGCCAGATTTATGTCTCATGATTCGCTGAATGTTTCCTGTTACCACTTCAGCACCTGGACTCCTGCAAAGACACGCTGATGAGATTGATGTTGTTTATTGTTAGCGTTATCTCATAGAGAAGGTCACAAGAAACCAGTTTTAACTGGGCCAAAAATAGTCAAAGAGGTGGAGCTGAGAGAGGGAGCTGTGAGTGTCGGGGTGGATGATTGACGTCTATCGAACTCTGAACTGTAGCTAAGAGCTAACTGAGCTAACTCTGATTTAACAGGAGCTAACCGGCTAATAACCGGGGGTAGGCAGGCTAAAGCTAAGGCATACTGCCAACAGGCTACAACCACATTTGTTTTCTTGCTGGATATTGATACCTGTAAATCAAAAAGATATGCCCCTAATTATATATATAATTAAATATCAAGATTAAATAAAGTTGAAATTGATGAGTTGTAATATAATTGACCCCCTCACAGTTGTCATGAAGGTCAACTCGACCCGTTAAAGCTAACATGTTTATGTCTGCTGTGAAGTTATTGGGAGTTTAAAACCATAAAATGGTTCAAAATAATTGTTTTCCAAACATTATTCTGTTATTTTGATCAAGTAATCCTTATCTCAAGATAATAAAATAGTTATCTCAGGAATATGATGCTAACAATCCTTTTACGTTCAACTTTTAATGAAAATGAAAGGAGCCGAAGTGGGTGTAAAACAGTTATGTTGCACCCTATTAGCAGATGGGATATCTGCAGACTCGCAGTGTGTTATGTGTGGCACCTTATCTAATGCTTTCAATCAACAGATACAGATGGCATCCGTGGATAGTTTCCTGATAGATGCGAGCTGGATGTACGCATGTTTAATGCTGAATGTTATAAACGCAGCAAAACGCTGCAACTGGTTCGTTTTGCTGTGGCATCATTATAGGAGTTTAATACTTTCAGTTTCCTCTAAGTTTGTTTGACTGTGAATCCAAAGTTTTCCGGAGAATATCAATTAATCAGAAATGATTACATTTATTTGTAAAGCCAATTCTTGGAGTAAACAATAATCCTTCTTATTACAGCGATCCACCAGCAAGCTGAGTAGCTGATGTATTGATCGCAGTGGCCTTGACCGTGCACTAGACCCTGATAACAGCAGCAACAGAATTCTGCCCACGGCTTCACTGACAGGAATGAGAAAATGTCACTCAGGCTGGATGATCAATAAAAATCCAATGAAAATAAAATTTCTAAGTTGTTTATAATGTAAAAGAAAGCAAAAGGAAACCAAACCAGAGGAGTGTCTCTTACAGATACCTGGAGAACAACATTACTTGGTGTGTCTGGTTTTGAACACCTCATGCTGGACAGGTTCTGGTAAAAGCTACATTAGGTTTCAGGTTCACTTCCTGCGTCCTAAACCAGCCCGCTTCCTGCTGGGATAAGTTCCAGACCCCCATGACCCTGCACTGCATTAAGCTACACAGAAAATGAGCGATTGAAGTGACCGTGCTGCTCAGCAGGGAGATGACGAGCTGCAGAGGAGGAGCTTCTATGCAGGTGAGAGCATTCACAGGTGGAAAGTGGTTTTGCCAAAATAAAAAACACATTGATCTTTCAGGGTAAAAATCATCATGAAGTTTTTCAGGTTGTCTGCTCGTGGTGCAGCAGTGTCCGTTGGGGGAAAATAAGGACATTTAGTTGGATATGAACACAACTTCTCTGCCTAGAAAAGCAGAAAATAATCATGACCTAAGCTTAAATTGGTTTAGAAATCATTTTAAACAAGCAGTTGTGTCTGAGTAGATCATCTTCTGGTGGCCCCTCCTGGTCACCAGGGCAACTCGGTGCCCTTTCTCCATAAAAAAACTGCTGCTCTGCAATGTTTCTCCATGTATGTGATTGGTCAGACACAGTTATGTCACCTTGTCATGTGTCGTCCCAGTTTCCTGTTTTATTTTGTAGTTTTATTTTGTGTTTTTTGTGTGATTTCTCATTTCCTGCTCATTAGTTCACCCTCCTTGTTGTCGTTGCCCTTCTGTTTAATTAAAAACATCATTTCCTGCATTCCACTTGCTGTCTCCTGCACCACTACCACTTCCTGATCGCTCTACTAGGGCCTCAGCAAGCTACTGTAAATAAAGGCAGCTCATATCTAGACCTGCAGTACAGGTGTGCTAATCTGTTCACCCGCTGCTGCTCCCAGAACCACAGCTTCACCTCTTTCCCCCACCGTGGAGGTGGAGGCAAGCCCCTCAGCATGGTAAGTTACACCTGAGTTGGATCTTTGATGTTATCTCTGGGTTGTCTTTGGGCATCAGGTGGAACACACATGTGAGTAATATTTCTGTTTTCTGCTCTTTTTTTAAGAAACGCGGACAAATGTGCTTTTTCTCTCAGAATTACAGAATGTTCCAGTGACTCATCCTGTGATAATACTGTAAAGTTTCACACTCTGAATGGAAACATAGAAATCCAGCTGCACACTGCATGTGCGTGTAACTCACCTGTTCCGCTGCTGCGTCGGCTTTTTATGCTCGTTCGGAACAACATGATGCTGTGAAAGATGGGCCCGAAAAACATTAAGAGAGAGACCGAAGAGAAAAAAGATACACTTTGGACGACTTTAGTGTGACAGAGAAAAATTTACATCTGTGTAACCATGACAACAGATACAGAGATGGGAATCAAAACAGTGGGGTTTCTTGTTCAGAATATTTAGCGCTCACATGTTTCAAGTAATTATCAGCATCTTCGGGGATAAAATTGCTCTTCTGAGTAAAAATTTCCTTCAAACTACATCGATACTCAGTTAAACATCTCACTGAAACATGAAACGAGTTAATTCAGTCACACGAAGCGCATTAAGTTTAACAAATGAATAAGTATGATTTGAGGTTTGGTACCGGGTGAAACCATCAATCCTGCTGCTTTTCCTCAGTTTCACGTTGGAGATGGATGCTGAGGAGGTCCAAAAAAAAGGAACAAACAGGTAGTGTTTAAGGAGCAGGAGTCCCAGTTACATAAAACAAGCAGCTTATCATGTTATGAGAAAACAGCAGGTTCTGTGTATGAGGACAATCACATGGGAAGCAGCTCGAGTTGCCACACTAACCAGCTGCATTTTACACACACACACACATATATGTATATCAATAGATAGATAGATAGATCCTTTCATCCTTTCCTTAACCAATTTGTATTGATACAAAATAAATGCACAAACTTGTTTATGTATTTCTTCAGAGCAATGCTGTGGAAAGCATTGCTATACGATCAGATGCACCCTTAGATTTGATGTCAGCAGGGATCCTGAATACTTTTCTCCAACAGTCTCAGATTCAGGCCACATAGGGTAATTTTTAACAGCAAACAAAAGAAACATGCACACAAACGCACACAAAAGGAAAATCTTTGTTATAAAAAAAATGTCCTTGATTCACTGAGATCTATAGAAACAGAATATTCAGCAACATCGAGGCTTCTGAATGTCTTTTTGCCTCCATCAAAAGCATCTTTCACATGAACACAAACCCTACACGCTATAGTTGTATATGAGCTTATAAAGCTCATATAAAACTATAGCGGCTAAAATAAAAGCCTGAAAATGTCCCTGTTGGATTTTCTCTTTTATATTATTGATACCAGTGTAGCAACTGCAGATTACATATTGAGTTTTCTCTAAAACACTAACCGCTAACAGCTGCCAGGCTGGAGGCAGATATAGATACTCGCTGTCAGAGTCCTGCTGTAGCTCATCGTGATTCCTGACAACAGAAACCTTTCATTAGACCCAAAGACTTTCATAAAGATGAGGGTTGTTTTTTATTACTCTGTTAGATATTCACAGCATGGATGTGAATGTGTGTAACGCAACGTATGAATGACTGTGGGAAAGATGACCACTGTTACATAAGATATCCCAACAGAAGAGTCTCAATGTGATCAACAGAAATGGAGGATTATTCTCTTCCTTTGGCCCGAGTCTGCCAGTCTGAATCTGCATTTTAAAACATTATTATGTAAAAACAAATGTATGATTATACTGTTTAAGGAGATGTTTAAAAAGTAATTATGTAACTTTAATGGCTGTTTTACATATATGGTCAATTGCAAATGAACAATTTCAGTATCAAACCAAACTTTATTTACAAAACACTTTTTATACATAAAGTGCTCCATTGTGCATTAGACTGTAAATCATCGGGACACAGTATTATACTGGTATTTTTCATTTTGATATTATAGAAATATGACAACGCATGATGGCAACCTGTCCAGAGTGTACCTGCCTCTGCAAGCGATAGGCTCCAGCTTCCTCTGACCCTGGTCTGGATTAAGCAGTTTAGAAAATGAATGAATAAAAATGCACACATTCATAAATAATTTCACGGAGTAAATAAGATAAGAAGTTAAATAAAGAAAAGTAATAAAACACAGGTGCATATATATTTATTATAAATTAAATCAGTGCAAACCACAAGGTAAAGGGGTAAAAGCCTCATTTCTTCCACAAAGTCTTGCAGATATTTAATGAAAACGGTGAATGCCGGCATGCTAACAACATTATTTGTGCATTAACCTCAGCCTGTCTGTTGTGTTGATGTTTATTGGTTTCTAACTGGTAACATGTATTCAGGGAGGAAGCTGAAGCTGTGTTGCTTTAATACCAAGCCAGCATTAATTTAGCCATAGCCCCTCAGGGCGACTTGTCTATAGGGTCAGGATCTGTAGATGCTCTGGAGAAAACCTTACATAATGGTCTCATTATGATACATGCTGTTCAGCACCAGCCTGCACACTCTCAGGTTTCTATTTATAACACCCCGGACCAAAAGTGGGGTAGAATTGATGTATGCGCTCTGGACAGCTGGGTGGGGTGACATGCTGACATGCCGGCGATGTGACTGAGTTGTAAAGTTTGATTTGTATGGAGGCATGTTTATTGTACCCATCTGCTCTCAGCGGAGGGTTCAAAGTGTGTGAGCGTTGCCATCAGCAGTGCATCGGAATTAACGTGCAGAAATTCACAAATATGTTGTGTAATGGGCATGCTTTGAAGGAATGAGACCTGACATGTTGTGAATTTTAACAGGAACTGAAGCCATCTCCATCACTTTTACATTTGCAGTTCTAGGTTCTCTCCTGGGTAGCACAGGTAGCAATTAGCCGCCCCGTGCAGAGCGGATTCACCATCCTCACATTATCATTTCATAAACGTAAAACTCACAAGTTAAAACAAACAGCCAAATTGAAAGACTCGTCCCCAGAAACTTGTCATGCTTTATAAAATGTTGCTGTAGAAGTGAGATGCAACTTCGATGCTTAAAGCAACTGTAGGACCTTTGCAAAGTGCAATCCGATGCACTTTGGCTCCATATTAAACCATTCTGATCACGTTTTTATCAGCGTTGTCTGATGAAAACTGAAGCTTGATGGTTTATTAGATGTCTTTGAATGTTCTGAGCAGAAAACTGGAATAAACCAGAGGAGAAGGTTGTTATATGAAGAATTCATGGAACATAACCAGGACGTTGGTCACAGATAACTAGCTTAACTGCCTTAATTAGGTTTGGATTAATTACCTTCGTGTGATAAAACCATCCAGTGGTAATTAAAATGATCCGCCCTGTGGAAAACTGCAGCTTGTTTCTCATTTTGGTGGCAATAAATGCTAATTTCTCTTTACCGTGACAAGTTTTTCTATAATCAAAGCAGCTACTTTAATAAAATCTACAACCTTTTCCCAAACTTACTCGTTATGTCACGACCAACAGCGTTGTGCTGTGAAATCCTGAAAATCTTTTGTTTAGGAAAGAAACATCAACTTTCTGCACATTTTTGCTTTTTTGTTTGAGTGGTGGTAACTTTTTTATTAAACTGAGATTATTTCTGTCCCTCCAGATAAACTTGGCTTGAACATCCATGAAAAGCACTGCAGCACAGAGATGACGGCATAAATCAGGCTATTTATGGAAACCAGAAAGACTAAATTTGAGGTTTCATTGATCTCTGCATTAGTTATGAGGCTGTGGCGGCTAATGCATCATGCAGTCTGTCTGACCCACATATGTAGGGATGTCATGCTGTTGGTGGATGTGTGACAAACACATCTGATGTCCATCTTTTTTTATTTGCATCTTTTGCACAGCAGTAAACATGTGCTCGTGCAGTTCAACAGAAACTGCCACATTTGCCCCATTTGATTTCCATGCCTTCATGCTCCCCAAAAAGGTAAAATAATTTGAGAATCATTTGTTTTTATTTCCATGAGGCAATATATCGTATTTTAGCTATAAGCTGATGAAGGCAGAATCAGTTTAAATTATTTATTTGTTCAAACACATGAAACACATGGAAATACCAGATTACAAAATGGTTTTAAGGAAATAACAAGAACATTCTTCTTTTCTAGAAAACATGCAATGAGATGCACGCCACAGCAATTTATTACATAATGCAAAGGAAGGAAAATATAAGGCAAACATTATATGGGCCCACAACAGAACCTTGGGGAACGCCTCGGTACACAGGTTCAGATTATTATCTGACAGGATATGAATAAAACTATGTAGTGTAACCCCTCATTACAAATTTACTACCAATATAAATTGCAATTCTTTTTATAAAATTCAGTCAGTTATAAAAGTATTTTAATAAAATTGAGTCCTTTTATATATATGAATATA